>OZ020536.1:2230153-2472916 GCA_963971435.1 Lasius platythorax | reverse complement strand
GATTATTATTAAAATTGTATTCTTTCTTGGGTTCTTATTATTTGATGTAAATTCTTTGTATTTCACATTATTTTTCTTGAAAAAAATGACAAAAGTAATGATTCATGTGACAAATGCGGCCTGAAAAGATTCTTTCCCTAAATACAAACTTGAAGATTATTTCTTTTTTAAACGCAGTGAATCAAAACCGAAAAGGTTGAACTGAATCCTGATTGTGAATCCAGACCCAGAATTTTTTCACGAGAAATCAAAATCAAAGGATCGAAACCGTGAAATCGAAATTGAAGATGGATGAAAAGATGAAAATAAAAATTAAGAAAGAAAATGGGAAGAAAAATAAAAAGAGAAAGGAAAGATTGCAAATAGAGTAGAGTGAAAAAATGGGAAATAATGAAAATCGAAACTAAATTCACGTGAGAGAAATGCATAATATAAAACAAATTTATCTCTATACAATATACATATATTTGCGTACTTTTTCTGTTTTCTAAATAATTCTTGATACTACTGATTCATAATATTAATTCACATACCCGGTATATTTTAAATCAACTTCTCGAATTTGAAAAATTCTGATAGAAAAAATGATTACGAATATTTTTAGTTACATAAAGAGACCAAATTAATTCAATGGCAGCGGCTCAAGGCATTTGTGATTAAAAAGCTAAAAAATTCAATTGTAATCGGTCTGTTTCGGTCATATTCAAACTATCGCAGTTTCTCCGCGATGATCCGGAAATAAAGCGGAATTAGTTGCTTGGCCCGTCGCCAATCGGGGCACTCAAGCCTTCTACTAATTTTGTCCTTTGGAAAAATCGACACTTTATTTATGCCGTACCTTCGTAAGTTTGTCAACGCGATGAATCAACGACGAGAATTACTAGTGACTATAGCATCGTTTTCAGCATCTATTTCAATTATTGAGAACGATGATTGAGGAATTACAGAAATTAAAAAAGAACTGAAACTAACGGCGAATCGATATAGTAATCAAACATTACCTGTCTTCCGCTTTTCTTTTTTAGGTATTAAAGAAAGATGTTGATTACGCGCAAAAACGCGGCTATTCTTTCGTTCGGACTTCAGATTTCAAATCCGACCGAGACATTTAAACGTCACTCGTCCGTCACTGGACGTCACTTTCAGGAGACGCGTTGCAAGATCTTCTACAAGATTTTTCCGTCACGTTTCTTGCATTAATTAATTCGCATTCTCATGTAACAGTTTCTCTCAAAACACGCAATTGAAAAATCTACAAGGCCCTCCTTGTATTTCGCTGTATAATTGTAACATTGAAACGACTTGCGTCGTTACGCAAACGGCCTTGTTGCGTTTTAATCCGCTTTATGCGACGCGCCGTTATTAATATCTCACTCTATGATACGTTTGTTATTAATATCTACTGTGGCACATCCGCTATTAATACGAACGGTTTCCATATAGAGAGATTGCTCGATACTGCTCTTGACGAGGATTATCCTCGTATCTATTGGTAAGACATCCTATTTATAGGAAGCGCAAGCCCGTTACCACGAATATTAGTAAACATTAAGAGAATATTTTAGCGTTAAGAAAATTTCTAGGAAAGATCCGGATATATTATAACAGGCTAAAAAAAAATCGAGTTAGATTTGATATCTCCCGACTACATTATTATTATTATCCGTGTCACTCTAGATCTTCTCTTGATTGATAAGACATATCTCGATTGGACGAGTCGAAGCGTTGCTTGCTGAAAAAGCTCCTTAAAAAAATATCTTTTTAATTTCTCGCTTTTGACGACAAATACCTTAATAGCGCGGATGTACACATGATGAAACGCACGTCCTGCTTTAAACGGGAATAGCAAATAATCGCGCAGGATCAAAAAAATCTACGTCTATCTCGAATTTAAACGTATCTATTATACTTCATGGATACAATCCTCTACATGTGGCATCATTGTATCCGAGACGCGCTCGATGCTTTCTACAAAGTAATTGCTCACCGGGAGCTCTCTTCGCGAGATGGAAGGTAAAGAGAAGGCGGGTGGTTACCGGCTACGGGAGAAGGTCGATTCGTCGTTATTACGTGACACCGTTACGCAACGGCTCGCCGCCGCCGCCGCCGTCGTTCGATCGTGTGTCTTCGCGTGCACGCACACACACGCGCGCAAGCTCGTTTCATCGAAATTGCCCAATATTCGCGACAACAGACGATGCGCTATCGAGATGACTCCTCTGTTGACGCTTGCAACATGCATTGCGGCCTCCGCGCGTGCTCCGAGATGGATCGTCGCATTATCGCGATGCGGCTATGAAAATCTTTGGAGAAACAATCTCGACGACCGCGGATAATAACCGACAACTGATTCACGACGTTGAAAAAAAGGCTCGCTCGTATCCAGAAAAAATTTTTAAATATTGATTCAACATAATCAACATAATATTGAATCAACATGATCTTGCCGCAAAGGAGAAGTCGGAGAGAAAAAAAAAATTCGTCCCTCTATAACGTAAAAGTCGCAAAATATTTGACTTGAATCGGCTTGAACGGAACGTTAGTCTCGATGCGCTCTCCCAAGGAATGTCGAAAGCGTATAATTCCACGAGCTACTCGGGATGCATCGGTACTGTTGACGGGCGAACCGACCTTTTAGCCGCTCGTCGGACAAACAAGCCGTCCCGGCTTACAGCACACGATCGAAGCGAGACGGAAATATACGCACGCGAGAATCGGATGGAGGTATCGAGAGAGAGAGAGAAAGAGAGAAGGGGGAGGGGAGAGCCAGATAGCCGAGGTGGACGGCGACTGAGGGAACGGCAGAGGGTATCCGCTAGAACGCAGGAGGGAGAGCAAATAATAGAAGGAGGGCGAGGCGGTCACTTGTTGCGATCCTGTTAGTTCACCTCTTCGCCGACCGTCCTCTTCGTCTTTGCTCCGCTCTCTCTCCTCTCTCTCTCTCTCTCTCTTTCTTTCCGTGCACGTCGGTTTCTGTACGCGTCGAGACGCCACGCCACGCCGCGTCGCTTCATATCGGAGCAACGGCGCCGCTGGAAGGAACGATGAGAGGAAAAGAGCCGTCTATTTTGCGGGGTGTGCCGCGCATGTACAGCTATCCGCGAGGTCATCCTCGAAGCGGAAAATACGCGAGAGAGAAGCCAAAGCTCTAGCCTAACTCGCATTATTATTCATGTTTATATTCCAATATTATTACATCGTTAAAATAAAAATGCGTAATTAAATATTTAATAAAATTCAATAATTTATTTAATAAAAATCAATATAGTTGTACTATTTTCGTGGTTTTTCGATTTATGAAACGAGATTCGTATATACAATAGTTTAAAAAACTAATCAAGAAAAATGAAATTATGCCGAGATTATGTAGAAGAAAATTAAAAATACGAGTTTAAAAAATAATTTATTATATGTATATTACTTTCTATATCCGATTTATTATGTTCCGTACGGTCTTTGAAACAATGTCGACAATTTCCGTTCGAAGAATCTCGTACGAGCGTACCGTTGTCGATGGAAACGTATAGGCTGAGAAAAGCCACGCCATCATAACAAGGTTATTACCCGCCTAGACTCCCGAGAGTGTACATAATGTACCTTACGCCAAGATTCGGTCGGTACAACCTCTCTCTCTCTTACTTTCCGAATTCCCTCCTTCGTCCTATTCTCTCTCTCTCTCTCTTTCTCGGATACTTCACTGCACTGAGGAGCGTACTCTCCATGCGCAGCGCACAGGACTCGTCGACGAGTCGCGAAACTATAGGCGCGCCGGATGCGGCCGATAGTCTCGCTGGAGCAGCCGCGAGTCGGGTCAATACATACGCGGTCCAACGGGGCTATGAACTATTGACACGCATAGCGAGGGCTTATTATTGGCCCGCCCGAAGCGGCGCGATACCGCGTTACGGCGGTCAATAATTTTCCCGGGGGGTTCTCGGAGCGGCGCGGCGCGCGGTAGTCGGGGGATCTAATGCCGGTCCCGTATAATTATTGCGTAATTAGCAAATTTGAGCACCACGGCCGGATCGATAATCGTAAATTATCGGGATTGGTCAGCCGAGGCTGATGCATTGCTCGCGGCGATGCACACCAGCGCGACGCGGCAGCGGCAGCGGCGCCGATATTGTTGCTCTCTCCACCGTTGTGTCGTTATATGCGTACCTGGACACCCGTGTGCGTGTTTATATCGGTGCACCGCGTGCACGTACTCCGCCTGTATAGACGAGTTATCAATCGGATTTCCGTTTCTCGCAGCGCTTACCGGGCGTCTTGACGACGATAAGATTCTGTAATCAGCGCGCTGTAATTAAACGATTCAGTGTGATATGCCGCGTTAAGTTACAAGATCGATCGAACGTTCTCTCGAAATTTATACAGCCAAGAGAGTTGACTATTTTCTAATCAAATACCTTTGTTGATTTCTAAAAAATTAAAAGCGCGGTGAGAGAGAACGACCGCAAAGTCATTTCCCGGCGTGCATGTAACATTTAGTATATGTTCTCCATTCGGTTCTCGATTTATATTTTACGGAGTAAACCGCGACAGTGAGAGGCGACGACATCGTCCAACAAAAACGTTATCGAGACGCGCGGCGACACGAGCGGCGAGCCTCGATTACGAGCATTCTCGCCTAGCGAACCGGCGAATTCAGGTTTCGCCGGATCGACGCGGGGTCGTATCACGGGGACGATGATTCCACGCTCGGTTAATATCCGCGATCGACGCGTTCGCTCCCGCGAACATCCCCTCCCCTTCCTCTCACCAGCCCCGTCGATGACCGAGACCGCGTGCACGCGTGTGCGTCGCGCGCGTCCGCAATCGTACCGCGCGCGCGGATAATAATTATTTTCGTAATTTCCTGGCATTCCGCGCAACGAGCCCATCAATCCGAAAATCGTATAAACTCGACTGTCACATTCACGCCCAAATTCAAAATACGGAGGGGTGGGACCCCCGCGCGGTCCCGTCGCGCAGTCGTCGCGTGGCCCGTCAAATACCATTTAATCCCCCGTGAAATCCGGTTTAATTTCGCCCGGCACAATATCCCCGGGAGTCCGCCCAATGTCGAATTCCCCGCCGCCCGCGCTGCGGCGAATCGAAATCTTTCGGCGTCATCTTCCGCCGGAAAATATTTCCGCTCATCCGCGTGAGCGAAATCGAACTTTGCGAGAAAACGAGAATCGATACCGTCGTAAAAATGCCTTCCGCAGCGTGATCTCATTTCCCCGCCGCATATGTATACCCGCATATGCTCTTGTTTTTATTCTTGCCTCTTGCCTTCACGTTACTTATCGTACTTTAATATTAAAATCGTTTTTAACAGATTCCATTTTTATGCAAATTCCTCGATATTTTTCAGCCAAAAAGATATATTCGTCATATACTTAATTGATTAGCGCGGGGAAAAAAGTGAAAGATCATTGGAAATGTCATCGCGCGGGAGATTTAGATACGATATCAACGATGGGGGAGAAATTCAATCGGTCCAACCGCCGTGTGTTCCCTCCTAATTTTGCGACACTGGCGGCTCGTTTCTCTCCTCTCATTCCCGCGCGCGCCGGTTTATACCGCCGCCGTCACCGCCAGTTTCTCGACCCCGTATGTTTGTATATGCTAACACGCTACACGCCGTAATATCAAGCCAAGAGAGAAAGAGAAAGAGAGACAGAGAGAGAAAGAGAGAGAAATGGGCGACTGCGAAGAGCCGGCAACCAACGGGCGATACTGTACGCCGCGCGGGCGATAGGGCCGTGTCCGATATTGGAAATCCGCCGGCGAGAGGGCTCCCTCCGGAAACGGTGCGTCGACGCGTCAATCATGCATACGAGAGAATCGAGTTTCCGAAAAAGTCGCGTTTTTACGCGCGACAAGCGCATCTCCGCAGCCGCGATTCCGCTATTCTTCGAGCCAGACGCTTTCTATTTCAACGATATCTATTAAACGAATAGCTTTGAAAAAAAGATAACGCAATGGTGATGAGAATATTAATAATATGTTTCTTCCAAGAAAAAAAAAACGATGTGTGCGAACGTTGCTACACGAATATAATAAATATACGTGTAAAATGAAGAAAGAGTAGATAAATGTGTGATCAGGGAATGAGCTACTTTACAGCCTGGCATATTGAATAATTCCTATGCCAATAATAAAAATATATATTTCGTCGTAATAAAAATGTATTTCTTTTCCGAAAACACATATTTATTGTAAGGAATAAAAATCTCGAAGAGAGTAGAAATTTATTTTTATCGCAAGGATCTCTCTTTCTCTCTGCGATCGTAGATACCGTTGATCTACGGAACTCGTACTTACATATCTACGTTCAGAGCGGAGCGAGAGGTCACGTGAATATGGTAATAGCATAAAGAATCGAAGCACAGATAGATAAAATCGTAATATTTGTATATGCGTTCTGTCTGTGCCGCGGCGCGATTTAAATGTTAAAAAATTCCGAGCGCCTTGACCTTTTTGACTCGCTTCGACGGATCGTGTGTTTTCCGTTTTGTTCGTATGGAGATATCCATAGAATTAACCGTAGCGTCCGCCTCTGCTATTCCTATGAGAGACAGGAAGTCTCTGAATCGCTGATAAGCATGATCCGGAGCCGGATGTCGCGATCAATCTCATATAAATCACAAATAAAACACGTTGGCAAAGAATAGACGTATCTGATCCAACCAAGCCCAATGATTATTAAATTAATTAAAGTAAAAAAACATTATGAAGCTAAATATAGATACTATAATTTAATGATAATGGGATACAAATTTGTCACGAAAATGCGTGATTTTTTATTGAATTTTGTGGCATCAATACCATGTACGATATAAAAAAAATTATTCTGTATCTCAATTATTCTGTTGTCGCGAAT
The DNA here is from genome assembly GCA_963971435.1 of Lasius platythorax. Lineage (NCBI taxonomy): Eukaryota > Metazoa > Arthropoda > Insecta > Hymenoptera > Formicidae > Lasius > Lasius platythorax. The sequence goes on along the minus strand of OZ020536.1, from coordinate 2,466,045 downwards.
AAATGTGGAGATAATTTTCGCGTGTCAAAATTTCTCTAATCTCGTGAAAATTATAAGCAGCTGCAATCTCAGCCACAGCGAGACTTCGGTAGCGACCACGCCGCAGCTGCGACTGCGGCTGCAGTGTTTGTTCACCACGACGCGCGTTCACCAGAATCGTGCGCGGTCGGTGGCGGTGATCGGCTAGTCGCGAGCTAGCACGCGCAGAGAAATAAAGAGAGGAGAGAAAGAGAGAGACGGTCGGTCGAGTGAGAGGAACGGCGGAGAAATTACGATGTCCGAGGTAGGGAGGAATGGAGGGCGGATTCGCGACGTTGCCGCGAAGCGCAGTGACGGTGTCGCGTAATCGCTACCGTATTCCATGTATTCCTAGAGTATGCACGGAGTAGAGAGAGCCGCCGGCTCGCAAAATCTCCAGCTTGGTCGAGGCGAAATGGAGAACGTTGGCGAACGGAGAGAGAGAGAGAGAGAGAGAGAAGGAGAAGGAGAAGACTGCGCGAGTAAGGTCGGAGGGAGAAGTTGCGAAAAGATCAACTTGAGGGAAGGGAACGGGCGTTAGCGGCATGCAGAGTGCGGTGCGTTACACCTGCACGATCACCGCTATATTGCATCGTGTGGGCGCGGTGGTGTCATCTCCCGGCGATCTCCGGAGTGACCTATGTCTCCCACCCCTCCCCGCCCTCGTCATCGTTACCCCCTACATTGGCGGTGAACGAATTCCGTTCCTCTTCTCGGAGAGAAAGGGAGACAGAGAAGCTCCAACCTAAACCAGCCTAACCTCACCATACTTTACCCTCCCCTCTGCGCGCGCGACAACGCGTTATACCCCGAACTTCCCTCACCAGCGACCTGGCGCCCCACCACCATCATCATCACGACCGCTTCGACGAGTGTCCACTTCGTCTCACGTTGGGGAATCAACCGGGGTGGGGTTGGTTGAGAAGAGAAGGAAAGCACGACGTGCAGCGAGAGAGGAAGAGGTAGAGGGCGAGGACAGAAATACTGCTCCACAACGCTGTCTTGCTTTCCTGCCTCTTCGTTCACGGTCACACTCGCAGTAAAGCTCAACCTCAGGATGTCTTCAACTTGAGATTACTTAGGGTCAAAACTCTTTATAGGGATCTGACATGAATCAAGAAAGAGTGGGACCAAGAAAGGAAAAGAGGATCGCATATAAATTGATAGCAAAAGTATAATGCAAGTTACATGTCAATGATTTAACGATTTAAAGGATATAAAAGTTATTTAGAGTACTTTGTTATTAAGGTTGTCAAAACTTTACATCTCTATTTCATGAAGTATTATTTTTCGTTAGTTTAATATCGTAATGTAGCACGAATGTTTCATTGATAATAAATATTTATAGAACAATTTGCATCTATACAGCAATCGTAAGAAAATTACATCGGCATACTTTTGTTTCCATTATATTTACTACATTTTATTATATTGCGTATTAACATCCCAGTTAATAATAAAAAAAAAATCATGTATAAGACAGACAGATGTACCGTCTACTATAATGCAACGAGCGATAATATCGTTTTCCAAAGAAAAATGCACGAAAGTTCGATGCAAAATAATGTTACGCGGTTTTTATTCCTCCGCGCCGTTGTGAAACAGACTGCCGGTGCCGCGGGTTGAGAACCGTCGAGGGTACAGTATCAGGCCGGCTCCACCTAGCATAGGGTGAACGGGTCGGAGGCCGTTGGTTCCTCATAGAGTTGCTCTCTTATTATTATTACACAGACGCTCACACACACACACGAACGCTCGCTCGCAGGCACGCACGCATGCACGCACGCACGCACGCGGCGTACGCATGCGCGAGTCGCGTATCCGTCGCGGAGGGGTCCGGAAACCAGATCCGAGTGGGGAAAGACCGAGACGCGAGGGGCGGAAGTGCTCCGTCGTGGGGCACGCGCGGTGGGGAGGAAAACAGGTTGAATCGCGCGTGAGCATCATGCTGACCGAACCTGCGGTGGGGGAGGGAAGGCGATAGTGTGATTCAGTTTGGGAGAGGTAGGGGAAAATCACAACACACGAGGGGGCGACGGCCCCCCTCCCCCTCGAGGGTGGGAGCGACGTACAGGGTGGTAGGGGCAGCAGATCGGCGCGCGAGGGATGGCGACGAGAGGTTGCCGCACTTACTCTCCTGCCTTACCGCGGATTACCATTATCATTATTCCTACTCTCGGTCGGGCGCCACTGACAGCTCTGTGTCAGAGCCACCGTTACGATCGGCATGTTGTGCGCGCGCTCTTCTCTCGCGTCGTCCAGTTTGTTTTTCTCTCTATTTTTTTTTCTTTTTTCTTTTTCTTTTTTTTTCTTTTTTCTTTTTTTTGACGTATCGCTTCGTTCCCGCCCGCGGTCGTTTCCTTTGTTCTCTATACGCGACACGGGGATCGAGAACGCTACCTCGTGTAATTTCAAATTATACGATACCGCGACCCGTATCTGCACTCTGCGTTTAATGCTAAATATGATAATATAAGTTTCTTAGTATAGACGATATAACACTGAATATCACTTTATCGAAGATTATGATATACGCATTTTCGTACACGCGGCAATTACGATATTCTTTTCATATGTTTGATGTAAATATGTATCGTGTAGAGAAAGAGAGAGAGAGAGAGGGAAAAAGTATTGCATATATTGCGTATTATGTACCTTGTTAGAATTAGATATAAAAACAAAGAAATTCCTTCTCTTGTGTGTGTGTGAGAATCATATGATTATCCACAGTAACTTTCCTTCGTCACCGTGCTATTTGTCTCTCTGAACATTATCGCGCATAGTTTTGTTACAGTAATCTCTTACGCGGGTAATCTCTCCCCGTCCCATCCCCTTCCCATCGTCCCATCGAGGCTCGCATCATATTACTCATCGATAAGAGTCGCCTATTCTCGCTTAACACTCGCGAAATGCATAAATAACGGGAGCAACGCGATATCGTTGCGTAAAGCTGCGGCGCTTTATCATTCATTACAGAACCTACTTTAGACAATCTAGAATCCGAGATTATTAAACATCGAATTATACGTAGAATTTTGTTCCGAACTCAAATGTGTCTGGAACAAGTTAAAACACAATTCGTAATTGCGAATAACTAGCGGAAAATTCCCGAAGAACGCATAATTGCTCGCGTAATCCATAATATGAATCATTTGTTTTGAAAGTTGGATGGCCATTAAAAGAGCGCGACAACGTCAACGTCATTCTGCGATTTTTTTAAACGCGACGAAACTCGGATAAACACAAGAACGCGAAATGCATGTTGAAAGTGTATTTAGCTAATATTTATCGCACGGTTTAAGTGAAAAGTTATCGAAATTACAGGCGCGAGTTTTTTTCGATATCGTCGTGGCGGGATTCAAAGGGACGCGTCAGAACGATGCGGATTTACGCAGCCGAATTTATCGACTGGTCCTCAATGACCGACCTGTGCCATTAGCATTACACACAGTGGACGATTAAGGTTCCGAGGAACCCGACGAAGAAATCTCGAGGGAGATAAGAATACCGCGGCCGCCATATTCGTTAAATCATTCGAGATCGGTCATATAGAACGAGCGAATGCAAGATACAATTATCGTCCATTCCGAGCGAGAGAGATATGTTCTCAGCTTGTCTCTCTTTTTCTCTCTTCGAGTTGTTCCTTCTCTCGCGCTCCGTTCGCCGTGAGTTTCCTCACCTTCCAGTTTCTCTTCAACCTTCGGAGTCCACGACCTTGGCACTTCGACCGGTCGTCGTGATTTTACCGTCGATTTCGAGAATGATATTTGCGGATCGATCACGACGAATGCGAGTAATAATCATTACGCTACGGAACAGCCATACCATGTCGCTAGATTATATTGCAATATCGTATTGCAATAATTTCTGATAAAGAAAATTACGATCGTACTGAGTCTACACGATTGCTCGATAATATCAGTAACATCCATACTTTGCTCCTAACAACATCCAAGTATCGCTTGACGTAAGTATTCCGTCTTCGGTATTAGCTATAGATCAAGAGTCGATACCTTTTGATTTCGCATCGTATCCTATATTAATCCCCAAAGGATATATATCGTTTTTTAAATATAGAGATATCGCGACTATTCAACGTAATTATTGTGTCGATCGCGAAAGGGAGATTGTAATGATTGCGCGCGTATAGAGCGAGAGAAAGACGCTCTTCTCTCGCATCCTCGCAATCACAGCGACGATTGCAAAATAAAATCGTCTCCACGCATACATACGCACGATCGGAAGGCCACCACACCCACTCCATCGAGTCTCGGTACTCGCACCAGATCGCGCCTTTTACCTGTCATCCGTGAGTAATAATCTTGTAAAGCCGCGGACCCCGCGGATGGGTTATGGGAGCAGAGAGGAGAAAACACGCTCCCTGTGGAAGAGAGAACGAGATGACGGAGAGAAGGACGAACGCGAGGAGCGAGAAGAAAGGATCAACAACCTGCGGCGCGCTCATCTCCGTGGTATCCTCTCCTACGGCAATGAGACGACGCTGACAACGGCGTATTTATCCGGCACTGACCACTGACTAAGGAAACGTTTGACAATTCCTCTTCTCATATTTCGATACAAATTTCGAGTATTTAATAGAATAGTTACAGAAGAGCAGACAGAGAATTAGGAGATATTTATATTCTTATATTTCTTATCGCTGAAGTAAGGATTAGCACACAAACCCGTAAGATTAATTTCATGTTCACAAATCTCTGATTCTGCGATCAGAAAAATTTTATGATGTCAAAAGAGCATCTGGACTAGAGAAATAACATTTCTTTGGAATCAATCGTAAATTTCCAAAATTTTACACGCGTGATTATGAGAAAGAAACCTTTAATAGCATAAAAGCATTTATAAAAAATTAATCTATCTTTAATTATTCTACAATTAATAACGACATACGATACCTAATTACAAGAATATTTTTTTATCTATTTAGATATGTTCGATACAAATAATATTTTGTACCATCGCTTATTCTAAATGCATGTTTTTAGTTAAACGTGTTTACTAGAAGTTTCTCAGGCAAATTTTTCAGGTGAAATTTTGAAAAAAAAAAAAAAAAAAACTAATTCCTTTCCAATAAATTTTCTTCTTTCAGAAAACTACTTATAACGATACCTAGAAACCTTCTATTGTTAATAGCGTAGTTTTTATCTACCGTGTCTGCAACAAAGTTTGTCGAAATGCCAGAAGTTCAGGAAATGCGAATGTTTCCCTTGCGAGTAGCATAGTACCTGCACCGATCGAGTATATCCTACCTGGTTTGCCATACCTAACGGTTGCGAAGAGCTTCAGCCATTATCGCGGCGAGTACCTGCTAGTGTTAACTCGCAGCCACGCAGAGCGACGAGGCGCACGAGGATCGGCAAGGTTAATGCCACCGAGAGAGAAGATCGAGAGGAACGCTACGGATCCTAGAGTTATCGGCCACACCCGATAGGACGATACGACAGAAGAGGAGGCTACGATACGGCGATCGTATTTATATCGCGGCGCTCTCGTATTTGCTCCGATCGTTTATGAAATGCCTCGTTTGTTTACGTATCTTAATCCCGAAAATCATAATTAAATATCTACGAAATATTGTAATTTACACCGTCCGATTAGTCGCGCGAGATTAATGTACAAGCGACGAGCGATGTAATACGAATATTCATACTTTCATTAAATATTAAATAACGCTAAATTTAATATCAATTTTTTGTCTTCCATTTTTGTTGCGTCCCGAAACGTTTCACGTTAAATTCTGAGATCGCACATCTTGGATGTAATACGTTCCAACTGTATTTATCGAAAATGCATGTGTAGCAATGCGAAAGCAGAAAGCAGAGTTAAAGGTACGCTGTACGAGCAAATTTAGAGAAATCTCTGATAAATAAACTAACAAGCGGGTTTCGCTCCATTTCCGCAGCCGTTCGTCTAGCTAACGGTAAACGATTATTAATATATGTTCCAATTCTACTTCTTACGAGAAAACGACGTTTATCACGAAGCCGCGATTACCATGAAAAACGCATGTACAACGTGTCTACCTTAAGCAAGGTTTAAAGTCGATGCTTATCCGCCGTATTATCGTTCCCAAAATAGAGAGCAACGAACTTGTATGGCATAAAAAGACTCCCGTTGTTCCTTTTCCCTCTCCTTTCGCACTCCTTTATAGTACTCTGTTCGTATAGGCGGCTAAACTAGGGTATTATTCACGGACTAATATTAGAACAGCGATGGTCACCGCGCTGCTTCATCGTGAACAAAACTTTAAAGAAATCGGACGATGATGATGCGATAGCGTCAAAAGTTAAAGACACAGGAATGCATCGTTCGTGACCTCACGCGATAGCGTGTATATAGATAATTTTCTCTACATTATGGAAAAGTATACTAGTTGTATTTCAGAAATATACGGATAGAAAAGGAGAGGAAAAGAGAGAGAGAGAGAGAGAGAGAGAGAGAGAAAAGAGGAGAGAAGAGAGAAAGGCGCGCTTCCCGCCAAAGTCGCGCACTTTCTCCGATTTACAAATTCAAGATACTATAAAGTATCTAAATGGAAAGACGTTTATTTCCAGAAGTGCATTAACAGCATATTTTACGTAAGCCTCACACGTAATATTTCTTCACCCAACACACTTTGATCCTTTTCTGTATTCGTGGTAGAATGTAATCGTCGCGAATACGTACAACTTTTATCCCGACAAGTTGACAACGTATCAGTGATCGGTGACAACTCATTCGAAGCGCAGGATGAGCGCCCCTGTTTAGGAAGGGTACATAACTCCAGCACGGTATTACACGGTGTGTCCGTATAGGTTCGTATAGACTAAGACTTGTCTCCATAGAACCGGCACAGCTGTTTCGTATCTTTTTCTCTCGGTCTCGGCCTGCCGACTCTCATCCCTTGCATCGGTCTGTCCCCTCCATCTCTAACGCACTACGCATCGACCCTTCCCTTCGCTCGTAGACGCAAATCCTGCGTGCCTCTCAAATAGGAGAAGAACGCAGGAATACATGATTCAAAACACCATCGTATCGAGCATTGCTGGAAACTTTTCGTTTCGTGACAAGTTTCTAGTTTTATCTTCGGTGTACGATAAATAGCAACGCGATTATTCTTATTATTATTTACCTGATTTATATCGAAAATAATTAATAATTAATAAATTAATATATAGAAGCAAACCTAACATTTTCAAAATGTATTTTCTTTTTTATTTTTATTTTTTATAAGAGCTAATCGATATTAGAAAATAAAAATTGAAAAAAATACGCATAAGCACATGTGCACAAATCTCAGAAGTTCGATATATAATATGTGAGTTTTTCTTTTATATTTTTCTATATTTCATATGACTTCGATCGTAACCTGGCAAGCGACATGAATAAAACATATTTGATATTTTAATACGTGAATTGCATAACAGGTTTGAAACTTTTAGAATCTCCTCCTGACCCGGTTTCCGCTGCTGGAATTTCAAACCGCTGCATCGACGAGGATTACTTTCGTTACATTAATTCGGTATTATCACGTGCAAAGGTTGTGACACTTTAAACAACACAATTACTTAATTAGTAGACGAAAAATCATTCGTCCGTGATAATCTGTTTTATTATATTTTTCTCCGAACGACTAATCGCCTTTTGTACAAACAAGCGTACGATGAATCATTAATATAGCTTATCAACTCAGCGTTTCTATACATTTCACTTTTAATGACAAAGAAATAAAATTATAAATAATACAACGAACTCGATTCAACACCACATAAGATGCAATGAAAGTAACTCTTAAGAAAATTTCAATAGCGACGTTTATGACATAATAAATCGAGTGCTGAAATGAGAATTTACACGAATATATAGTAAAATCTCTCTATTCTATCTTCTACTATTCTAAATCAATTATTCCACTGTAAACTGGCTAAAGTCTGATGATTTCACAATTGAGAAGTTCTATTATAAATTTTTTTATCCGAAAAATCTCTACATTTGAAAAAGTTTTTTCTCCTAGTTTTTACTTTTTTTTCGAGAATGTTCTTCCTAGACAAATTTATAAGAAACAATTGGCGGTACAAATTCATTTCGTTAACATCAATATTTAGCAAGGAGTTCGGTCCCAACAATTCTAGAAATAGAAGGATTTCTTTTTGTAAATTCTATTGCTCAGAGAATCTTGAGAAAATTCAGATTTGAAGTATACACATACACACACACACAAGATAGATAAAAAAATGAAGACACTTGTGAAAGATATAATTTTCTTTATAGAGTTTCTATATGGAGTTGGGCCTGTAATACAGTATCTTTCTTGAATTAAACTGGCATCACAGATTACAAACAAACAAACAAATAACGGCACCAACGTTACTCTGCAATGTAGCTAATGCAATGTAGCAAGAAGTTTTAATTCTTATATTTTCTAATGTTTCCATTTTTTTGTCTATCTCCTGTATAAATTTTTCTAACTCTTAGATTTCTTCAAAAAAATAATTTGTCTTTTTTCGAGAGTGTATTCATTTTTCTAGTTGGTAAGAAACAATTCGTATCGCGAATTCGTTCCGCCAGCACTGGATAATCTTCGAATCCTTTGCCGGTGAAGTGCGAACGTATTGCTGCTCTCTTTCGCAGGCTTTTCAAACGGAAGAATCCCTTTTTAAGGATAATGGTGGTTTCGCGTTACGCGCATACACGCGCAACCATCGAGACGCGCGAGCTCGCTTACGATAGGATGCGATGTTACCTTGCCCAACGTGTAATTCACTTAATAACGTTCTCTCTGTCTTTCCGTCTCTCTCTTTCTCTCTCCGCGCGCTCTCTATCTCTCTTTCTCTCGCTTCTTCCACATATCGTGTCTTGGATTTCCCTCCTCACAAACACTTTGTGCGAGAGTTAATTACCTGTTACACACTCCGCAGAGTAGAAAATGTCAGTTTCTAATCTCCGTCTATGTATATCGAGTTCGATTTCTAGACGACTTTTTTCGTAAATAATTGAGAACTCTCGTGATGAAAAAAATCGAGCTGTCGAGTTTTAAAAAAAATTTTATGCCATTCCGAAAGAATTATAAAACTGATGTAGTATATTAGAACTTTATATTTATCGATTCATATTACTACATTCCGCTGACGAGATCTATCTTCATATGTGTGTATTTGTTTTTCAGACAAATAGAACATAATCTTTTAGAAAAAAATCTTTTTTAATTGACACGTGATAAATCGGACGGTGATGCCACTTTTGCTATCAAAACAGGCTCGTTTATTATTACGAACGATAAGAATCAAATACGAGTTAACACCGCCGGTCGAGATCAAGAGAGATGTTGTCGGAAACACACGAGAGAGATGTCGGTGTTATCTTACCCAGAAAACAGTCGCGAGCGACGCGAACCGTGTCCGACATTCTCTCCTCCTTTACGAACGAAAAATCCCTATTTTCCGAGATTACGCGCTTAACACGACATGTCACATCGCCGCGATTTGAGCACCGCTGCGCACAGGAAACGTTTGTAGTGCGATTAATACCGAGAGGTGTGTACTACCCGGATCGCGTACGTCGGCTGTCAGCTGTCGTCGAAGAGGGTCCAGAGCACCGGCGAGCGAGTGCGACCTTGCCGGCCAGTTGTCTTCGCTCCGGTCGGCTAATTAATGCCGCAACGTCGCGCGCGATACATACATGCGTCACGGCGGCGGCGGTGATAAGCTCGCGACGCCGTCGCGTATCGACGCGTAATCGGCGCGTCGTCGAATTATATAGTTGCCATTACCGAGCAGAAACGGATTCGACATGGCTCGTTTCAGAAACGAACCTTTGACTTTGGGACATGACACGCGCAATTAAAACCCCGCGATTCGCCCGATCGGTCTCGTGTAATTCAATCAATATAATTTAAGATAATTTAAGTTAATTGCTCGTCTACAATGCCTAATCTCTCGTTCAATCTAATTGTGTTAACAACAGTAGGAGTTGAGCGAGGAAAACCGGGACGAAAGTATCATAACCGGCGAACATCGATTCATCGTTCAATTCTTCGCGAATGAGAGAAAGAGATCGAAATCGGAAATGGAAAAATGCAGCACGAAGGGGAATCAATGTGTGAGATTAGAAATTATTCAAATTCAAAAAGGAGAAAGCAAAACTCACCCTTTTAATTACATTTCTAGCTTTATCATTTGAAATTTTTATTTTGTATTTTTGTGCGTAGTAATCAAATTCTATTACGTTTTATTCGATCGCTAATACACGCGAGTGCGACGATACGTTCAGATCCTAGTAAGAAACGCGAAATCACGATGCATCGCACGCGTGCTCGACGATCGCAAAGAGTAACAAGTGGAAAACCGATTAAACGAAGCCGCGCCGGCGTACGTTCCCTCTCGATTAAAATAGCCTGGAAAACTCGTTTGCCCGAAGTGTGTCACTGTCACGATAATTGGCGAAAAAGGCGAGTTTCTTCACTGCGAAGGTATATGCGCACGTGATACACGCTCCTTTTCTCGCCCCCTCTCCCTTCCCTTACATAAAAAAAGAAACTATTGAACCTCTCCTTAATCCAATACCTTTCGTTATCATTAGCCGAGAATATCTGCATTCATTATGCGTCACACATTCACGCGACCACGAGAACCCGTTGTCCAACGGAGATTCGACGTTTCTATTCTCGGAAAAACTGACCTAACTATACTTTTATTCACGTGTATCGCATACTATATACAGCTCATCCTGCAACTCGATAAATTTAACAACAGATTTCCACACCAAATGATTCTATCGTACCGGAAAAAATTTTTATGGAAAGCCATTAGTTATAACTCACTACTATTTCAAATGCGAGGAAATTTCAACATATCTGATTACTAAACTCAAATAAATAATGCATCGCTCTTACAATTATTTTCATAATTACAGATTGTCTTATTTAAAACTAAGTTTAAATATTGTGAAGCATTTTTTTCTACCGTGTTATTGGATCATTAAGTGATTAAAGATCAAATTCCTTCAAGTTGCTACACATGATATCGTAATTAATCCTCGACCAATATGACTCGTCGTAATTTGCGATGCGTTTCAGATTTTTACAAGACTCAAGTCGTGACACGCGCGCGATAGTTGCGTTAGTGAAAAGTATGCATTTCGTGCGATGCAGAAACTCTAGGAGCCCGCTCTTCGATCGATTGTGCAATCTATTATTACGGACCACTGTGAATTTAATGCGCCTGAGTTTATCTGCGTTCACTGTCGAGTGTTGTAGAATAGTAGTATCCTATACTCGGTGACTCGAACTGCCTTCGAGGCGTTCTATTCACAGTGTCTCTCGTTTAGCACCTACTTCGACACGCTTATTGTTTGTTCATAACGGAATGTAGTCGTCGACAATCGAAACGAAGCATTAAACTGTGAAATGTCCTAAACATTCCTATCCGAAACGAATCGGGTATTTTTATTTTCGTTAACGGAAAATCAAGTCAACTCGAATTGGCCCAAAAGTTGCTCAGTCTTAACTTTTACGATTTGAGTAGCATCGACTGAATAAGGGTTCAATCTTGCGACCATAAACAAGTGATAAGATTCCACGTCTGTGACTAAAAGTACCTGAGAATTTGAACAGCACACAAAAATTCAAACAAAAAGCATGCGCGCGATAATGCATTTAAGTATGTCCGTTTAAACATGTCCGTTTCTGTCCAGGAGCAACGCTGTTGACTCTCATCAGTCAATAATGTTCAAGAATGGATAGAAGTATTGATACTTTGTTTCTACAATAATTGATGTTTTAAAAAGCTAATAGCTCATTTCCCGTTAGTTAGATGATAATGTTTTAATATCCGTATTAAATATTTTTATCACTGATAAACTAATATAAAAATAACTATCAAAAATCACTAATATAAAAATTGAAATAGAAAATTAATCATATAATAAATTGTGCTAATTTTTTAATTGTTGATGTTAAGCAAGTATCGATAGAAAGCAGTACCGAATAATAATGACATCTTAATAAATTTAAGCATCTCTATCCCTACACGCGCCGAACAATTACGCGGCCCACGGACAAAAAAGCGAGAAGGAAACGGGCGTGGACGAGATGATACGGGTGTTTACGGTGAACGCAAAAACCACAAAATTGATCAGCGCGGGAGGAGAAATATCGACGGATGCTTAATTTGAGCCTGTCTCGAGCACGTAGCCGTGTCTTCATCGATCGACCGTCACCTTGAATTAAGCGTCTCGGAAAGACTGGCTACTCGATCGCGAGAAAGAAAAAAACAGGAATGAACGGATAGAGAGAAGAAGAAGAAAAGGATATCTTTAATGGAACATATGATAGCGGATGATAGTAGCATGAAATGTAAAATTACACACGGATTTTGTTGCATTTGTCTAATTTCTTTCTTACTATGTTAAATATTTGAAATAAGAATCATCTCAAGTAGATTTTTTTAAGTTCAAATATTATGTGCATTATTCATATCGTAGAGAATCCTCAAAAGATCTAATGATAATTCTTAACACTCGAAGCGATAAAACCAAGAATGGAAAGGCTGCAGCAATTTCCCGATTTTCGAGTTATACAATTTTATTATGTTTTCATAGATTTATTATTTTTTTGCTTAACTTTGCATTTTCGTGAAAATTTTGAATAATTTTTCAAGAATTTGATAAAAAAATACTAAGATTTTATTTTGCGTTGCGATATCACGATTAATTATCCGCAGATGAAAGTTTAGAAAACATTTTTCCGAAGATGTAGAATATATGTGAAAGTGAAGCAGAAAGACATAGAATGTTCGAGAATGTTATTTTGTCAAGGTCAAGCATGGCATTTCTCAGCGTGCATGCATTATTACTTAAAACTTTTGGCCTTGTGAATTTCTTTTCAAGAATTTGATAAAAGAATACTAAGATTTAAATCGAGCCAGATTGAATTAAATAAATTATTATCAATTTTCGTAGAACAAAAAATATCGCATCTCCATATCTTCGAATCCCTGTTTTTTATATTTAAAAAATTCTATTTAAAATCTATCAGAAATTCTGTGAGAAAGAGAGACAGTATTCCATTGATTATATATAGAAACTCTAAGAAAGAGAGAAACTTCGAAAAGAAATTCACAAGGCCAAAAGTTTTAAGTAACAATGCATGTGCGCTGAGAAATACCATGCTTGACCTTGACAAAATAACATTCTCGAACATTCTATGTCTTTCTGCTTCACTTTCACATATATTCTACATCTTCGGAAAAATGTTTTCTAAACTTTCATCTGCGGATAATTAATCGTGATATCGCAACGCAAAATAAAATCTACAATCAGTTTTTTCCCGTTCTTACTCCCCGAATCAGTTTATGAATTTAATGGATTCTGTGATTATAAAAACGAATAGAAGAAAATCGGATAGAGAGAAGAAGAAAAAAAGGATATCTTTAATGGAACATATGATAGCGGATGATAGTAGCATGAAATGTAAAATTACCACGGATTTTTTGTCTCATTTCTTTCTTACTACGTTAAATATTTGAAATAAGAATCATCTCAAGTAGATTTTTTTAAAATTCAGATATGTGCATTATTCATATCGTAGAGAATCCTCAAAGGTTCTAATGATAAAATTCTTAACACTCGAAGCGATAAAACCAAGAATGGAAAGGCTGCAGCAATTTCCCGATTTTCGAGTTATACAATTTTATTATATTTTCATAGATAAATTATTTTTTGCTTAACTTTGCATTTTCGTGAAAATTTTGAATAATTTTTCAAGAATTTGATAAAAAAATACTAAGATTTAAATCGAGCCAGATTGAATTAAATAAATTATTATCAATTTTCGTAGAACAAAAAATATCGCATCCCCATATCTTCGAATCCCTGTTTTTTATATTTAAAAAATTCTATTTAAAATCTATCAGAAATTCTGTGAGAAAGAGAGACAGTATTCCATTGATTATATATAGAAACTCTAAGAAAGAGAGAAACTTCGAAAAGAAATTCACAAGGCCAAAAGTTTTAAGTAACAATGCATGCGCGCTGAGAAATGCCATGCTTGACCTTGACAAAATAACATTCTCGAACATTCTATGTCTTTCTGCTTCACTTTCACATATATTCTACATCTTCGGAAAAATGTTTTCTAAACTTTCATCTGCGGATAATTAATCGTGATATCGCAACGCAAAATACAATCTACAATCAGTTTTTTCCCGTTCTTACTCCCCGAATCAGTTTATGAATTTAATGGATTCTGTGATTATAAAAATGAATAGAAAAAAATTTACCTTTGTATTCCCAGTCTTCTTAATTAATTTATGTCGCATCGTGTGAGAAAGCAGGGCACACGGATCGATTCTAATGATAACGGCGGGGGGTGAAAGTGATCTTGGTCGCTCACGATCTTCTCCGAGAAATTGAACCTAGTATTCTACCCTCGTTAGACAGTCATGATACTTTCACTTTATTTAAAAAAGAAAAAAAGATTCGCAGGATGATCACGATTCACACAATGTAAATCAAAATGCCACGTGTCCGATCGTAAATTATCACGTCCAAAAAATGTCTCTGATCACTTTTATCTTGTGCTACTAATAATTATGTAATCATGAACACTGTATCGATAATTACTCATTTAGTCGATTATTTTTTATTCGATCACTGATTATGTTTTTATTCGCGCGATACATATTTTCAAAATTTTCTTTCTTTTTAACTATGCTTCGTTCAGCAAAGTCAACCGAACCTTTCTAACTTCTCTGTGAGACTGATGCCTTCGACTGCAACGTTACAACTAATTGTTTGATGCTGCTACCGAAGTAACAAAGAGAGGTGCAGCAGCACATCCAGTTTATCCTTTAGCTAGCACTTACATCCAAACATAAAAATTTTATTTTTGAAACCAGGTATAGAAAAGGTATAGGGACGCGTTCAAACCATTAACTGCCAGTAGTGGAAATCTATAGTTTACGTTACATATACTATAGATGTCCAGGGATTTACTAAAAGCAAATTTTGGAACACAGCCGACATGTCTTTCTATAGAAAATCAAAAGAGAAAGCGTACTACACAGAACAAATAAGGTTTATTTATAGAAAACTGGTTTGTAGAGAAAAATGTGTGACTTTGTCGAAATACAACAACGAACCTGTGTGAACTTGGCACTACATTTAGTAAATAAAGTTTTCAATATATAAAACAATAGTATTTCGTTTGTAGTTTGTAGTAACAATATTTTCGTTTGTAGTTCAAGCCATAAAAAAAAAATAGAAAATTTTTAAAAAATGACACCCGACTTTAAGATAAAGAAAAATCGTTAATATGTCTTGATTTAGAATCATTTGTAATTGTTTGTAGTGATTTTCCTTTCGTTTGTAGTTGAATAGTTTAAAAGTTACAACGTATTTACAATAAACAAATAACGTAACTTTCAATTTTAAAGATATCTCGAATTCGCTTGCGCCATGTGCTTTAGAATCATTTGTAATTGTTTGTAGTAATTTTCCTTTCGTTTGTAGTTGCACCGTTCACGAGATATAATTATTTAAACAATTGCACTAGAGGGGAACTTTGTCAATTTTCAAGATATTTTGAAACGGATTGCGGGACTCGATTTAGAATCGTTTATAGTTGTTTGTAGTGATATAGCTGTTTGTATTTTCCTTTGCTTTGTAATTGCACCATTCACGAGATATAATTATTCTCTAGTGTTGTTTAAATAATTATATCTCGTGAAGGTGCAACTACAAACGAAAGGAAAATCACTACAAACAAGTACAAACGATTCTAAATCGAGTCCCGCAATCCGTTTCAAGATATCTTGAAAATTGACAAAGTTCTCCTCTAGTGCAATTGTTTAAATAATTATATCTCGTGAACAGTGCAACTACAAACAAAAGAAAAATCACTACAAACAATTATAAACGATTCTAAAACACACGGCGCAAGCGGATTCGAGATATCTTTAAAATTAACAAAGTTCCCCTTTAGTGCAGTTGTTTAAATAATTATATCTCGTGAACGGTGCAACTACAAACGAAAGAAAAATCACTACAAACATCTGCAAACGATTCTAAAACACAAAGAGCAAACGGATTCGAGATATCTTTAAAATTGACAAAGTTACGTTATTTGTTTATTGTAAATATGTTGTAACTTTTAAACTATTCAACTACAAACAAAAGGAAAATCACTACAAACAACTACAAACGATTCTGAATCAAGACATTAACGATTTTTCTTTATTTTAAAGTAGGGTGATAGTCATTTTTTAAAAATTCTCTATTTTTTATGGCTTGAACTACAAACAAAAATATTGTTACTACAAATAACTACAAACGAAATACTATCGTTTTATATATTGAAAACTTTATTTATTAAAAGTAGGGTGCCAAGTTCACATAGGTCAACAAGGACTATGTGGAAACATAAAATTATTCCTATACATTCAACGATTTCAGCTACCCTCTCTTCTCTCAATGATAAATATCTCATTGCATCTAAATTGATTTTATTAATCAATTCAATTTTTGCTTAAGAACGTATTTAAATCTGCTATTGAAAAAAAATAAAATTGCTATAAATATATCATCTTTGACTGATTGTGAGATGAGATTATCTCGAAAATACAGAAAATGTTTTCAAACGATTCACAAATAAGACTAATACACTAAATGCAAAGAAGAGGCTGTCTTTTTTTTTCTGATCATCTTATAATTTTCTAATTATATAATTTCCTGTATTATTCATACATCGTACTGTACTGTCGAGACCACACAGTGATCTGATAAAAAATTTCCCGAGCTAATAAAAAAACATTTATAAATTTAAATTGTATTATTAATTAACCAATTTGTTTAACACAAATGTTTAAACTTATGTTAAAAAAACATCTGTAATCATCAACACAATTTGTTCATGTAAAGAAGATGTCCAAAATTACATTTGTCTTTTTAAATGAAACTCTTTTTTTAAATCATAAATCGTTTCTTTTCATCATTCTGGATTTAAAAGCATTCTAGTGAAATTAAATAAAGATAAATATTCTTTACAAAATATTTCATATTTTATATCAGAATATATCAGAAAATTAAAAAAAATGAAATATTTTTATTTTTCGATAATTTTGCGCGTTAATATTTTTAGATACAAATGATGAAGATAATTGGCTTATAAAAAAATGTATAATTTCATTTAAAATAAAAAAAAATTAAAAATTTTGAAGTATTTCTATTTTGAACAAATTTGTGTTGACGAACAGGATATCTCCCTTGAAACAGAATAAATTCTTCTTCTTGGATTTCTTCTATAATACTCAATATCATGGTTTTTACATTATTAGTTTTCATAAACTTGCAAAGTAAATTTCATCTAAAACTTTTTTTTAATATAACTAGCAGCTTCGGAAATAATCGCGTGGAAATTTTAAAATGAGAGATATCCTATATGTTTTTAATAAAAATTTTGTTTAATCTTTTTTTTAAATAGCCTAAAAATAGTCGCATTCTGATGAGGGTCATTAAAATGCCCTTTATTTTCAATTTTAGTTTACGAAATAATTTGACTTATACAACTGTCCTTATCTTATGATAATAACCAGATAAACAGATTATGAGTATGAATAATTTGGACTTTGTATATATCTATAGTGCGTGCTGTGTTACAGTATAATTAGAATATAATTCTCGAACTATCCAATTTCTGTCAAGAACATTATTTTTTTTTTTTTAAGATCGACAGTTCGAAAAGAAAATCCGCAGCATGATTCTCAAACGAAAATACATCTGTCTATATTTAATTTTCCGTATAGCATAAATTTAACGACTAAATTATATAATCGAGAGCTCTTTATGTTCTTAAGACAGTAAAACTAAAAATTTTATACATTCCCTGGTTAGCCAAAAGAAATATCTTTTCTATAAAGAAACGAGTGGGAGATGTGCTAAATAAATATATATACGCAGTATGACTGTCTATAAGGTAAGCGTGGTATTGCATGGTATGCACTTATAACGGATTGAAAATCAAACGAAAAGAACTATTTAAGAAACATTAAGTTATGTGTAGAAGACCAGAAGCGATCAAGAAACGGACGTTTGAGAAACATCGGGCGTAGGAATTCCAGAAAAGTTTTGCCAACGTGGCGATGGTGTCAGGAAGAGTAGATAGATAGTACAGGTAGCCTCTAGTAGGTTTAGATGCAAGGGATACACACGATGGGTACGACGGTAGAGTAGGAGGAACGAGGATCGAGACAAAAGGAAGAGAGGGAGGGGGTTGCCGGAGTGCCGGCATCGAGTCTGCACTGTCGTCCTGCAATAACCGTTCGCTCTTTGTCCGTTCAGCTGCCTCCTGCTTGCCAGTGGTTGTCAACCGCTAGATTTGTCGCGTGCCGTACGATCGTCTCTCTCGTCACCTCTATCTACTCGTTACTAACGCGCGAAAAGACCCGCGCCGTCTCGCGATTCTTAACCGATGTTGCATAACGTTGCGGTCGAATTATTACGAGCAAATCAGAGAAATGCTCATTGTTCTCAGTGAAATCAGATGATGTCAAATAAAGTGAAATCAAACAATTTCCGTATTATATATTAGCAACGACTAACTATAGCGTATAATATCGAATAAATTAGATTAATATAATTTAGTAATTAGGCAACAATTATATCTAATTAGTTAACCGAATTAGTTATCGTTTTTTCTCGTATGAGAACTAAATATATGTAAAAAAAATTGAATACTTATTGAAAATACTATCTGTCTGTAACTATAGAGATTGATCTTTGTGTGTGTGTTTGTGTGTGTGTGTGTGTGTGTGTATCTTTATGTTATTTAATCGCGCGCTGTAATCAGTTTTGTATCGCATCTATCGTTCAAATAATTGCGATGCCGTATACATGCTTGCTACTTGCGCATGAAGTGTGAAACGCAAGTCGCGATAAGCGTTCAATTTCGATTTTCTGCGTTCACATCGCCATTGTATATATGTTTTGCAAAATTACAATGAAATCAATATTTATAAAATAATTAAATATTTAAATATTTTAAAAAATATTGAGAGAAATATATTTAAATTAACTTCGTAATATTCGCAGTAAGCAGAAAATGAATCGTGGGAGTAATGAGCGAAAACGAGAAAAGTCCGTAGGTGTATAGGGTGGTCAATATCGAGCGACCTACCCTGACGTAGCATCCCTTCGTACTCCTCGTTTTACCGGTCTTCTCCTTCTCCTCCTGGCCCCCTTACCCGCCCCCCTCTCTGTCTCCCTTCCACCTCGCGACACAACCCACGATCACCAATATCCTTTATCACGATCTCCCACTTACGTAGCTAAGTAGCGTGAATTTGTTTTGATGGCAGGCCGCTGTGCGTTTATCGTACGTGTCATAATATTTCGCAAGAAGACTATGAAACTAGTAATTATTCAGTGATTCAATAATATATTTAAAAGTAATTTAAAATCGTTTTCTCTCTATATATAATATAACTCTTTGTCCCATTGAAACTAAATCTATCTAAATAAAATGTATTAACGATATATGACTGACGCATATCGTATTTACATTATACATTTTGATGCATACGCAATAGATATTTGAATCTATTTAAAGCTCGATATTTCCGCGAAATAGCTACATATCTACCTACACACGTTAAGGTCGATTAAGCTCGATTTACCTGAATATTATCTCCGTCATTGTATATTGATTCGAATTGATTGAAAGAGTGGAAATACTAAAAGGGATAAGAGAATATACAAGAGATATTGTGTGGCGCTTAACCCCTTTGATATTTTCACTCTTCGATCGTTGAAACAAACAACACACATTAGTCGAATTGCGTAATTTGACATTTTTAAGGCCGTTGCGTATCTATGATTTATAAATGTAGATAAAATTATAAAGCTCCCGTTGAGAACTGATTGTGAAATCTGTGTAATCTCACCGGATTCAATTTTCCACGTTGTAGATGTGAGCAAGAGAGAATTTGTGGCGAAATCTTGAAATCTAGGTTCATCTAAATTACATCATTACATCAATCTACCATTGATATTGATACATCATGATAGCACAGAGAGAAACTCACCTCGATCTAGTCGCGACGCTGTCCAAAGAAACCGCGGATTCGGAGATCTATCCCGACAAATAGGCCGCGCCGAAGTCAATTTGGTACCCGGAGTTACGCATGCTTGGAGAACGAAATTAAACAGACAAATCTAATTTCCCCTCGGCGACACGAGCGCATCGCAAAATCGCAAGCTCACTCTATTACGCAATTCTCATTCAGTCAGCATTAGGAAACGTCGAAAAGAGCAAATGAAGCTTGAGAGTTAACATTTAGAAAAAGAAAGAAGGAAAGAAATATTTTCTCTACAATTAGCTCACTGCGTTCCGTGATAATTTGTAGATATGACTGGACGTTAAATATTTTTGTCTTTAAATATTGGTTATAGCAATTTTTGTCTTTAAATATTGGTATAGCGATATATTGCGATGGATTATGCAATAGAGTATTACAATATAAAACAAAGTTCAAACGGCGATCAATAAGCACTTCCATAACGATGTATCGATGATTAAATCATTAATCTGCGTAACATATATGTATATTGTTTTGTTGCAACATGTGTATCAGTTGTGATATCGATATATACATGAGGCTTATGTTAGTTACATCACTATCGTAAAGCGCATATTCTCGCCATGTTCAATATCCAAGTCATAAGCTCCGTAATTATAGATATACGTAATCGTTTAATACTCACTTAACAATCAAAGAACGATGCCTCGTACACACAAGCCTAGTATATATCTACATACAATGTTCGCGAACACGGTATTTCCCATCCACACTCTCTCTCTCTGCACTGTCTGAGAACATCCTACTGCTCACCTTTCGACACACGACTCAACTAATTGTGAGCTTACTGTTTGATAAAAGAATATTTACGCGAAAGAATATTTGTTTATATTTTGACCTACAGACTCTAGACTTCGGTGTTTATATTTCGAGCGAACGACAACAAACATTGTCTTCGTATAAAATATTCACGTTTTCGTATAAAATATTCACGTTTTCGTATAAAATATTCACAATTTACGAAGAGCCAAGTAGTGTCTGCGGATAACGTATGTGTACTATGTTTTACACTATTCATTACGTTCGCACGACGGAACATAACTGATGTACAATGTAAAAAAAAAATCGACATTTATAATAAATCGCGAAATTATAAAATAATAATGACGTGGATCGCTTTTTATCGATAAGCACACATGTTTGAATTAAACGGAGGAGCAAGTTTATAACGCTCGCTATGATACACAGCATGAAAAATATATGTGTCACTCGCCTATCAAACGTTTCTAATGGCCAAGATTATTTCGTTCTCGCTGCTTCCGTCTCAATATGATACAAATGAACGTGCGATGAGTACGATTTAGCGCGCGCGTATAGCAGCTGCTAAAATAGAATCCATCCGAGCGGTTTGTTTAACGATTTATTACATGTGTATGCGATACTGTGCACGCGAATTACGTAATACGATAAAATCATAAAAATATACGAAGACGTGTTATCACGTTACTTGTTTCGATTTTTTTCTGCTCGCACTTGACAAAATTTTCAAACGAAATTTCTGCGTAGTCTCTATTCGATCGATTAACGCATCTCGCCATTTTGCGCGTACATCGATGTAAATCAAGGACACATTGTATATGTAACTATCTATATATATAGAGTCAGTATTTCGTCAGTGAGATGAAGCCGGAAATTGATAGTTTAAGATTGAAAAAGATAGTTGATTTATCTCAGTTTATTTATATTTTTTTTTTTCCCAACAAGATATCGCTGTAAGATGAGAAGAATGAGAAGAATACATACACACTCTCTCCCTCTCTCTGTAAGAGAATCTATCTTTTTCAAGCTTAAGCCGCGTTAAATTTACAGCCTCAGCCGTATCATAGTGAAAATATACAAACTCTTGGGCTACGTATAATATATGTCATTGGTGTTTTCGCTCCGTTCTGATGTCGGCGCAGTCGAAAAACCGGCACAACCCTCGTGTCCCTTCCACCCTTATCCCTGGTGCCAATAACCCCGGTTCTTCTACTCTATTCTAGAGTTACATCATACCGCGTAACTATAGGCGCGCTGCTATCATTGAATCAATAAATACCTGCCTGACCGTGTTGGGGACACTTGGCGTCTCTATTCCGAGAATATGCCTAACGATACGGTAACCGCTTAACTTTTTAACCGCATCGGAAAAGTGTCTACGTGTGCTCAGAGATCTTTTGTTGTCATCGATTAATTTGGAAAGACGGGTATCGTTTGACATATCGAAAAATACGATATGTCATCTCAAACGTGTGGCAAAAATCAATACGTTCTTAAAATATATTCTCTTGCGCACAAACGTGACATGTTAAATGATCTCGTAGATAAATTATCTTGAGCAATCCCTATATTACTAGATCGTGATATGACACACGACGTCGAGTGATCGCGCGCGTATAAATTGAAACTGTCAAGCTTTTACGTGAGATACTCGACGATACGTGCCAGACGCATTAGGCGCATTCGCGTAATGGACAGATTCATAATCATAATTATGCAAAACTCATTCTATATAAAAAAATCTGATTTTTTCAATCTTCCATAAAGTGGCATATATCTATGATGTTTGTGAGACTTGCGCTTTTCATTAATTTTTTCCTAACGATCGTTGATTGAATTTGGTACGATAATCTAAACATAAATTCATGTTGTTTCGTTAATTAAATTAATTATTTACTAACGTATAATATATCTCCTGAAAACGAAGTAAATTTCTGCCTATTCACCTACGTAACTGCTTTCGGTATAATCATCAATTGATTTCGGAAGAAATCAACTGCAACATGATTTGAGGATCACTGTCAAACCAAGCACCTCCCCGTATCATGAGACCTCTTTCTCTTTCTTCTATCATCCCCTCGCTCGCCTATATCTTATCCACCGGCAGGATGCTACGGAATCGAGACGGTATATTCGCTACCATGTGAATCATATATGATGCCAACCCTACCTGAACATAAAACACTGCCGCAGACACCATATGGTTATGAGCGCGGCTTTTGTATGGTGGTTTAACCTCATTTCGCCAACTTTAAGACCGCCTATCGCAGGAGACGATGTCGCTAGCGGGGACGTAAAAACCAAGAACTAGGTCAGCGATAATTTTCGACTTGTGATACATGTTTACCTAGTAATAGACTTTACACATGTATCCTTAACTCCTAAAATTATTCATATCATATAATCGTGTTATATAACGTAATAAATATTTTTTCAAAATATGTATCTTAAAATGTATTGAGAACAGAAAAGTATTTCAGGTTTTAAGAATATTGTATAATAAAAATAACTTATGTTTTACAATCTAAAAAGAAATTTTATTTTTGCGACGTTTATCGTCAAGCGATATATGTAAGAACAAAAAAATTTTTAAAGAAACAGTTCAGTGTTCGCGATGATCTATATTTATAACGTGAAAATAGCGATATAAGAAGAATGTTAATATTTATTAAGATCTAAATTCTATGAATGAAAAAGAAGACATACCATATTGCAATAATCAAAGAGAAAATCGCGATCACAGACGGATATAACTTGTTCGAGATAAGCTTAACACTCAGAAGGAGATCTTATGGAAAATCTGACAACCTCGTTAACGTAATATAATTCGCCAAATCGAGCCAGTCTCATATCTAATAATATCTACCTATCGTAGCAGAAATGGACATTGACTTAAAAAGAGACTAACCACCGCATTATCGTGTCGAGGAACTGAACATGCGATTATGGGTATGCGCTGCATTCGAATCGACGTAATCAACAAAAGTTTTCAACATTGAAAATAAAATTTAAACAGTAGGTATCAAAGTCAAGTGAAAAATTATAATAATTTTTTCATCAAGTATTGACACGTTCTACTTTATTGTGATTATTCTCATTATTATTATTAACTTAAAACAAGATTTATTTATCATCTCTAATAAATTTTTCATTACCTAGTAGAATAACACGAGTACCGCTGTTCTCCCTCTCATACACACACACACTTTTTAGAGAACTTATCTCAAAGTAAATAAATTTATTTATCCTTCTGCTTATACAACGCGCCTGAAAATCGACAAAAACAATGTCTATCCTGCATTCCATTCACACTGTCCTCATCTAATAAACCTAATGTCTCATGTATCATATGACGAGTTTATCGGACATATCGCGATTAGCTATCAAATAAAGAATTTTTGGAATTTCATCGTATAACAGCCACTCGGTATATATCCGACAAACTTACACGATAAATGAAATATTAGCTTATGACTGAGTTGAAAACCGCTGCAGAACGCTCAGCTGGAGCTCTGACACGAGGTACTCGCTGAGGAAGAGAGGGACGAAGAGATGGCAACAGCGCTCGACGGACGGGTGGCACCACTTCCACGCGCACGCGAGCGAGCAAGCAAGCAAGCAAACACATATACAAACACATATACATTTCGAAGGAAGAGTAAGAGCAAAGGAGAGAGAAAGAAAGCAGAAGAGAAGCAAACGTGTCGAAAAGAGAGAAACACGCGCAAACGTGTATTCGTGCATTCGCAGTTCGAGGCCTGACGCAGGGGGTTAGGTTGCGGGGAGTGAAGAGAGAGAGAGAAAGAGGGGGAGAAAACAAGAAAGAGAGATAGCGAGATCTACTGCAAGAAGGGAGAGAAACGGAATATAGAAACGAACGAGAGAGTGCATCACGTGAAATTGTTACCGCACGCACGCGCACGCGAACGAGAGTGTCTCACTCGATCTCTCCCTCCACGCGTTCCATATCTCTACGACGCGCGATTCCGTAACAATTGGTGAACCGACGTATCCGACGACACGTACGAGTACACATCTGGCTTGATCGCGCGCAGCTCTTGTCGCGATGTCGCGATGTCGCGAAGAAGTCCGGCGCCAAGAATCTGAGCGAAGGGACAGTCGCACGAGCGATGGATATTTTTGCACGATTCCTCGCGTCGTTCTCCCCTAACACGTTGTTTCGAAAATCGCCGTGAGGTGCAGTTTCTAGCACACACTCAAGCATTAACTATAAACTAGACTATAGAGATTGATATATTCTCTCTCTCTCTTAGAAAAAAGTACATTTCAGATTATATATGATGTATAAAATATCTGCTATAATGTATTTTAACTGTTATATCAATTGCTAATTTTTAATGTGAATTCTATTTTGTACGTATCTCTTCGATCACGTGTATTCAAGATTAAATATTAAAATTTTAATAAGATACCCAGGATAAGGAGAGCGCGCATTTATCGGCGACTCTCTCGCATGGATCTTTGTTACACCGCTCGTCCACAGAGAACGGAGAAAGTTTCCCGTGCGAGTCACGCAAAAGCGCGGGGGAATTGCTGAAGACGACGGATGTGCAATGTATGAAGGTTACGCAATATCCGTTTTACCGAAGCCGTCGATTGTAAAAGAAAAAAAAAAGGAAACCGGTGGGGACCGTGATTATATTGTCGTTGCGCCGAAATGGGAGACGCTGGCTTACTTATTAAACCGGTGATTTTATGCCGAGTAACCTGGTTTCGATTCAATGACAATAGGGGGTGTGTACACGTGTACGCAAACGAAGGAGTTTGTATGCAAAGATAGTGACGAATTATCCGACATATGCGTTTCTATATTGTTCGATCTCAATTCCTTTCCTTCGCGAAAAAATTGGCGATAATTGTTACTGATGAACGATTGCGGAGTAATTTTTCAAAAACAGGAAACGGCGACAGAAATTTAAATGTATAATAGATCTAATAAATCAACTAATTATCAAGCGTTACATTATTCAAATAGATACATTGAAAAAAAAAGACAATTTTTTTTTACAAAATTAGAATGTACAATCAGTCGCTCTGTGTGACGAGACTCACGGATCGATATTGACGCCTGAATTATTTCCTCAAGTGTTACTCATGTAGTAGCGAGCGAAATGGGAGGTGAACCTTATTTATCATTCAAACGATAACTTTGTAATCCGCGGTGCTCGACGGTTTCTGTATCCGCACGCGAAATTATTAACATCGTTAACGAATGTTCAGCGTAAACATGAACCAAGCTCGCGCATGGATTCGACAATAATTTTCATCCCGACTCTGCGCTCGCGTGATGATGGATCGAATGTTTTATAGCGCTTTATAATTACGCACGTAAATCAATTAAATCATCGAGTACAATAATTTTGCTATTTGTAATGATTCGATCTGCTTTAAATTATGTCCAATCGTGACTTAAGGAAGAAAACACACAGTGATAATTAAATCCAGAATAATTTCCTTATTTTCAAAATACTGTTTAGCATTCCGAGACGGTAATCAATTCTTAAAATTAATTTCTGAGACATTCTGCATAAAGATTATGCATAAATTAAGTCTGACAAGGAGAATATTATACATGCCGAGATTGTGGTTCGTCTTATTTATATATCTATTTTCATAAGTATTATACATATGTAAGAAGAGCCCATAAATGATAAAAGAGTGAGGAACATATTCGGAATTCAGAATGACAATTGCATTATTATTCCGATGGTATCCCCTACAATGGCGATGCTCTTCCTTCCTCTCTTTGATTCCGTCAGGAGAACCCGAATACACGTAACAAAGAACTCACGCTGAGCAGCTTGAATTGAGACTGCATTGTCTACATTCGATTTTTTTCGATGCAGAATAGACGTTGTTATGTCGAGAAAGCCCCAAAAGTTTTCTAAACAGCGAGAAATGAAACCGTATGGTCAACGACCATGAGATCTTTTTTAAACTAGACTGTATTATACATACATAGAGTGTCCTGTCATACATGTATCCTGTCACTAATCATCCAAAAATTTTGAAACCAATTTTTCTCTAATATATGTGTTAAACGATGATCGATTTTTAAATTCCAAATAAACTGCAGCTATCAGAATCTTTGTCGCAACTGCGGTTATCTAGATATTCGCCATTGATCATTTCAAATTCACTGCAATAAAATGTTCACTGGAGAGAAAGATTTTTTGCAGCGATTTGTACCTAACGTTCCGCGTGTATTCTTTTCCCGGATCCGGTTTCGCGATTGTCGGGTTAGAAGATTTCTAATTAGAGTTAAATGTTATATCGCGACGTACATATATATATATATGTATATATATACGCTGCGCGGCCATCAACGTCGCTGCATTATTGCCGGCGTATCCGTAACTTCATCTGCGCGTAACGCGTTTCGTCATCCGACGCGCGATGGATTCCGTATTTTTTCCCATTAAAACGTACGTCACTAGGCGCGGTAATGAAAGTCGCGCGCGATAGAAGCGCAGCGCACCTGGCGCGGTAAATCGTTACACGTCGGTTGCAACGCGCAGCGATCCTTTATTGCGGAACATTTATTTTCTTCACATACGATCCCGGAGAGTGGACTGGCGCGTTAACGCGCTCTCCCGCTGCCGGGTGTGTCTATAGTGACTATATTTTTTCTTTTTTTTTTTCGCGCGCGATTAGCATTTCAATCATCGCAGCAATCGTATACAAATTAAATCTGCATTTTTTGTTTCGTAACCACGACGAGTCGGATATAATTAAGCAAATGTAACAGAGTAAAATGACGATAAAGTAAACCGATCGCCGTCCGCGTTTTTGAAGGGAGCCGATCTCAGCTCTTTGCCGGAGATCCGGTATTCATGAACGCGTGGGCCATCTAACTTGTACGTGACCGGTTAGATTAAACCTGTCGCTCATTACGCGCGCACTCGAGAGCGAGCCATGTGTCCGCGAGTGAACAGCCGAGAGGAGATACCGGCAGAATGTATTACGGGGGTCACCCGGCGCTTAAAGCCCGTAAAATTTATGTTAGTATCTCGTACAAGTTTGGTCCGTATATAAAAATGTCAGTCCATACGTTATTTTTATGATATAACGTTCTTTATGAAAAGCAGTTCTTCTAGAGTGTGCGAGGCGAAAATCGATCTTACATTGCAAGGATATCGTAAACGACGTCGTAGCAAAATCGCGCATCGTAAAGAAACCGTTAAATGCCCGGGTAGTCGAAATCGGGCGGCGTTCGAATGGAATCGGTGACGTTTTTGAGGCGACCACCACACGAGATCTGGAAAGCCTCAAGGCCGCAAGAAAAGGGATCGCCCGAAGCCGTATGCGTCATACGTCCGGAATGTAACACCCTCCGTCTTGTCGGAGCGCGGCCGTAAAGGGGCAAACGTCTCGGCGAGCATTATGATTCCGACCGGTCGACGCGACGCACAAACATCGCTAGCTGCCGGTGGACGCGTGTGTCTGGTCGTGTTTCGCACCGTAGAGAGACGCACGTTTTCGGGGGCCCCGACCGTTCACCGGTGCTTCGTCGCCGGGAGATTTGCTCCCGTGTTTATTGTGTGCCAAGGAGAGGGCCACCCAGCCGAGAGAAAGATAGAGACTCGTCGCTCACTCGACGATCATCGGACAAACGCTCGCACACATGTACCAACGAACGAGAGAAGCCCGAACCCTCGCACGCACGCACGCACGCACGCGCTATACGAGCGCGTTCGTTTTCGAGATCTCGCCAATGACCCACGAACGTCCGCGAGACGAGCAATTCTCGGAACGGCGGATGCATTTTGAGGCTTTTGTATTGCCTCGCACTTCGGTCATGGTTAAGGGACACCGATGGAAAATCTCCTTCGAGAAAATGATCCCATTCGCATTTCATATTTTATAGAAAGGGATTGTGATCACAATCCCTTTTCCACCCTCTAAAACGAATAAATACGTAACTTTGTTTTACATGAAGCAAATACTCTTGATTAGAAGATGCGCCAATAAAGCATACAACATCAATTGACAATTTTCCTGGCTATATTTTCGAAAAGAAAAAAATTGATTGCAAATTTTGCAAGAGACAACATTACTTCTCGCTTAATTGTAAGCAACGTCTGCAGAATGCTTTTCCTAAGCATCTTTAAATAAATTTACGACTCACCACATAACAATAAAGGGTAGCTGCTATGCCTCGTTTTACGACGTACTCTTCCCCCTCACGTTGACGATAGCCACGAAAGATCGCGGGACCGGCTGCGCGGTAAACGTGATTATAACCACGCTCGCGCGATTCGCTCGTAAACATAATCAAGCCGGGACGATACTGCGTTCGACTCGTTCCGAAAGACGCGACCGGCATGTCCGGCGGAACCGCTTGGGTGGTCGGAACACACGACCGCGAATTCCAGCCGTTCCCCGAAGCGCGTTCCGAGAAAGGCCCGTTACATATCTCATGCGCGTAACGTCGCATCGGCATATCCCGAATCCCGCGAGATGCGCGGGAAGCGACACCCCTGCTCTCGTTAAAGTAAATAAAAGAAAAACGAAGAAAATCGGAAACATCTGCCCCGACATACTGTAGCTCCGATTCACATCCTCCGTCGACTCATTGATTCGCGTTTGAAGAGAAAAAGGTTGTTGCTATTATATAAAATATAATATAAATATAATTTTTCGACAAAGTATATGCAACGATAAAAGTTACGAAATCATTTTTCGCATTAATTATTATGACAAAAAATATCTTTCTGAACGCGACAATGCGCGAATTAATGCTGTGAGT
Source organism: Lasius platythorax (assembly GCA_963971435.1). NCBI lineage: Eukaryota > Metazoa > Arthropoda > Insecta > Hymenoptera > Formicidae > Lasius > Lasius platythorax. The sequence goes on along the minus strand of OZ020536.1, from coordinate 2,436,372 downwards.
TAACGACGAGTTCGATGCATATTTGTATCTTATTTTGTGATGTCGTCACAAAATAAAATATAAATATACATCGAACTCATCGTTAACTCGAAACTGCAAAATATCGCGGTCTCTCTTTCTTTCTCTCTCACTGGCGATATTCGAAGACGATAATGGCAGCGTTATTATCACGCTTAACGCGGATATTATGGCTAAGTTACGGTTTAAGCGTAATTATACGCTTCTTATTAGACAACTTTGTGAGATTTTATAGAATGTTACGGACGTGCGCGTGCGTTCTGTGACGAGCATTTTCGACTGTGTATGTCAACGGCGCCGATAATAGACGTAATAACACTGATAACGCTGGCTGGTACTTCAAAATAGCCACTTTGAAAGTGAAGTTTTATCTGCCGATGCGCGATAATTTGTAAATTCTCGAGACGTCCTCTCGAACTTCGCTCGACAAAGCCGATCTCTGTCTTCTGGCAATAATTTGTGTTTTCTGGAAGCGCTTCCTTGAACGCTATTGGCAAGCTCGCGCGCATATACAATTCCGATTATCGCGCAAACATCGCGTTGGCCGATGTAGCCTTGAAATTTCTGCGAATCGAAGACAAGGCAATCTGCATTTCACAAAGATAACGCTTCAGCGAGTCGCTGTGATGGCGACTTGTGGTTTTTTATCGAAGTTTTAACGAAGCGAAGCTGTTATCGCTCTTATCAACAAAACTTATTCGTTGTATAAAAACTTATAACTTTTACAATATTAAAGTACCTACATTACGCGGCGTATAATAAAAAGTGATAATAAACAAAGTATTCCCATTTTAATTAATTATGTAAAAATAACTAATTATATTAGCGTATAATAAAAAATATTGAATATTAAATGATGAATTTTATTTGACATCGGAAAAGATAAGGAAATGAAAGAGTCTGATTTCTAAATCGTCGTGTGATAACGCTGTGCATCTGAGAATTAAATGTCAGGATTCGAACGGCAAACGAATCCTGAGACCGTTTGATAACACTTGATCGTTATCGGCGACTGCGGTTCAGTCAACTTATGAATGGCATTTCACGAAATTTCATTCGTCATTGCCCGGATATAGACCACGATGAGAACCGCTGCGATCCGTTTTATTTGTGCTCACGCACACATCATGAGAACGCACAATGCAAATCGTGCACATAGAGAAACGTAGCGTCATCGAATACCATCACTTCTGGCCTTTCTTGTCATCGTTATGTCCTGTCAACTTATCGTCCAAGGTTGCCGACGATGCCGATTTGGCGGAGACGCGTTTCGCGATCATGAACGGATGCGCTCGTAGGTGGAACAAAAGTCCGAATGGCCTTTTTCTTTTTCTTCCTATCGCGCGTGCGACAAAATCATCTTCTCCTTTCGTTTCACGACCATATGTTTATCGTTCGATTTCGCGTATAAAATTTTTCTCATTACTTTTCGCACGAAAAAAAATATATAATTAGATATATAGAATAGTCCATCGTCTATCTCGATTTTTATTTCTATTATTCTGAATTGATTGAATTAGAGACAAATCGTTTAACAAATTTGTAGCGGTCGATTTTTCGAACAAAACTCTAAATTAATTCGCTAAATAAAATTATCTGGGATTTCAAATTAAGGATTCGAAATCCCGGATTAAGGGATCCGTGTCCTTCAGAACGCGAAGAATCCTTCAGAGCCGGACGCGAGATATCCTTGAGACTATCCTACGTGTAAAAAGGTTAGGCCCGCCTAACATTTAGCGGTCACACCACAGATTCGAGCAAAACGGAGAAATAAATCCGATTCTTATGAATCGACGCCACGGAGACGAGTGACCGAGATGCTTAATACCACAGGCCTATAGGGTGTCCTAAATTGTCGGTGGGCGTCCGACTAATGGGTCGTAATGAGAGTTGTCGGGCCAGCATAATGACTATGCTGAAACGAATGTTGAGTTCTCTCGATCAGCTTGAAGGGAAACATTCTCGATGGAAAAGGGATGAACGTGTGCAACGGCTAACAACAATTCTCTGGTCCTGACAAATTATTATCTATTTTGGTAGGTAAGATCTTTCGCGACCAGTCCGTGTAATATTAGACGAACGAGACGCGGCGATTTTGTAGTCGTTCCGACCCCTAATCGAAAGATATAACTAAAATACTGCAATATACAATTTCTTATAGTTCTTTTACTCGTGCAGCAATAAGTAAATTTGACAAATAAAATAGACTAGCAGCAAATTTGGCGTACACCAGCACCATGGAAACAACATTCTTGGTTCGAATACCCGAAAATCAAATACAGAAGAAAACAATTGTTTTCTCTTTATGGATTTTTATATTATTCGATGTTAGACATGTTCATTTGACAAAAAACTTATATAAAAAATACAAAAACTATGAGAGAGAAAGAGTTTAACATTTAATAAAATTAAAATATTAAGAGATCTTTACCTATTAACTTTCCACAAGGATTCAAATTACAATACAGTACAATAAAAATGTGAAAAATATAATTTGCGTTATGTGACAATAAAAAAAATTTATTTTGTAAAATATAAACTATCAACATTACCTAAATTAAATTAAATTGATTTGATTAAACCCCCTTCCTCCCTTTCAACGGTAAAAATCCGTATATTCCATAAATCAGAAAATGGTATCTTGTAGTTGTATCAGTTATTAGTTGAGCACCCTCAAGGTAAAAGTCTCGATCAAAACAACACAGTATCCCGTTTGACAGAATGAGCGTCGCTGCAACTGATCTCGCCGGTCTCGTTCGCCGTTCAGCAAGTGACTCACTGTCGAGGTAGCGTCGGATAAGAATGAACGCGAACAAATAACCTCGAGTTTCTTTCTCGTGTGCACCGCGCCGACCGGCTCGATCGCGGGATAGTCCCCGATGACGGTCGCCGTCACCGATTGAGCACCACTGGCGCCGATCTAGTCGGAGTGGCATCCTTCGTGTCGCGAGCCACAGCTCCCTCTGACACGTGTCATTCGTGGCACCGGACGGCTTTGAATAAGAACGAACCGCGGCCAAACGACAAAACGATTCCGTACATGTCGCGCGCGTTAAGAACCGATCTTGTTGCTCGAGAAAAATGAAGAGAGAGAACCATGTAATTTTCTTTTCATACTCTCGTAGAGAATATTGAAATAAATTTAACAATATTGTCGCGCAGAAGTTATTTTTATTCATATTTAATGTGTATGAAAATCGTAATATCAGAAAAGCGTCACTTACATCTTATGCTCACGTGAATCAAGTCTTATTTAAACTTGATAAACTTCTATTAATGTCAGAATCTGAGAATAAATAATACTCCTTAAATTCTATGAATAATTTTATTGTTCAGTATTTTCTGAATTTTTAATGTACGATAATTCCTTGTCGCAATGTGATTTGTTATTTGAACTTTGATAAAATCAATATATTATTAATAACTCGATGAGTAAAATTCTTATGAAACTGTAATCTTTAAACAATATTCTGATAAAAATTATTGAGCTAGAAAACATTTTGAACGTACTTGTGTGTATCGAGTTAAATGATGATAACTCTACAATAATATTTACTTGCATATCTTCTCTATTCTTACGTGATTAAAAGTAGTACTTTGAGTAATCATTATATTTATTGTAATATTCTCTACAATATTATAAAAAAGATACGCATATATAGAGAAAAGCTTATTCAAGAGACTCAAAAGATGGCTTTAATTTTCGAATAAAAATTTCCTCAAAACATAAAATTTGTTTTTTACTATCTTCTATTATTATCGCGTAAGTGGTCGTGCAAATGTTTTGCTGAATCTGACATTATCACGCATAAAAACCTCGACAGCCAATCTCTTACATAATACAATCGTTTTCCAGATTCGACCAAAATATAAATTGGGAACACGCGAATCGAGCGGCGATGCCGAAAGGAAGGCGCTTCTAGATCTGGTTCACCGCGGTTAACTTCTCTCTCGGCGGAAATCGTGATTCCCATAGCTTTCCCCCGCATCGTGGTAGCCCGCCATTGTTCGCGGCGCGTTATGAATGAGCGGAACGCGGGACACGCAGCCCTATATGCGCCGCGATCTGAACACGCGCGCGTACTCGAGCTTAGAACTCGAGCAGGAACGAGAAGGAAGAGAGAGAGAAAAAAAGAGACGAATCTTGCGAGAAGATGAGACCGCGCGAGTGCGAGCGATTATCGACGATCCTGTTGCATCGCATCGGATAGTGTTTCCTGTCGGTTCCCTCCCTCGCAGTCTCCTGCTCGCGAGCTCCACGTTTTGTTCGCGTTCGCGCGATAACTCTATCAATCGGACGATATCGCGAGACCGGAGCATCGGTGTGATATGATTGCGCGACTTTGTTTCTCGGGCACGAGAAAAAGTGATTTTGCATCGATTAGAATCTTTTAATGTACTTGAGATAAATTTGTGAAATTTGTGACTTTGATTTTCGACATGAAATCGGCAATGATAAAGAAAATGTTCGCGATAGAGAAAGTAAAGAAAAAAAAAATCTATTCAATTTTGTTAAAGTTGCTCTAAAATAGTAGACGATGTGAAAAACTTAACAAATTCCGATTAGTGTAAGATAAACGTGAAGTTTCCAGTTTCTTATTAAGCGAGAAAGGAAGGAAATTGTCTTTCACAGACACTCCGAAAGTAATCGTTGTATCTTCGTTATAAAGTTTAATCACTTCATTAATACAATCGTAAGAAACAAATATAGAATACTGTAAAAAAAAATGTTAAAAATTACACGAACAATAAGTGTAAAATTACATAATTATTGTTCGTGTAATTGTTAATATTTCTTTTACAATTACATTCTAACATTTTACACGAACAAGGTTGCAAATTTGCACGAGCTACGATTTCGAATTTCCACATTAACCTGGTTCATTGATAAACGCTCCCGATATTTCCGCCTTTTATATATTACGGCGGGTCTTTCATGCGATCATGCGAATTAATTATATCAACTTTGTAACAATTTCGTATGACGCGAGTGTGTTACCTATCACCTTTATGGGTGACGGCGATTCGTAGGACGAGCGTGTACACGTAATATTACACACATACAACACACATCGATGACCCGACGTCATCCGATGTGGGGAAGTTGTTATCGTTCATCTTTGCACGCGACATTTATAAAGTGCGCCCCGATGACGTTCACATTTACGTATTACTTAATATCATACGCTCGCGTACGTTGACAACGTAATAGTTATGGCAAACAAAACAGAATGTTCCATCATATCTTTGTCTTGTCAATTTTGCTTTCAACAAATTATATTTTAAGTTGAATTTTAAGTGAATTTCAATTGAGTAAATGATCTGAAACGCATCGTAAAAAATATTTTAATTTATTGTGTGTGTCAGTCTTTATCACATATATAAATTAATCACACGCTATTACGACGTGATATTGACATTAATAATGTCGAACCATGATTTAATACCTATTAATCTTTAAACTGGAATTTTATGTTAATTTTATAATGTTAACTTGCAAACTATCTTCGATTATTTTTTTCTGAACGAATGCATCACATTTTAATTTAACTTTTCTTCGTTAAAAAAATAATTCTTTTCACTTTCAATAATAATTTTAATAAAATGATTTTGGAATACAAATTCTCTCCGGCCACAAGCAGAGAAATAATCAAATGCACATTTGACGTATCCAACGACATTCGCTATTTAATCGCGAGCTGACGGATATATTTGGTTTTTCTTTCTCCGAATGAGAGCGAATATTTGCACGCGGCATGCAAAGGTCTCTACGTAAACATTTTGCGCGGAACGTTCGTGACAATGACGTTACGCGTAGCGAGGATCGTAAGAACGCCCCTGCATTGACGTAAAGCCAAGGTTAGCACAGGGACGTCTCGAATCGAACGCCTACGGGTAACTAGCGCGGGCGCGACCTACGACCTTAACGATCCACGTGTCCACCTGTTCCGTCTCGATTTCAACGCCACGTTAAATTCATCGATTTACTCGATGAATAACAGTACAAGCGCGCGATTAATTGGCACGGTCAAATAAAAATATTTCGAAGTTGCCTCTTATTCAATTTCTAGCGGAGTATAAACAATTTTTTTTCTAGTTATACGCTTGCATGAATACTACGAGTAATTATTGTTTCTTAAAAAAAATAAATAAATAAAATTTCGTATTTAAAATAAAATTATTTGAAAATAAAATATCCTAAATGCATCGATAAAATTTATAGACGGAAAGGGGGTGTGTTTTATAAATAATTATATAAAATAGTTTTAAAATATAAGAGAAAAAAGTATCTAAAATATTTACATTTACATATATGTATATATATATATATGTATATATATCCCTCTGTTCGAATACCACATGATTACTTTTTGTTACGACTTTTTCTACGGCTAAAGCAGTTTTAGAAATAGATTTCTCGATCAATATCGCGGCATTGAAAAGCGAAACGCTGTTCGAGAAAACGTCACACAACTGCTTATCTTCAATTGTCATCGTCCGAGCTGATAAGCGTACTGTTCGCATACAGTAACCGACGCGATTCGATGCTTTGGATTAATGCTGTCAATACTGGAATACCCGCATATATCTCGAATAATATTCGGATAATATTCGTGTATTCGATTAACGGTTATATTCAACGGAGTATATTCGATTACGGGAATAGCACAATCGTTTCCGCCAAGGACGGGGACAATCTGAGATTTTTTGCAACGAAGAAAAGAAAAAGCCAAAAAAAAAATGAATTTTATTCGTCGAATTTATGTCAAAAATGCTAAACATCAGCAAGACCGTTTGTGAGGATATACTTGAACTTTTCGAAATGGTATATTGAATACGTTCGTTTGCCGCGTGACGCGAAGAGTGCGTCACTCGTGCGCGCTTCCACCTCCAAGGTGAGGAAGTTCGATGGGGAAAGAAGGAAGGAAGGAAGGAAGGAAAGAGAGCCGCCGCCGACTTTGTAACAAGTTCGAATTCCCACAGCGGCGTAGGCACACCTACGCTTGCCCGGCACGATGCGCGGGCGGGTAGAAGAGGTAGACGAAGACGAAGACGAAGAAGGCGATATAAGAGTAAAAAAAAAAAAAAGAGATCAAGGACTTACCATGTGAACGTTGGAGAGTCCGACCGAGTCGCTCTGCTTCTTGTCCGTCTTCTTGGCCTGCCGCTTCGCCTTGCTCTCGAGGAAGCGTTGCTTCAGCACCTGGGTCTCGTATGTGTTCTGCTCGCACAATCCGTTAAAGCTCTGATCGAACCTGGGGATGCAGTCGGTCTGTCTGCGCCGATAATTCTCGATTCTGCGTCGCAAACGGTCCACGACCGCCTGCCTCTTCGGGGTGAGCACCTCACCCATGCCGGGTGCTTGGCCCATTTGTTGTTGTTGCTGCTGCTGTTGCTGTTGCAGATGCAACTGCTGTTGGCCGGCTATGCTTAGCTGACCGGCGTTCAACTCGTGGATCGCGGATTGGCCGAGTACGTTTCCGGCGCCGGATACGTTGCCGGCGTGCCCGTTCGGGCCCTGGCCCGCGCACACGGAGATGGTGCCGGGGGGGCCTTGCGGGGGCTGACGGGGCAGGAGCCCCCCGGCCTCCATACAGCCCCCTAAATCCACCGCAGGATAAGCCAGTTCTCAACGAGTGCCACCGAGGTGGTTGATGATAACGCGCGATGCCGGTCGCGCGACCTCGTCGTCCTCTACCATCGGCTTCACCGCTGTCCGCGCGCCGAGCATCCTCCAATCCGCTGGCGTGTCGACGATCGTGCCCGACTTCCGGCAGGGAAGAAGCATCTGGCCGCGTATTAATCGGCGCTCACGGGGCGCCCCCCGGACTTGACCGCGGTCAAGATCGATGTCTTTTTCTGTCTTTCGCGAGACTTTCCTTTTCGAAAGAAACGCACCGCACTCGCTGACGAAATAAATAATCTCGATAACGAGAAACCGCGATCAAGAAGATGCTCTTATATCGGCGCGACGAATACGTAACGGTTACGATGAGGATTCCAGAGTTACCACATACATATATACACACACGCGACGCGACGCGACACTCGCGAACTCCCGCGATATACGTGACGCGATGCCACCGGCGCGCGGCGTCGACGCGACTCGTCAATGAACGCGGCGCGTTCCGCCTTTTGTTCGCGATCCACGTGACCGCGCGCGCGATAGTGCGCGCGTCGTCGCACCACAGCCCGCTCGCTAAACTGTGCCTGCACTCCTTCCTCCGATATTATTTCGAAACTCTGCGCGAATTGCGATTATCGCGTCCAGCGCGCCTCGATCGAGCAGTTACATTCGCGGCTACATTTATGGCTAATATTCAGCGTTACGTTCACAGCGAGAAGCGCGGCTACATTCAGTTGATATGCGCGCGCTCGAATGTTGCCGTATTCAGAGATTTTCAAGCGAAACGTCTATGATGTATATATACGCGTGTTGTACACGTCACTTCGAGTCCGCCAGAAATATATATATATATATATATATAGCTCGAAATATATATATCGGGGTTCGCAACTGTCACTCTCGACACGCGCGCAACAGAAGATTTGACGACGGTGGGACGGAAGGTTCGCCGCGCGCGACTAACTTCTCGATAAGAGACCGCTCGAGTCCTTTCTCTCGTTCGTTCCTTCTCTCTCCGTCTCGCAGGCGCGCGTTGTCCTTCTCGCGCTCGCGCTCCGCCTCTCGCTTCCCCGCGCGCGTGTATTGCTCTCGTCACGGAGATGCTGGCGTAAGAAAGAGGGAGGGATAGGGGCCACCGCGACGCGAACCTTTCGCGGCTTCACACACTCGCGGGGATCTCCTTCACCGTGATAGTCGCATCCCGGCGCTTTTCATCACCGCACGAAAATATCTTCCCGACAGCGCGAAACGCGCTCGATGTTATCGTCCCACCGATCGACGCGTCGAACGATCGTCGTTAGTTAGAGGAAAGTACACTGAGTAAACACACAAACGCGCGACGTTAGGTATTTACGGCGGATTTGTTCGGTGCGTCGAGCGCGCTGGACGTCACAACAGGTAGTTGAGCGAGGGCAGCGTGCTGCCGCTTGTCCGGAGAAAGAGAAGAAAAGAGAGCGGGTGGGAGCGAGAGGTCGTCAAACGGCACCGCGGAAGAGAGACGCCGTCAGCCGGATAGAATGAGAAGGAAACATGGCGACGAACGAGCTGCTTGAGAGGAGAGAGGGGAGGAAGGCGCGCGCGCGCGCGCGCGCGAAAGAGAGAGAGATCGGGAGCGAGAAGGGGTCGCGGGATACGATAGCGGAGAAAGAGAGGGAACCAGAGGGTACCAACGTTCGGCCGAGTTCCTCCTGCGCGCACTCGCACGAGCCACAGCTTCAAGTTCACTGCGCGCGCGAGAAACGACGACGCAGTCGTTCTCGCGCTCGCCTTTCTCCGGAATCTATCTCCTTTCTTGTCGCGCGTCTCCGCCGTTCCGTTCCCTTCTCGCGCGTTTCCTCTCCATCGCGTAATGTCGCTTTCTTTCTCTCTTGTTCCTCGTTATATCGAGATCGAGCACTCCGCGATCGATGATCCGATTCTCGTCACTTCGAAGCGAAAACTGCCGCGAACGCGCCTGCCCGCGAGAAACATTCTGGGATTCATTAGAGTCGTTTCGCGCTATCGAGTTGTCGTGTAGAGCCGATGCGCCGGTGACACGCGTGAAATTCGTTTTTTTTCACACAACGGTCGTCGTACAGTCCGATGTACGCCGTCGCGCATTTTGGTCGCGCAGACGTTTCGCGGATGTTCACTGAGCACACACACACACACGATCCGAACCGTCGCGGATGAATCATAACATCGAGCGTTGGCATCAAACGGGCCGCGCGCGAGCGATCGTACCAAACAATTGCATAACCTCACTTTTCGCGTGTCGCGCACACACGTACGCACGCGCGCGCGCGCGCGCGCGTCTCGGCGCCGCCGACTCGGCGTCGTTTCGAGTTTCGACGATTCTCTTTCTCTCTGTTTCTGTTTCTGTCACGCGGATGCTCGCGCGCGATCGCATCCGGCGACGAAACGAAGGCACGAAGAACCGCTCGGGACTTGCTTCTATCGAACGCGCGATGCCATTAACAGAACTGTGCATAGGGATAGAACGAATGTATGTAACGTTCAAACGGCGAACCATAATTACTGCCGCCGCGATCGTAACCGCCCTCTGACGGCGGTGCGGAAAATTGCTGTAAACGTCGACCGCCGATCGACTTCGTTCAACGTGGTGTCATCACTCGACTGATATCAAAATTACTAAGGAGTGACGGTCGATTGTAGGATAATACTTGCGAAAACGTTTCGCGAAAATATCGATAAAGTATGTACAGCACGTGTAATTTAACCTAACCTAATCTAACTTAACCTAAAATAATCTGTATACATATTGACCAGGTAAACTACAAATTTTGTTGTACTTTTCATACATTATTCATGTGCTTAGTAAAGTTCCAATATAAAAATTGTAATTATTGTGTTATCTAGATAAAATATAATTTTATTTGAACACTTGTTTAGGTTAAACTGTATATGTAAATGTTAAATTACTTTTCAGATAATATATTCGGATGGCTTCAGGTACAAAAGAGATGATTACCGGAACGACAAAAGTTAAAACTAAATTTCCGGCGATACCAGGCACAAAGCCGTCTATAAAAAATGCACAGTTGCTTATTTCAACGGGGATACCTTCATTAGATAATATAATAGGTTTGTTTACATGTGCTATTCTGTTTTTCTACAAGATAATTGTATTTCTATAATCTTTGTTATCTTTTCTAGGTGGAGGTTTACCTATTGGCTCAATACTTTTAATTGGTATGTATTCGATAAGTTTATTGCTTTTTAAATAGCCTATATATAAACTTTATAAATATCTTATATATAAACTGTATATGTATTTATAATTACAGAAGAAGACAAGTATGGCCTCTATGCTAAAATTGCCTTAAAATATTTTATGGCAGAAGGAGTAGTCACATCTCAGCCTCTACTGGTTGCCTCGCAAGATGTTCAACCTTCTCAATTTGTATCCGAATTGCCCGCAGTTATAAAAGACTCAGATCTATATACAAAAACTGAAGATGATGTCGATGAACAAATGAAAATTGCTTGGCGATATCAAAATATGAAAGTAATAGACTCATCTCCTACAGGAAGTCAAATCTTTGGTCATTACTATGATCTTACAAAACCAATGCAACAAGATCTGTTAGAACATGCAGAAATAAAACAATGGGATGAAAATAATCTACAGTGGCAAAATAATACATTTGAAAACACTGCATACACCGACTTGTTACTTACGGTTCAAGAAACTTTACGAAATGGACAATATTTTATCTCTGAAACAACAGACAAGAAGAAAATTTTAAGAATTGTTATACATTCTCTGGGATCAAGACTATGGCTTTCCGATACAGAGGAATCTTCAAATCGAGATTTATTAAAATTCTTATATTGCTTCAGAGCACTTTTAAGAAATTCATACGCAGTCGGTGTAATAACAGTTCCAATTCATAATTTCGACAACACTGTAAGTTTTAAGAACTGATTTCTATTAGTGATTAATTTCTACTAGTGATTAATTTTATAGTGTTAATTTTATAATGTATATTTTTTTCTAGGATGCTGTCATTGAGAGAATTGAACACATGTCGGACATAGCAGTCAGATTAGAATCATTTGCAGGATCTGCCAAAGAGACCAATCCATTGTTCAAGGATTACCATGGTCTTTTGCATATTGAGAAATTGTCTGCATTAAATACATTGGCACCTCGCTGTGCAGAATTTAGAGATCTAGCGTTTAAATTACGTCGTAAAAAATTCGTCATAGAAGTCAGTCAATTTCATTATTTTGTTTAATTGAGTATTGGTATTGATATGAATTTTTATATTATTTATTTTGTCTTTAGGTTTTACATTTGCCGCCTGAATTTGAGGACACAACACAACGAGAGCAAGATGAGGCAATAGTATCCACTACTGGATGTATGAGTGGAACTCATAAAAATGTATTAGAATTCTAAGTTTGAACTTTATAAAAATTTAAATTTAATAAAATTACATATATTTATATATATTTATATTTATATTGATTGGAATAAAGATTTATATTTTACAGTAAATACTATTCACACACATCTACTATATTCTATCAAAATATACAATTATTTTTACTATTACAATTTCTATCTCTCTTACTAATATCATTATTTTAAATATTCGAGATATATATTCGCGATTTTGCTTCGTACCCGTAAATAGCAAATTGAATTTTCACATACGCATGTAAGCGCGTGCCTATTTCGTTTAACGGGAAGTGCATGGTGTGGCGGCTGAATTAATGTAGACAAGAGGAGATAGGCTTCGTGCACACTTACAATAATGCGCATAAAATATCTTTTTGCCCTGTTATGCGGTATATGGTTTCAACCTGTAAGTTCGTTTACACTATAGGAAGATTCCTATAACGAATACATAATCCTCAGAATAATCATTTATTACATAATTAATGCCGACATTAAAATAGTGAAATATTCATTAAAGTATTATTATGTTTCTTATTAAATAGTAAATATTTTTGCATAATTATGAAAGAATATATAAAATATATCGCGTGATTTGCAAATGAGATTTTCAACTGAAATAATTAATATACTACAAAAGAATGATATATTGTAGAAGATATTTATAAATTTAATCGTTTTATATCAATTACTTAACCGGTTTATAAAACGTTACTTTTTTTTTGTTAAAAAATCGCGGAAACCTTAATAAGAATAAAGAATATTAGTCTCTTTGTAATTTTCTTGTTATTCCTCAGTTTTGTTATAGAAAATGTATCGTTTTACAAAAAGCCTAACATACTCTAAAGCCTCTTTGTGTAATCATTTTAAAATATCTCGAAATATCGCATCGTCCCATTTAGTACCTCAAAGTGTTTTATATATATAGCTAAGCTTTTTATAAAAGAACTAAATTTACAAAAACCTGCAATATATATGTACAAATATACAATATTAATCATAAAATGACGCACATTTATACGGGTGTTATTCTCATATACGCGTAAATAATTGATAACGCGTATAAAAGAATTTTAATAATTTTAATATTTGTCTACAAAATAATATAATATACAAAATAAAAAATAATATAATATAATATACGGAAATAATAAGTAATACAATTTTGACATGTAAAACTAAAATATACGAAAGTATATTCAACACCTGAACAACGAGTGAACATCTGCCATTGAAAGTTCCCCTCTTGATCAAGTGAACCTTCATTGATTCAAATCGTACGCGAAACGATCGGCAAACAACCGCTTGCATATAAACTTTTCATTTCCCCTCCGCTTTTTTTTTCGATCCACACCTTTCTACTTCCTTCCGGTTCCGTCCGGTCGGTCGCACACGAGGGCACGCAAGCGCGCCCGCAGACCCCCGTACGGCGAGGCCGCATCCATCGCAAACGAGGGGGTTTTCAGTCCGCGAACATACGCGATCAGGTCCGCTTCGAAGGAAGGCCGGATTGTAACGCACAGCGAATTGTCAAATGACACAATCGCGCGAGTCGAATTATTATGCGGTGCGCAGAGTGTGATCGTGAAAACTTTATGTGACCAAAAAGTCACTTGCAAATCAATAATTGTTCAGTAAAACGAACGCGCCGGACATAACGATGGCAACTAGGAGATTAGCCATATCGCGCGCCTTTGTTTGTTGCTCGAATATAATTTTCTTGGTGAGTCATCGATTATTTATTTCTCAAATATATAGAATCTCATTTCACATCTGTTTTTAATAAATCTTGATTGATAATGACATCTAAGTAAATAAAGTACAATGAAGTAAAATATGTTAAATAACATGACGCAAACTGGATCGACATATCTCGTGTAAAATGATTATTGTAAATTATTTGGCTGACAGATCGATATACAATTTTTATAAAAATTTGATCCGTTTCTCTCTTTCAGATTTCAGGTTTTGCATTGATGTCATTGGGTGGATTATTATTAGCCGATAATGAACGGATTTTATTATCGCGTCTACTAGGACCTGGTGACATTCATCCCGATCAACCACTCTTTTACTATCTGGCTTTTGCTATAGTTGCACTAGGATTTCTCATCGCCATCACCGGGCTTCTCGGATGCTGGGCAGCTTGTCTCTTCAATCGCTGCATCACAATCTCCGTAAGAAAGATCTATATAATATTTTATGTGTTTAATAATATTTTATATCTTTGAAAAAATAGCGCGCGTCAGTATTTTCGTATTCTTTTGCTGTTTCATTCAATAATATTCAATTTTTAATGCATGTAACATCAAAAATTTAGGTCTACAACGTTATCAGAAGTTTACATAGTCATTTGTACAATGACAATTTGACAATTTCTTTTCGTAGCGATAACTTTAACAATGTAAATAAATAAAATATATAGAAATAATTGTAATTGTAATGGTCCTCACGTATTTATGAAGAAAGAGTTCGTTTAAATAAAAATCGAGGTACGTTAATCACGCAATCAGAGTCCATTCTATTTGTAACATTTCGTTGTGAATTCACTACGGTGTGTTATTCATCGAGCCTATCTGAAACTAGATTTCCTTTGGATACAGTCACGCGTCGTTGCCCGGAAACGGATCTGCTCTTATGCAGACACGCGCGTAAATAAAAGGAGGGCGCGTCCGAGTGCCGCGTAAAAACACTAATTATTTGCTCATGGACGAGCGAATGTGAGTTAGCTCGTTGAGGGAATAAATAATACGCGATGATGCTCTTTTTCCTGAAAAGCAAAAATTGCCTAGCGTTTCCATTTTTTTTTTTTTTTTACTTATACACCAGTGACGAAAGATCGAATTAAAAATATACGTAGAAAAATATATTATTGTTATTAAATAAATTAATTAAACAGACATTATATATGTGGAAGAATATTGTTCGTGAATATAAGCGTATACGTTGTAGCGTGCAGAAATTGCAAATCACCCTCAATATGGGTGGTTTGAGATTGATTTTTTAATTTTGCACTTTCCAGTATCTCGTGACGATAATCTTGCTGCTCCTCGGTGAATGTACCGTGTGTATCATCGCTGTTTTCTGGCCTCACATATTGGGGATCGATGTAAGACCGGCGCGTTTGATACGCGCTTTGCAACGTAGTTACGCTGTTCCTGGACGCGAACAATTCACGGCAGCCCTCGATCTTGCACAAACGACGGTAAGAGAGTTTATATCATTTTTTAAATTTATACAAAAATAAAAAATACCTATGGATTTTAAAGGGCCAATGTTTTTTGTCATTACAATTGTATTACTTAACTATTGAAATATTGCAAACAAATTAATTACATCAACTTTTATATAAAAATTTTTTAACAAATTAATGTAATAAAGATTAAAAGAGATTGTAAGAAAGATTGAACTTATTTATTTGATTATTTATTTATATATGATATTTCTTTTGACAACTCCTTATGTTTTATATGTACATTTTATATGTCAAGATTATAAAATAAATAAAAGTGAGATTGTTAGCATATTACTCTGTACATTTCCATCGTAAATGTGTGTTACTCGGATGGCATAGCTACTACATTCATTGTAACAAAAAGAAGTATCGCTATCGTTGTGACGATTACAGTTCGCCTGTTGCGGCATAAACGGAAGCAGCAATTACGGCACGTCGTGGTGGCGGCTGCAGGAAGTCGGCCGAAGAGAATTAGTAGTACCTCTCAGTTGCTGCACCCTGAATAATGCCAATGAGACGGACTCTTTCCTCAACCCTGAGCCTGCCAATCTCACTTTCTGCCAGGCTCTGAACCCTGCCGAACATCAATACGCCCGACACACAGCGGTATGATAATCAGGAAGTTATTGCTCCCCTTTTTTTTTTGTTTCGCCACACCGTGCGAACGTATGCGAGACGGCACTTTTGGCTCTCATTAAAAATAAACGCGGAGACCCGCATATACCAAACGGGGACAAATGTGTCTTAAATATAGAATATCGACATATTGCCGATAGAAGCACGATTCGCGGGACGCGTTACGTTGCTACTCCCATTTTATACAAAGTTGGAAAGCTATTTTGTTTTAATCACAAAATAAAATTACGCGTCTTGCGTGAACGCGAGAATCTAATGTTTTCGCGAAATGATATTTGGGAGAGACGCGAATTTCATTTCTATTTCGAAAACTATCGATTCGCTTCAGCGACCGTATTCTGTATGTACATAAATTTTTCGCGCTTTGTTAGAAAATTTGCGATAAAGCCGGCATATCCTCGTGCGTGAATTCTAGAGAATTCTATACCGGTTAACGGCCTTTGTTTTGTCTGACAAGGCTCTCATAGAGGAAAACTCATAGAGGAAAGGCTGTGAGCGAATTTATCCAAATGCGGGTAGCTCTGACAGTGATATTTCATTGTTGCAGTCATATTTCCGTAACAGTATTTCACCAAACATTAATGTCGATTGTTACGTGTATTTCATAATTTGTTCGTTCTACATTCAGGGTTGTCTTGAACATATCGAGAAGTGGACGCAAGATCAGGCACTGATCCTGCTGGCTATCATATTAGCCGTCATATTTGTCGAAGTCACGGCGCTCCTCAGCATACTTCTCGCTTGTTCCCGAGGAAACAGGAGAAGCAAGTCGCAGGCATCGACCTTTACCTCTACGCAGACTTTAAGTCCATTCACCGAGAGCGAGCACGATTTTAGTAAGAGAAGTTTCTCCGTCCTAAAACTGGCAATTTTATACCGCACGATTTCACGCCGCAAATAATTGCAAAGTGATTTATATTTTATGTGCTTTTATATATTACACTTCACGAAATTATTTCCAATTTCTATTATCGATCTCATGTTTTTCACCATGTAATTCACATGGATCATAGGTATAGGTATCGAGAACAGGATGCATACGGCCGGGACGACTTTTGGTGCCAAATCATGAAGATGGCTGGAGGGCAGCCAAGGACGGACAGCGGTCGACGTTAAGGACGCGAATAAGCGAGAAACCACATGCGATGATACTAAATATAGTGTATTAGCATCGAGCAGAAAGAGCATAATCGAGGAATGGCGAAATCCTCCCAAGTACTCCGAGGATTTATTACGAAGCGATCAGACGTACGAGGAACGGGCGGTCGACGTTATAATCGATAATCGTCCTCAGGAGTATCTTAAGAGATTCCCACAGAACGCGCCGCCCTCAAAGATCGTGAATAATGACGTCAATAAAAATAGCAACGATAACAAGCTGATTAAGATTAAAAGACCTCAAGGTGGCGGTACAGTCAGAAGCATCCCCATTAAAGATTACCAAGCATCGATCGCGTATAACATCGGTACGTTGCGACGATCCGTGGCACCTCAATCGCAATTCGAGACCTTGGTCTCCGAACCTGAGAAGAGCGTTTATATGCAGTCGAGGAAAATAATTCCTATAGCCAGTAACTTGCATCGTCGGACAGCGTCGCAGATTACGTGCACCGCCGCGCAAATCGAAGCCGATAACGTTCGCAAGAGATCGCTCTGCCACTTTTGCAACAGTCAGCCACGTGATCCACGTGGCTGCTGTTGCGCTGATCCGAACAAGGACGCTGAAGAGAATCGATATTTTAGTAAGACGGAAGACCAAAAGTCGCAGGACGGTTCCGACATAGATGAATATTTTCACAGGAGCTCACGCAGGGGATTCAACTCGGGTTACGATCACCGGCCTTCGAGATGTATGCGCGAGTCTTCGGGAAATACAGTAACGGCAGCGTGTACGAGAGATGGAAAAGTGACGGAAGTCACGGACGCGTTGCGAGTAGCGGAAGGTCACGTTGGTCAAAAGATATCGGCGTACGAGCAGAACGCTCGACGTAGCCTGCGCGGTCCCAATCCTCGATCGCTCTTCGAGGTAAAGGGACACCGAGGTATCGGTGTGCCGTTGGTAGGTATGCACAACGCCTGCGGCTTACCGGTCGTAGCTTCCTGGCACGATCACGAGCTGCTTCTGGATCCTCTGCGGATTGCGAGGACCGTGAGGTCTGTCTACAAGGGTCCTCGCACTGTGCCGAACGTGCGACGTCGAACTCAAAAACGGAAAGCGCCGCAACCGGATCGCGCGATGATACATCCTGGAAACGTCGATCGCAACGTTACAAGATCGACGATCAAGTCGGTGGGTTATCCGGATGCTGTTAACAGCGGCGAGAGACCCAGGCGGAAACATCGTCGCTCATCGTTTACCACGACGAAAGCGGGATCGTTGTCCTCGAAGAATTCCTTCAAGAGAACGACTAGATCCAGGAGGCACGGGATTAAAGTAAGTTCGCTGGTAGATACTTTTGGCAGGATTAAAGCGGGGAGCGCGAAACGGACGACTCTGTACGCAAAAGACGACGGGGAGGAGGCTGTACAAGTTCTGAAAAGCTTATGTTTGAATCCTTTAGCGCGTGCCAATCCGGAAACGGATATGATGTGGTGAAGCGAGGATGCTCATTGACGTACTTTCTTGCTTTTACTAATTAATACATTAATATATTTTATTAAACTATTTAAAATAAAAAAAAGCGTAAGTATCAATTGTGCAAGCGATTTATAGTGAACATCGCTCGCTTTGCTATTTAATTTAAAACCAAATACATAGAAAAAATAGCAAAGTATGAAACAAGAGCTTTTTTTATTAATTTTTATTTTTATCTATTATCTCTTATGTGTTTATTTTTACTTCTCTACATTCGTAGGAGTAAATTAATTACGTATATGAGTTGTTGTGTGTAAATATATATCTGATATGTTATTGATATTGGATTTTATATTTGAAGTTTTATAATAAACGAAATCCTTGCTGCCCTCATTAAAATTAAACATTGTTTTATTTTTTATAAAATGTGATTTATATATTATAGTATATATTTCCATATGAAACTTTTTCGGAACATTATCTTTTTCGATGAATCTTTAGCTTTATTACAAAACTTATACTAATATCATTATAAATGTTAATACAGCAAAAAGCATCTGAAACACACAGTAAAAATTTATGGAGTTATATTTCACAATGAGTATAATTGTAAAGAGGAAAAAAAAATATATATATACACCGATCTTACCGAAAATAATATAGTTAAATCTAGTATGAAGAATTCTGCGGCTGTGAAGGTATATCTATTATGATAAAAATATAACATCATCTCAATTCTGTCCTGAAAGAAACTACTTTTGTTAAATAATTTATAGTTTTGCTGCGAAGCAAGGGAAAGAGGGACAAAAACCTAAAGTTTACCAGGCGGCATTTTTTGTTTTGAAAGGATAGCCCATATTTTAATACACGATCTTCAACGCGATTTGCCTGGAATAATAATAATAATAATAATAATAATAATAATATACTCGAAATTTTTTTTACAATTTAGATGCATTGGAATATTTTACTTTAAAAAAATGTTAAATAATTAAACATTTTAAAGAAATAATCTTTAAAAAAATAATATTTTACAGCAAAGCTTTTTTTATATTTACTTCGTAAGTCGCAAAGTGATACATTGTGAACAAGTAAAGTGCTTGAAAGAGTAAATCCAGCAGAGTTACGATCTCATCATCATCTATGCCGTCTGTTGCGAATCCATATGCACTTGCGACGAATTCTAGCAATATAGACAAGGCGGTTAAGAAGCTGCCTATCCCGTACAATCTATTTATCAGATCCGCACTGTCGATGAGCACACCGTGCAAATAACGAACGTCGTAAACTGTGATTTCGCCCGGCGATCCGGTGATCGGTAACTGTGAAACGTGAGGTATTATCGTTTCGTTCAGATGACGGAAACGTTGGCGTATCAAGTCCAAAAATACGCCGGTTATAAAGAGGCAATAGGTGCCCACGGTAAATGGAACGACTTCATAGAATATTATCTTTACTATTTCCGTCGCTCCGTCAGCTACTTTCCCATTAATAGCGTAATATGTTTTTCTAGTCAGATTGCCTGCTGTGCACACGAAAAACAGCCATATGAATATGTGTTTATCCTTTCTTTCGTGTCCTAATACCCTTGCCTTGTCATCGTATGTTTCCAGTTTGTCGGAAAACTGAAAGGATTACCGGATATGGTGTAATAAGCGATGTATTTAAATCTCCACACATTTCACTTATTTTTTCAAACTTTACCAGTTAATTACTTTTAAGTCATGTTTATATATATATATATATATATATATATACATATTTTTAATACTACTTTTTACTATTTTTACTATATAGTATGTATAAAATACTGTGCGGTTATTTACCTTAACAAGATCTTGGTCCTGGAAGATCCCCACGCAATTGTAAGGGATCAACGAAGCGATAAAGGCAGTAAACCGCACGATATCAAAAATAAAAACTTTTGATATAGTTTCTCCTTCAAGCGATACGATGTACACATCATAATAAAACATAGTCGAGTACGCACAATGAATTAATATCCATAATACACAATAATAACGGCCCCAGGCACTTAGTTTCAATCGACCCTTTATTAATTTGCACGAAAGTAAACCCAATATTCTGTAGAGCATTGCTATGAACTTTAGGTTTTGAAAAGGCGTCTGTATTGTCGATATCGTTTTTGACATGGTGAAAAGAATGAAGCACTGTTTCCGGCTAACTCAACTAACAGCTTTTGATAAGTTATTTTTAACGACTACACAGCAAAGCTAGACGATTCATATAACATCCTAACGATTATCAGGGAGATACTATGTGACTTTTACATAAATGAGGTCTACGTAAATTATCGCCTTCGATTTTTATCCTTCTTCGCATTACTGTTAAATTGCGCTTTTCTTCAATACATACGCACATTATCCGATACAGCTAACATGTGTGACAGAAGATAAACATTAAAATAGAAATAGAGCACTGACATAATCGCATCACCGATAAACGCCAAATCACGCATCTAGCATTGTAAATCCATTTGCGTCACATCAGTTAATGAAAGTAAAACGACATTTATATACCTGAAGATACGTGTCACGATTCCGTTCCATATCGAATCACGCAACGCTCGTGTCGACATATAAAAGTCGATAAAGGTTCATGATTCGTTATATATAACGAACGTTACGCTTGTTCGAAATCTATGCCGATACTATCAAGTTATCATTTATTATATTGCGAATTAATGACGAACTAAATTGCACGTTTATCAGGATGTGTGCGCAATAATTCTTTTTATTAAAAAATAATTATTTATTATTAAATTTTATTAATCTTCTCTTTGTTACATAATTATTTGCTTGTCTTATGAAAACGTGTAAATAACAAATATTTTGGTAGAAAGATTATATTAATATCATGAAGTAAGTAGTTACCGTCGTAATAATCTAGAAATAAAAATATATTATAAAAAACAACAGAAGTGTAATAAATATTTCTATTATAAATATCTTTCGCGCGCGAGTAACAATAATTTGCACATAAAATAGGAAGGTACTTACAGATTGAAATAAAGGTAAATTAATTGTAAAGTATCCTCCCGCATCAAAAGACACGCGAGTGTCCAAAAAATACATTAACGCTTCAATTTTTTTCTAAAATGAAGAAATGATTTACAATCGAATACGAAAAAAAGCTTATTCTTTAGATTATCGCAATTACCATTGTCTGTCCTGAGTTAACAAGCGCGTTCATGCCTCCGCTTATGACACACGCGATTTTATTTGCCTGAAATATGCGAATTATTTACATCGCAAAATGGATTTTTTAAATAAAACAAAATTATTCGTAAATGCAATGAGTTTTGTATATGATAGATAAAATAGATTTAACTTTTCGTATACCTCTTCCGCTGTGTAGTGGCAAATTGCGCACAGAGTTAACATTTGCATAACTGGGGGAAGGACGAAGGCGCAAGCTATCAATGGCTTTTTATTTCGAGAGACATGTATATTCCCAAGAATGTGAATCATAAGATTTGCAAACCATAGCAGTAGAGGATTTCTGTAGATATCACTAAAAGCTCGCTGAGCATCGTAAAGCATCGAGTGCATAATTTGCACATTCAAGATCTCAATCGTCTTAGGTCCGCGTCGCTTTTTGGTCCACGACACCTTCGGCGCGATCTTCTCGTTCAGATGTTTGAAACGTATCAGTATCAGGTACAACAGGAGAGACTTCTCCAGAGTACCGTAAATGTGCATGCATATCGTACAAATATCTGAAACTGTGAAGAATACGCTGTCCGTCCAGCTCTCATATATTATCACGCTTATAAGCAACAGATTAATAGCGGTTGCTGAAAGCGTTGCCAGTCTGGGTATCCATAAATTATCCCGTCTTTCGTTTTTTATTCGTGCTACTTCGTGGTCGTAACTATCCAGTCGGTCGAAAAGCTGCGGCGAAAATTTATATCAGAGAAAGTGTTAGCGCTCGTTCAAGAGGTGGGAACGCAACTAATTTAGAGGATGTACCGCTTTTTCGCTTCATCATCCTCCTCTCACCTTGCCGAATTGATTTTGCGAAGAATAAGCAGCTATGACGTTGACGCTAAGACTTATATATCCTATTAAATGTTTTGTTAAATCTACCGTCGTTCTTATTTCAATATGGGCTGATTTCAGAACATTGCTTAATATGAAACAGGCGTACGAGACGTAGACGCTCACCCAGAAGACACAAATAACGTAAATTGGCCTAGAGCAACGTTTCAATTGACCTTGTGTGATTTTGTTGGCGAACATTCCGCACAATTTGAACAACAATAGAAATGGCTTCATGCGTTCTGCGCATCGTCCATAAGATTTGAAATTCGGTCTTGATACGCGCCGTTTTAATACGCGCATGCTTTTGCTTCTCGCGAGTTTTTTTTCTTCACACCAATAAACGTTAATAGTTAGATATTCATTATAATTCAGAGGATGTTATGTTTTAAGTATTGAATACGTCGCTTGAATAAAAATCACCTTAGCTGCGATCGAACGTGCCCGTAAACTGTATCGCGGTTTGCATAAGACTATTCTTAATGTATCCATTTTTCCACCCTCGCGTGCCAATGATTACAGTTATATACCATTAGCAATATTTTTCTACTTAAATAGTAGAAAAGAAATGTGTGGAGAACTTTTATGCAAATCATCTTTGTTCTATTAGAATAAATTACATATTCATTATTATTGTATAATTCATCAGGATCGATATAGCAAAACGACATAATTAGATTGCTAAGAAACTTGTTTACTGAAAATATATAAAATTAATTTTTATAAAGTATCCTCATTTTTAAACAAATTATTATTTGTAAATTTTTATAACACACATAAACCGTTATATCGTCTTAAGATGTAAAACTGCTAAAAAACTATACAGATTGCGTGATTCATAGATTTTTTCTCCATCAGTAGCAAAGCCGGCAAGTTATCATACTTCTTTGTAAGTTACCATATACATGAAAATGCTGCTATGTATCGACTATCGAAATGGTTGAGCTTTTGTCAGTTCCTTTCCAGTTTGAAACGTTGCCTATAGTTAGCGTTAGTCAGATAGTAATACTATTGACAATAAATATTATCATACAGAAAACAGTATCAAATATATGTACATGCATATAATTCATTACTTATAATATATAAATGCTGTTTGTTGATTAGAATAATTCTTCTTTATATTTTCCTGTTGCATAACAAATTTTTACTTTATAAAATTACACATAGGAACATTTTCACACAATTTCCATAAACATTGAATTATTATATCATTAATTTCTATGCATATGTCAGCTTGCCCTATTTTAAAATTTTTCGCTAATTTAGTAGAATAATAAAAAAAAATAGTAAAAAAGAATCGAGCAATCTGATACTTGTACATCTTATCAGAAATAGATAGAATGATAGCAAGATTGCGCAATAGCGTCGACAAAAATTATATTCCGGGTAGAATAAATAAGAAATCCCGCGTCTCCCTCTTTTCTCCCGATCTTTTGCCACGAAGCGTTTAAATGTAAGATTCGAAAATCTTGTCCCTGGATGAGTGGCTGTTCCGGGGGCAGTCGATACATTCTTATTTCCATACAAAGCCTTTCAATTTCCCTACTGAGCCTTTGATATTTTGCAGGACGAGGGTCCCCTTTGCCTATACTCTCTCCGTGCGTCTCCGCGTCGCACCGCGATTTCTCCCTCGTTCCCATTGATCCCCGGCCCAGCTTTCCTTTTTGCGTGGAGAAATTATGTAAACCGCCATAAAACGTGTCCGGATCGAAAATTCACAGAGGATCAGGCGGACGTTGACATTTCGTCAATATGGAGAATATCTGTGCTTGCTGATTAATTTTCTCGATACCGTATGCGCGATAAAATCTTTTTTTTTTTTTTCTCTGATGTAAAGAGATGGAACTTCTCCGATGTAAAGGGGTAGAATACACGAAGTTCTATCTCTATATATATATGAAGCTTCTAGAATCTAATGCAAAGTAACTCATGCAAAACTCGATGCATCGCGCAGTCGGACCATATATGCGCACATATTGGCAAAAAAGTAGAGATTCGTCTCGATAACGACCGAAAGGAAAGCTCTCTCGGATGTGAAATTTTTTTCTCGTGATATCTTTGTCGAGAAGCCGCGTTAGTGCGCGTGAAAGCACAATGATCTTTCTCAGATTGTCAAATGCGACGTCGTTTAGTCCCGGGCACTTTGCAATGATGTATCGTTCGTCTCGTGAAGAGATGGACGCACAGTCAGGATATTGTGCTACTTTTGCGAGATCATAACCAGCAGTATGGTTTTGGACACGCGTTAAACAATTCGTTACGCCGACAATTTCTTACTTTCTCGCCGAAACCCTTTTCTGAAATTCACCGCCAATGAAGAACGATACTTAAGTTCCGACGTCCGATATAGATGTTACAGTTCGCCATTATGTCCGAGGCTCCTGATGTATTATGGCAATTCTTTTGTGATACAAAATTGTTAAGACGTGCATGAAAATTGGATCTTTCAACGCATCCTCAAAAGAACGCTTAGTCATCAAATAAAATTCCATATTTTTAACACTTTTAACTATGTGACAAGTGTTGAAAATTAAAACGATAAAACGTTAAAAGAATAATAAAAGAAATATAATTTAAAGAAAGATAAAATAATATTAATAATCGAACACCATTAAGCTAAGAAAAAAATATGCACTTCTATTTGTATCTAATTGTATAATAATAAAAAAACCGATATGTTTTTATTTTCGAAAAAAATAGAATAATTACAGTTGTCTACATAATGATAAATAAAATTGGATTTAGTGGTTGTATCTGACATTGTGGTTATTTTAGTCAATGTTATGCATTTATTATGATATGTTTTAAGAATTAAATCATATTTTCAGTCTTTTTTAGCAAAAAAATGTCAGTATAACGAATAATAGCAGCATTGTGAGAAGCACTGCAATCCGGACGAATATTGGCAACTTTCTTCCAAGATCGTTAAGCTCGACGTGGTGCCGTTTTGTGTGTCGTGCGATCCTTACGAACTCTCATTGATTTCTGTTGTGTCGACACAACGGCGATAATGGATCTCAGGGTACCACCGTTCGCGCGGACTGCGAATGAACGATCCGGTAGGAAGATTAATCATGAACGATGCAAATGACGAGGTGGAGAGTCGGTGTCGCCTGAATGAAAGCCCATTACGAGAATCTTTCAGGACAAACCCTCGATCGTGAGGAGAGCAGGTCGAGAAAGAGGGAGGTTGGAAGAGGCGTCGGACGAGCGAAAGGAGTGACATTGTGTCAGTGAAAGTTGGATGAAGTGACCCTCGAGATAAATGTCCTGCCGGTGTTACACATCGAGAGACTCTTTCGCCCTCATCCTGCCTTCCGCTGCATCGTCCACACATATATCTGTTTTTTTTTTATTCACACTTACGTTCCCACCCTCCCTCGAACCGCGAAATAATCGCCGTTGTTCGTGATAATGACGGGATATTCTCTACATGTTAATAAAATGTGCGAGCGATGATAATTTGTTTGATTCAAACGTTTCTTCTACTCTTGCAAGAAAATCAAGCATTTCAGCATTGTAGTATCTAACGACGCAATCTTGCCGCATCGATAGGTGATTCGCATCGCGTTTTATGATGCTTCGGCGGATGTTAAAGGCTTCCACCTTAACTCACCGAGAAATCGGGGATCATTAGACAAACGGCCGGTTCAACCCCAGACGGCTATTCGCTTTCTCGCAACTGTCCGGTTGACCTAAATCTTGGGAACCGACGGACGAACTGACGGACCGGACAGAATTCCACGCAGATGGCGGCGAGTTGCGCCACAGTACATACATAAATTTCCCTCTTTCTGCCTAGAGACCCTTTGTTACACAGTTCGGTTTTCCCTTTTTCCCTTGTACATGTACGCGGCCGTGCATTCTTGAGACAAAGAATAGAGCGCGCTCGAGGAACGGACAATAAGAAAACGAGTAGAGAAATTGATGTTTTAGATAAAAAAATATTATTAAATATTAAAAGAGATAAACTTTGGAGTAAAAGATAAAAGATAAATTTTCAATCCTAGCAAAAATGTCTTTTGCCTCTTTAACGTTATGATGATCTCAATTAATTTCACGAGTTATATCGATTTATTTTTTTACAATATATCAGGGAGTAACTTTTCAGACCAAAAATTATTATAGTTTTTTATATGACGCCATTAATATGATATTAGTATAACGTTTACGTGTATATTCAAGTAAAATGATAATTTTGTATATTCTTTACAGTATGTACGTAAAAGATAAAAGAAAGTTGTTTTTGCTTTTGTAAGACATTTTTTTTTCTCTTACCATTCTGTTTTCAATGCATTTCAATACACGTTTTATACACTTTTTTCAGATAGTTGTAATGTTCTTGAAAAAATATGGTCATAGACTACCTCATACTACCGCATACAAAGGTATGCCTTTTAAACTTGTGAATTATTAGATGTACTGTACGGTACTTTTATGGCTTTTTCTAAAAGAACCTGAAGAAACGTACAAAAAGGCTCGGTGAGTGATGAGATAACATTTTATGAGACAAAAGAATAATATTTTATTGTTAGTCAGAAAGTCAATAAATCTGAAATTACTGTACTGTTCAGAATTATACTGTTGCCAATACGTTCTATAATAAATTATCACTAACTAAATTTCTAACTAATATCTAACAATTCATCAGCAAATAAGATTTTATTTATTAATATACATTAAATTATCTAAAAATTATATATACGCATATATCACTCTCTTTATTACTTTATTTACAAATCTGTCAGCCAGTCGTTAAATACTTGCAAGAAATCAAACATTTCTTCGAAGGATTTCTCCGTTGAAATCAAGCCGAGCACGAAGCGAACGTGTATCCAAATATCCGCCTTTAAATCCCGTTGATGTCACCGGCCCTCGGATTACGGTCGGTAATTTCATTTAGATCCGCGAAGCTCTCTCGGGTCGGCTCTTCGTGTTCGGGAAAGAATAGGAAAGAATGAGTCGCGAAAGAGTCGCAGGAGTCGCAGGATTTGCGCGACGATACAAGTGATCTTCCGGAAAAGCGGGATGCCGTCGGGTTTTCTCGAATCAGCGCACGCCTCGCCAGATCTCCCGTATTGTACAATACCGATGTTTGGACACGCTGGGAGCGAAAGGCTTGCGTCTCCTTTTCTTCGACGCGAGCAAACAGTTCCCTATTTTATTCGACGACCAATGCGATCAGTCGACCGTTCGTCGGAGTTTTTGCTCTGCGACGTAGCTGATGACCCGTCGTGGTCCCAATCGCTCGATCGAACTGATCCGAAAACGTCTCGACACAAATGCATAATCCAATACACAAAGCATACACCGCTGGCTTTCATGGCTTTTTAATGGGGAGGGACAGGCAATTGGCATTAATGATCAGAAATAGAGAAACTCCGGTTCAGAGAGTTCGCTTCTAAAATATATTCTACACGCGTGTAGAAGCGGCATACGATTTTCTTCACGAAAATCGCAGAATGAGAGCCGGTCCCTATAGCGTCTATCGTTCACCGCGCTTCATAGAACATCTTGTAGCTCCTTTCGCACACGCGCAAGCAATCTCCGACACGCTTCTGGAACGCGCGCGCCATATGTCAGCCGGCGACTCCAACACGGACCACGATAATTTGCGAAACCATCTCCGGTAATGAACTGTCCGCCGCGTGCCGCTGGTAGCGGCTTCGAGCATCGATATCGATCTCAAAACTGATAATTTTCTAGAGGAATGTATTTTGAAAATTCGCATTTTTTACACCCTATCATTATAACGTGCGTTTCTCGAGAAACTCGGCTGGATTTCTTGACCATTCTGGATTCGAGAATAATGCTGAGAAGTGTATGCGGAAGCTGTCAAACGTAATCAACGTCTTGTCGACGAGGTTTCAAGCTAGGAAGAAAGAGAGAGAGAAATTCTTTTTTTTTTGCCCGTGTAAAACGAGTTTCCAGGGAAACGCAAAAAAATTAAGGGTACCTCATGTACCGGTTCGATTCAAATTGATTTCGCCGCGCGTTTCTGCTTTTCCTTCCTCATTGTGGTTCGCACGCGGTAACGTTACGCGGGTCCACGTATCGAATTACATCGGGACCGTAAGTATGGTTATATAAGAAATACTTTTTGTATTTTCGAACGCAGCGTGACGATGAAGTCCGTCTTTTCGCTTAAAAACTCTCTTGGAAAATAATATTTTCATTTACGTAATTTCTTAGAACGATACTTTAATTAATTTTGCGTGACGATAGCACGAAGTGATATCCAAGAGTTTAAATAATCAAAATTTCCAGAACCTCCGGAAACGTTGACTACAATCAAATTTATCAATGTGCGATCGTTAATTGAATTTGTCATTTTTATCTTACACATCTTCACGAGTCATTTAAATTGATACTTTCCGAGCGGTTGAGTTTCTCTACTGAAGAATTTAAATCAAGTTCAAGAATATATTCGATTCGTGCAATTTCTCAGAGTATGAAATGCAGCGGCGTTCGAAATCTTATATCGGGAGATGCATATCGTGCACGGTTGCCTTCCAGGTGGTTACTGGATTTTTCAGGAGAACCGGACTCAGGGCGTACCTGAAAAACCGCGGACCCTTCTCGTCTTACTTTCGAAATCGGCATCGCGCGACGGCCAATCCGCGTCAATCGACCCTCTTGCAGAAATGCAAGATCGTGACGTAACAATGATGACTGCTCCTTTTTAGTGAATCGAGGAAACTCCTTCCGCCCACAATGTATCTGGAGCCGATATCTCGTGCGGCCATCTAGAGAGTCTTCTCCGTCCTACTTTTTCTCTTTCTCATTCGCCTTCCTCCGCGTTACGTAAAACGCATTGACAGATCCAAGGAACTCGTACTGACCTAAGCCGAGGATCAAATTCTATTCTTGTCGGTCTTCGAACAGCTCGTTGTTCGATCGCGTAACGATCAGACGGTCCATTCAGACGAGAACGAGAGACGAAATAACTTGTGCGGAATTTTAGCGAACGCTAAGAGTTCGTACGTGTGTTTCACTTTCCGTCGAATCAATAGAGCTGTTTCGGACAAACCATCTTCATATTCGATTTAAGCCCGAGTTTAGAATGAGAGTGAAAGAGAGAGGAGAGAACGGAGGTACTGCAATTTTAAACAGCTGTGAAACCACCAACACAAATTGCATGAAATTTTTATTTATACCGCGTTTATTTGAAACTTAGCTGTAATATACATTCTTATATTTTAAAAATGAAAAAGCTATGTGTGTATGTGTGTGTGAGAGAGAGTCTTAGATGCCTCGTGTCATTCAACTCAGGGAGTGTATTTCGGTAGCTAAAACCAACATTGTCGAGCTTGGAAAGGTCCAGCTCGGCCGACACTCTACCTATTGAGATTTTGCATCCTCTGCGAGGATGGACAATGGCGGTCTTACGATCTGTTTGCTGCAAACAGCTCCATTTCTCCAAGATTAAAGGATTAGGTGTAAGGAGTATATACGCCTCGGCGGCCGACAATAATGGAAGAACAATGCCGGCGTCCGGGTGCGGCGTGCGTCTTCTAAGAATGCCGTGTTTCCCAAACAAGGATTTGCCAGGGAAGAAAGGTGGCGTCATCGTGGATTACGCGTCCGCATCTCTCGTTCACTTCACGCATCTTCGTCTCTCCTTCCTTGCGAATCCAACGATACCACGAGAGCAGCATGTAGCTGCGGTAGCCGCGACAGGAAGGGATTGTCACGATCCTTAATGCCTCTTACTGTCATCATAATGCGGTCCTAATGACACAAGGACAACACCGCCCTCGAATGTCGGCCTGTATTCATCTACGCGTAATTTTGCGGCCGAACTGTGTCGGCACCTCTTTGTCCTGCCGATACTGGAGCGTAAAATGCGATTTTGTGACAAGTCTATTTTGAGTACAGGTTTGGCACACGATGTACTCAAAAGAGTCCGTCCTTTCTTTAACATGCAATTTTTTTTCTCCGACAGATCAGATTCGATTAGATTAATGAAACTCGCAATTATATTATAAATGCCCATAAAATATTATTATTCTAATTGTATCAATCTATTCTAATTGTCTGAAGTAATGACTCGTCGATCGTATATGTATTTGAAGACTGAAGACTACGCGGATGACCGTCACTAGTCCTTGCTTCTGTTCGTAATCGACTTCTGCGACGATCTATTTTTGGACCGCAGGTGGTTCCATGGACGAGCGGAATCACATGTTAGGTTCGTCCTCTGTGCCGCAAGTGTCGGTAGGAGTAACCCTTCGATCGTCAATCACCCGGCGATCGTTGTGAACTTCCTGAGAGGCTGATAGAGAGAGCACGGGCTGAGAATCTGTTCTACACGACGGAACGTTCATTATATATTCATTATAATATGTAATTAGTTTTTTTTCTTTTCTTTTTTTTACACGATATAAATCATAGGGAGCACAAAAATTAATCTCCTTAAGTCAGAGTTTATCTCTGAACATGTGGCGGTAACATACGTTAGAATCTGAGACATTTCTCTGAGACATTTTGCGAATCTCTGAGACATTTTGCGAATGTTTTTCTAAAACGCAAAACAAATAATTTATATACGTAATTAAATTGCAAAAGAAACGAGCACGTAGTAATTTTTAGTTGCTTGGACGAAACAACAGCGTATCGTTGTATTCTTGTTTTATTTGTGTAACTTAATTATTTGTGCAACGTGATGAGAAACAACGTGGGTGACTAGCCTGTATCACGAAACTCTCCACGTAATCTGACTCCTTCTTAGTCTAAATATCTCGCCCTTCCGAATTACGATAGCGTTTGTAGGCGGAAGTCCGGTGGCCGAGGGATCGAGTGGTCAATACTGAGGTTTAGCCCTAGCTTAAGAACAACATATCGGGAAATCCCATACGATCGTACAGCAGGAATCTCTTTCCCACACTCCTCCTTGTGAAAGTTCGTTACGATTTCCCGCACGTGCACCGGCTCGTCAAGGAAATGCTGTTTGCGATTTCACATCAGCCGGCGCAACGTTCGATCACAATAATGGCGATATCTGGAAGCAACGTTATCAATAATACCGCACTATAATCACACTCACACATACGTCTCAATATATTGCATATGAGCCCTTTTATCATTAGATTCCCTATCTAAATTGTACATTTGGTCACTAGAATGCATCACGTGAGAAATGTGTTAGACTCACTACGTATCTCGAAATGATTCACACATTTACGTGAGAATCAACAATGAAAATGTAATGCGCAATCGAATGATAATTAATGCAATAAACTATAACTTTATTTGTTAATAAGACACACACACACATAATACAAAATACATACATACAAAATTAATGATATAAATTTATAAAATAAAATGTGTAATTTTTTAAGAATATATAATTTATTTTTACATACACAAGATATCATTTATACAATTTTAGTAAAAAGGTTCAAGGAACATTCAGGAAACAAATTGTTACTATAACATGACTATTCTATACATAGAGAATGCACACTTTTTGGGGGAAACGTATCTGCTGTCTAGAATTCACCGTGATCACTATAAATATTATCTTGGCACGAGAGTAATCCATACGATATGGCGTTGAAAAAGTCAGTTAAAAATACGTAAAACGCGGGAAGACTGAGGTAGCAACGACAGGGGAATGTCTTCATTTTTTTGTTAGACGCGTGTCTCAGAGGGTTGCAATCGCGCACATTCAGTAGATATTTATAATTTAACGAAATATACGGGAAAAGCGAGAGTATTCTTCTTCTGTACTTTTTCAAATCAATATATATTTTTATATAGACTTTATATAACTATTAATAACTATTAATAACTACTAATAACTATTAAACTAATAATAACTATTAACAATCTTTTTATTTCTAATGTCTCTCTATCTTAACGCAATTTTTAAAATATCTCTGAAAAGAGGGTCCAGAATGAAATGTCTTTCGTATGAAATAATATTCAAAACATGTCCGTTATATATAATGAATTCTTTTATACAAGGAACAATCTGATCACAAAATATTAGTATCAACTTGTATCATCCCCATCGATCGATCAAACTGTATCATGAAGTCTTCGACCCTATCTTCGATTCCGGTCGTTCTATGTCTACCGAGATCAGATTCAGATAGCAGTTCGGATTGACACATCAGAATACAACCGCAATGGCGTTAGTCGGCCATTGTACGTGCGATAATTCTGCTCGCGTTACCCTTCATGTAGCTCTCACCCCCCCTGACGCGCTCACGTAGGGGTTGTGGCTCTGTCTGTAGGACCCCTTTTCTCTCTTTCTCTTTCTCTCTCTCTCTCTCTCCTTACCGAGAACCCCAAACGAACCTTGACCAGTCACGGATAAAAGCTTTTTCCTTCTGCAGCTGTTAATCCGGTGACCTCCATAGTTTGCGTGTTCCCGAAATTCACAATGCTTATGGTAGCCATAGATCTCAATGGTCACCATCGTGTCGGACGTATAAAAAGAAGAGTACGTTGACCGACCAGAGTTAGCGGAGTGACCGATTAGTTGCGTGCCTTGCTGCAATCGCTTAAACAGAAGTAAATTCAGAATAAGAGATCAAACAAATGTAGATGCCATTGTGCCAAGGAGGGATGCATAGGAGTTGTGCTCCATACGAGTTTGATCTTTAATATCGAAAGATCGAAGACATTCTGCGCTGTCATTTGAGCTTTCAAACAATTTGACATTGAATACATCGGACAGAAGGCGTTGAAATAGCTCTAAAGATTTTGTGTGAATAAAATTTAAATTATTGGGAGAAAATCTCTTGTTCTGAATCTATTTATATCTTTAAATATAATACTTATAAAGAAATATGTATATTCGATAAGAGTACATAAATCTGCTAAATGCTCGTGCAATTTCTTTCAGAGAACTCAAAGTGTAATTAGGATATAAGTAAAGCAGCTCTTTCTATATATCGCAAAGTACATCAAGAGAAAAATTCTCGCACATAGCGAAGATTGCTAGTGCAGTTGCAATCCGTGATTAATCCGAAGAAGTTTTAATTTGAGTTCGACGATATTTTTTCTCGAACGCAGCTTTCAGTCGAGCTCGTACAAGTAAGGCCGGTTTTCGAACGAAAGTACCATTACATTCAAAAGTTCAGGTGTAACCACTTAAATCTTCAACGAAGTTGAATAACGTTAAGTACGACGAACAGTTGAGTACCAACCCGAGATACGAGTATCGCGCATAAACTTAATAAGCACGGGACATCCGAGCGAGATAAGTGATCTCGTTGGAGCGCGACTGCTTATCCGCGTAAGTCATCTGTAATCATCTTTGTTATTTTTTCATTAAATTCCTATCAAATTCAACCTGAGTGCTCCCCTAATAAGAAAATAATCTCATAATCAGCAATATATACAGGGCACCTCTAAATTATCGCGTGATACGTTTTACGCAACGCGATCCTCTGCAAAATTTAGACTTCCGTTATTATGTCGGCTATAAGTTTATTTTCAATTTATGGCTATTTGATTGAAAAATTTTAATCGCTTTGTTAAGATAAACATATCGTTATATCCAGAGATCTCGAATTATTCTTCTTGCAATTTTTCTATCAAATTCTTTTGATGACACGTGTTTCTTCGACATTAATGGATGTAAGTCACTCTCGAAGCGACCGCATATACCCGGAAATCGTAAAAGTGTAACGTTTTGATCATTATCGGAGTTAATATCGTGTGATATTCGAGGCGTATATGTAGGTCACGGGCTTCTGGCTTCTTCGTATCCAATTTAATTTGCCTAGACCGGTCGCGTATCCTGTTAAGCCTGTAACTATTCCTTGATGTCGTCATGCACTTGTATATATGTTTCTATAATTATCCGCTATACGTATAAGCTCTTAAAATACCAAGTTACTTTTATAAAATACATTGACATTTTATATTTACTAATTAATTATGCAAGATAAAAAATCATTCAGCATATACACAATGTGTAAAATTTTGTCATTGAAAGATATCCTTCTCTGTTCTTATAAAGTCAATTAGAAAAGTGTCGAGATTATTGCGTAAGATTATTGTATCTAAATTTGAACGTTATCATTATAACCGCAAGCTTTATAACGCGAGCTTTCATATTCGACAGGATAAGTAAACGCTGGTAGAAGACACGAGACCGTATCCAGGGCAACCGGACCCTATCTCATCCTCCGCGGACCTGAGAGCGTTTCTAGATGTCTTCTTAAGTTGCCGGAACAAACTTCGACCCGGTAGAACAACGTGTAATGCCCAGAGGGAAGCGGGAGAGCGTTGTCGAAAGAAAAAACAGACGAAGAAGAAATTTACTTACAGCGCGGGATTACTGTTTCACCCCGGGTCATCTTCCGCGCCTCCAGTAACGAGTAATTTAACTCGCCTCTCTCGCGTCCGAAGGCGCCGACAATCGTCTTGTTTCTGTTAATTAATACAGAAGACGCGTGATTTAATTTCTTGGCAAATTAAATTCCTATAGCACGTCGGCAACTGTAACGCAAAATGAAAAGATTTAATTAAAGGATCGCGTTCGAAGTTAGCGTAAATTATTTTAGAAGTTTAATCTAAAAGAGAGAGCGATAAGTATTTAATAATTTTATACAATAGAAAGATATATCTGTACTTTGAAAATTTATATCTCTGTTAACGCTTTTAACAAAGATATTATTAATCAATCTCTCGATACACATATGTATGTGTATTGACTGCTATCGTAATGAGATATTTTTTTAGGGCACCCTCGCACCCTCGTTCTTCTTTTCCGATCGTCGAGACTTCGAATCGCGTAATGTTCCCGCAATTTTCCGGAAACTTCAAAGAAACACCGTAGGGCCGTAGCGGAGATCACAATGAACGGTCGTTATGCGTATTCAAAATGGTCCTACCTGGTAGGGTGTAGCTAGGAGTCCATTGTTGACCCTTCGCTTTCTAGGGAAACGCAGCCGATTGTGCAAGCCGGGCTCACGTGTAACCATGAGGCGGATGTTGATAGATCTACCTCTTACGCGACCCTCCCTCTTCCCGATCCCGCGAGGATAGATTAAATTTAGAAATATCCAGAAAACTGCGAGCATTTGCACGCTCGTATACTCTATCGTTACAGTAGATTTTTATTATGAGTCCAACAGGTTGTCTCTCTCTTGAATTCCTACATTTATTTCTTTTATTTTTTAAATACTTTTTAATTAATCTTTATAAAATATAATTTTTAATAAAAAGAGCTTAATTTCTTCTCTTTAATTTAATATATTTTTATTATTTATTTAAGCTCTGCATTTGCGACGACATAAATTTTGCCAACAATTTTACTTGGCCGCCCTCCTTGACGGAGGCGAGGAAATAAAAAGAAAAGTTCCGCCCAGATCGTATATGTTATGCCCCATCCTCGTCCTTCCTTCTTCGTGGCTTTTACGGAGCTACGATCCGCAGGATCTACTGTCCGCATTAGAAGCACACATGACAAAACCGATGACTGATGACGCGAGCACCCTCTCCACGGCGCGAACTTTTGTTTATTCGCATCTCCGTCTCCATCGATCAATGGCCACCACGAGCTTTCCGTAAAGACGTAAGAAACCATAGAAGGGGATACTATGATGTCTTTATGAAATATCGGGGTCGAGCAGTTCCTCGCAAACGCTTATTATCAGTAGACGCATTATTGTTTACAGCGACAGAGAGTCGATATTCAATTGCACTTACTTCAAACGCGTTCTTGTCGCTATATGCAATAGAGAATTTTGTCCTAGAATTAAAAGTAGATGCAAAAAACATACTATATTTCTCCTTTCCCATGAATTTACATCTTTAAACTTAATTTTTATTAATATCTATATCATTAAATAATTTCATATTTTCTCCAACAAAATTTTGCTATAAAACAAGTTTTAGTTTTCTATAAGAAATTTACTTGCGTACAATATTTTTGAATTCAGAAACATCGTGCATAGAGACATTTATCATGAAACCGAGATGAAACGATTCAAAGGTAAGAATGAGACTTAATCGCGAGTCATCGTGTGATCGCCACATTTCCATCTTATACATATAATCATAGAAGAGAACCGGTCGATGAGAATGGAGAGTGCATCGTGGCGTCCATTCCGCGCGACGATGGTGAACCGGAAGGTCGCCCCTTTGGTACGAAGGGCGTCTGAACGTCGGTTCGGTGCCGTTGCACAGAACGATTTATTGATTAGT
The DNA here is from genome assembly GCA_963971435.1 of Lasius platythorax. NCBI lineage: Eukaryota > Metazoa > Arthropoda > Insecta > Hymenoptera > Formicidae > Lasius > Lasius platythorax. The sequence continues at coordinate 2,399,640 of OZ020536.1, read as the reverse complement.
ACGGCCAGCCAATGGCGCATTGGTCAGTTGCACGAAGGCTCCCCAGATACAACCCCAGCGCGCAAAGAGCCGAGGGGGTTGAGTCAGGGAGAGGGTTGCAGCCCCCATGGCATCGTCCGAGGGTCCGGGGAGAGATGTTGTAGCTTATCTCATTCTCGGAAATTATGGTGGAACGATGAAGGGCGCCGGGCGGCCGTGTTCTGCCTTCGACGGCCATTGCTCCTGAGCCTCGACGAAAGGCTAATATTCCTTTTGATCATACGAAAAGAAGATCGACAGATCTGTAAATCAGTTCGTTGTAAGAATCGAGACGTGAATTTCGGTTTGCCGATATCTTCATGTCACCCGCTAATCTGTTTAATGACAGTTGGACCGTGATATTAAAGTGTTCATTAAAAAAAATCAAAGAATTGGTTGTATAAAAAAGAAATTCTTATATAATCAGTTTTAACAGTACGAATACAACTTTTTCATGCAGAAGGAAAAATATTTTATTAGATGTTTAAAAAAAGATTTGTTAAAAAAGAACGAGAACAGAATTATGCAACGCATTTTTCTTATTTTTCTTAATGTATTTTTTATATTTTTTCAAGTTGATTTGTTATAAGAATCTAGTAACGGCAACGCCGGCACTTTTAACCGTAAAAGATTAAGCAGTCAAAGGCTTTTAAGCCCACGCGCGGAACCGTTATCAATTATTCAAGATCCAGCAACCAATCTTAGATCCCTCTCACGCAAGGCGCAGCCGCACACTCCGCGTTGTAACTTTCTTTCTAAAATCCCTCTCCTGTAGACTCTCTGATTCATCTCCTGTAGTTACAACCCCGCCTTAACTCGAGAGCCGCGACATAATTAGGCCCACGGCATCAAGTATTTATTCTTTCATTAGCCTCCTCTCGTAGGAAGCTACGAGAGGGTCGCAGATGAGACGATGTCATCCAAGCGTAACTTGATCAACTTCAAACTTCGCTCGCCGCACTCTCGCTACTCCAACCGAGTTGCAATTAGTATTGCAAATTTCCGTGCGCCCACTCTGTGCTTTATAAACTTATCTTTACCATCTGTTATTCTTTAATTCGAGTTTTAGTATTTCTAGTATTTTAGCTACTACACTATTTTTAACTAATTGGAATTTTCTGCGAGTATATACAATTACATATATACATATATATACATATATGTATATAATTATAGAGTAATAATATTATTTTTTCATTAAAATAAATATTTTTATGTTTGTGAATCAGTAATAACACATTTAAATGGTTTCTATCTAACGAGATTTCCAAAGCTATTTTTATATATTAATTCATCATTAATCGTATTTTCTGTCACAAAATGTAGCTACTTAATAATGAAAAAGGAAAATTTATTGTTAAATTACTTCAAATTCTGATTAGATGATGAAAATTTCGAGGGATGCTTATAGCTTAAGATTTGAATAATATAAAAATAGAAACTACGTATTTACTATCTTCTGATTCTTCAGCATGTGTCCACGACACCTTTTTAGCGCACAGCAAGAAAAGAGATCACGAAAAAAAATTAATCCAAAACAGCACGCGTCCACTGTAAGCGCAGCAAGATGCCCATCGAAGCGTGGTCCAGACTTACATCTGCCGCCAACATCCCTCCGCCCTTTCACAAAAAAGAAATCGCGGCTAAGTCGGTTTAAATTATTCAACCAAATTTTTTTCACGTCATCTCTTCCTTCTTTCTTCCAGCGCAACTGCAGCCGTTTTTCGCGCGCGTGCTGAGGGCACCGCCACGGTCATTTTTATCGTCCTTCAGGTGGCGGAGATCTACGACGAATTTTTTTTTCTATTCAGTGAAATATATTATGGCACATGCCACAGATTTTTTTGAACGCTTGGATTTTAAAATGTATCTCGTGTCGTACTTTAAATTTTTCCGCTGAATTATAATGTAATTCAACTATTTTTAGAAATAATTATTTTTACGCGCCAATTATTTGCATTATTTAAGAACGCGCAGTGATACACGAATCGAGAAGGATCGAGAGATTTAATGTAACAAAACAGCCGTGAGATACATTGATCGTTCATTAATAAATAATTAATTCGAAATTCAAGGAACAGAATATTGCGCGCGCACTTATTTTATAGCGCGTAAAATATTTCGTGAGACGAATTAACAGATAGACGGTATTTGGAACGTATTTTACAACATACATATAACACGTTACTGTTTACATACCGTGGCTTTGTTGTCATTCGCGTGGCGAGACTCGACCGAGCAGTAAGACGCTCCATGTGACGTTGTATTATTTCTCGGAACGCGATCGCGACAAGTACGAGGAGGTATGAAAGGCGATTATTTTTTACAATTATTAAAATTCGGCGCTCTCTATCTTTGTAATTTAGAGCGCGCTGTTGTTTGCATCTTATTGTTTTGTTGTCATTCGCGTGGCGAGACTCGAGCGAGCAGACGACGTGAAACGCTCCATGTGACGTCGTATTATCGGAACGCGATCGCGATAAGTAGGAGGTGTGAAACGCGATTATTCTCTACCGTTATTAAAATTCGGCGCTCGATATTTGCAATTTAGAGCGCGCTTTTGTTCGCGCCTTATCGTTTTTTGTTGTCATTCGCGCGGCGAGGCTCGAGCGAGCAGGCAGCGACGTGAGACGCTCCATGTGGCGTCATATTATTTCCCGGAACGCGATCGCGACGAGTACGAAGAGGTATGAGAAAGGCGATTATTCTCTACAGTTATTAAAATTCGACGCTCGATCTTTACAATTTACAGCGCGCTTTTGTTCGCATCTTATCGTTTTTTGTTGTCATTCGCGTGGCGAGACTCGAGCGGGCAGGCAGTGACACGTGAGACGCTCCGTGTTACGTGTCGTATTATCTCACGAAACGCGGATCGCGACAAGTACGAAAAGGTATGAAACGCGATTATTCTCTACAATTATTAAAATTCGGTGCTCGATCTGTGCAATTTACAGCGCGCTGTTGTTCACATCTTGTCGTTTTGTTGTCGAGCGGTGAAAGTCGAGTGAATAGGCAGCGTATCTGTACATCGTATTTCTTTCCGAAACGTGAAATAAAAATAACACATTAGTTTAGCGAGGTTTAGCGTTGATTTATGGATTAGAAATATATCGTACATGCGATATTGAGTTTTATTTACGCATTTTTGGAAAGTCCGTCACGTCTTAAATTAAACATTAATTCGATTCGTAGAGATATAATTGTGTGATATTAAAGTTTATTTATAATTTATTTGTTTCCAGATTTTTTATCTATAATTTATTTTGTATTTAGTCATTTATGTTATAAAGCAAGATTGAGCAAAGTTGCCCTAAATTGCGAACATATTTTTGATTAGTAATATAGGTTAACTTAATAAAGGTTAACTCTCTCTTTGTGTGTGTGTGTGCCGCGGCAAATAGCGCGAGAAGTTGGCCGCGCAATCTTCGATCTTCGAGTGCCGCGCGCGTGAATGATAGTCTTCACATTCGTGTTCCATAACAATATAATAAACTGCAGAAGTGCCGTGCATAATCTGCTAATTATTGTGCGAATAATTAACCGTGTTTCCGCGAGTGTTATAAAGAAGCAGCAATGAACAAGAGACGAGGAGGAGGCCCGGGGAGGCGTCGGGCAACGGCGGAACAACTATTGTGTAAGCAATTTTAATATATTTAATTTATTATTTATTATTTGTAAAATTAATTGCTCGTTTCTTGTCTTTGCGATCCATTTTACATTATTGTGTAATATATGTATAAAATATTTTCTAGATTTTATTATATAAAATATTCTCTTAAATTATTTAATAAAATGTTTACAATAATCAATATTTTTATAGATATAAAATATATCAATACCATATGTTTAAGATTTATAATTATTTAGATGATTTCTATAAAAATTATAGATTTTTATCTATTATACTTTATTTAAAAATCTATATATGTAAAAATTTGTTTTTTTGTAAATTATGCAATTTTTTAAATCAAATATCTATTTAAAAAAATAAAAAGTTTAGCTATGCGCCGTAATTATTTTTTAAAATATTAATTTAGACTGTTTTATAAATTGTATATATTTCTATGTTACAGATCAACATGTACTGTACAACTCCGCTGTTGCGCATCATATCCGTGAGTTTAAATTATTTTTTATTTTAATTTCAATGTAATAAATTTGTAACAATTATATATCAAATATATGTACAATATACATATATATATATATATATATATATATATATATATATATATATATATATATATATATATATATATATATACAATTTATAAGAATAAATAATACAGAAATATCTTGTATTATTTATTCTTATAAAATGTTTAATATATCTGAATTTATTATTTGAGTCCATATTTTTTATTTATTTCTATGATTTTATTATTATATTTAAAAGAACTGAACATTTACATTAATAAAGAAAAAGATAAATATATAACACTTTACAAATTTATTATATCAAAATGGATAGGCTAAGACAAATTAATGAAAATATATAATTATTAGTATTTACAGAATAAAATTATTCTTTGATAAAATTATTATTAGAATAACATTATTATAGTTGAAAAAATTATTGATATTTAAATTAAAAATATTTTATTATATATTGTTATTTTATCTTTTCTTTTTCAAGCATCTCTTTAATAATATTATAGGTCTTTTTGATTTCTCTTATTTTCTAAAGTTAAATATTATATAAACTAGTGCAATACATATTGTTAGAGATTTCTTAGATATGCATGTGTCACAAATATAAATTTAAAAAAATATTTCATAATCATATAGCATATTCTAATTAGTTTATTTAATAAAAACACGTTTATTTAATATAAAACATTAATGATTAGTAATTGTGTCTATTTTATAATGCGTCAGTTTTATTTTAATTTTTCATAGCCTGTCCATTTATATACAATACCGATAGTACAGCTCGCTTAAAATTAGCGAAATTCTCGCTGAGAAAGAATGCTTCAAGCTTGAATAAGATTTGAAATAATACAAATTTATTATGAGTTTTTTTATAATAATACACAAATGGTGGTATTAGACAGAAAAAATATATTCTTATTAGGGTAGATCTACCTCTTGTAAACTTTTACCAGATTCAAAGGAAGTATCGCCACGCACATAAATCAAATTAACTATGTAAAAGTCCACATTTGGGTCCATTTGGTGACAGTTATTAAAAAGAATGAATCCCTTGGACAGATGCTCCTTTCCACCGTGAAAATCATGCCGCGGACGTTTGATTTATACATCGGCCGTATGGGTGGGCCTTTCAAGTTTTCGGTAGCGAAAAGGAAAACTCTTTAATAGTTTCACGCGTGCGCTAGATTCAGTATCGAAATCCGGTAGAACTGAGAGAACCGGATTTTCAAAAAGCGGGAAACCTCATTAAAAACGATTTTATATCGCCAAATAGATTATTTATGACAACATGCATTAATCAATAATTTCGTATATTTTCTATAACATCATCTCTCTCTGATCAGAGTATATCCATGATTCTTACATAATACAAAATAAAATTTTCGTATCACATCACATCGAAGATATTAGAATAATCCATTTGCTTATTGTTTAAGTATAATCCATTTATCGTAAAAAAAATGTGCCTGCTTGGTGCTATAACATAATTTTACTTACGCGATTCTTTCGTTCACGTTTGGACAAATTGTTGAAATAGAAATAATTTGTGTATCGAGACAACGTGTCTCTCGGCGAGAGGGATGGGCAAAAGTAGCTTTATATGTCAGCACGGATACATCCAGTGCGGAGTCAGTTGCTCGTGATAAACTACCGGTAAGGATCGAAGCTATAACGCTCTCGTAAACATCCTCCCATCCCTGCCGTTTTCTCGTTCGATGATATCGTCTCTTCCTTTTCACGGCACTTACACGGCAACGTGGCTGACAGCAACAGGCGGCACATGTCTCTTTTATCCTCTTTCACCTTCGATCGTGATAAAACTCGTCTTTACAGTTCCCCGCCCGGTTGTAAGTGAAAACGCGGTGAAATCACGAGCACGCGTCCCCGCGTTTTATGCACCTAATTCGCGCCCCGTGTTATATGTCGCATTATTCTCGAAGGCGCAACAAATAATATTTTGTCTTTACAGTATATTTGCTAACGTGGTATATGTTTGTTGTCTTACTGATAGTATAGGAAATGCTCTTGTAATTAACTCTAATCGTCAACGTCATAGCTGTTTACTCTTTGCAAAATCACTTCGGCAAAGTGAGAGGAGGATAATGAAGCGAAAAAGCGGTACACCCTCTAAATTATTTCCGTTTCCCTCCTGACACTTTCTCTGATATAAATTTTCGCCGCAGCTTTTCGACCGATAGTTACGACCACGAAGTTGCACGAATAAAAAACGAAAGAAAGGATAATTTATGCATACTCATACTTGCAATGCTTTCAGTAACCGCTATTAATTTCTTGCTCATGAGCGTGATAATGCATGAGACCTCAACGTACAGCGTATTCTTCATGACAATTTCAGATATTTGTACGATATGCTCGCACATTTACGGTACTCTGGAGAAGTCTCTCCTGTTGTACCTGATACTGATACATTTTAAATATCTGAACGAGAAGATCGCGCCGAAGGTGTGGAACAAAAAGCGACGCGGATCAAAGACGATCGAGATCTCGAATGTGCAAATTATGCACTCGATACTTAGAAATTCTCTGCTAGCATGGTTCGCAAATCTTATGATACATATTCTTGAGAATGTATTGTACATGTCTTTTGAGACAAAAAGTCATTGATAGCTTGCGCCTTCGTCCTTCCCTTAGTTATGCAAATATTGACTCTGTACGCAATTTGCTAATACTACACAGCGGAAGAAGTATACGAAAAGTTAAATCTATTTCATCTATGATATACAAAACTCATTGCATTACGAATAATTTCGTTTCATTTAAAAAATTCATTTTGCGATGTAAATAATTCGCATATTTCAGGCAAATAAAATCGCGTGTATCATAAGCAAAGGCATGACCGCGCTTGTTAACTCAGGACAGACAATGGTAATTGCGATTATCTAATAAAGAATAAGCTTTTTTTCGTATCCGATTGTAAATCATTTTTTCATTTTAGATAAAAATTGAAGTGTTAATGTATTTCTTGAATACTCGCGTGTCTTTTGATGCGGCAGGATATTTTACAATTAATTTACTGTTATTTCAATCTGTAAATATCTTCCTATTTTATGTGCAAATTATTGTTACTCGCGCGCGAAAGATAATTATAAAAGAAATATTTATTACACTTTTGTTGTTTTTTCTAATGAATTTTTATTTCTAGATTATTATGACAGTAACTACTTTTACTTCAATTAATATAATCATTCTACTAAAATATTTGTTATTTACATGTTTTCGACAATATAAGACAGTATAAGACAAGCAAATAATTATCTAACAAAGAGAAGATTAATAAAATTTAATAATAAATAATTATTTTTTAATAAAAAGGATTATTGCGCACACATCGTGATAAACGTGCAACTTGGTTCGTTATTAATTCGCAATATCGTAATAAACGATAACTCGATAGTATCAGCATAGATTTCAAACAAGCGTAACGTACGTTCATGTATAACAAATCATGAATCTTTATCGATTTTGTAGGTCGACACGAGCGTTGCGTGATTCGATATGGAACTGAATCGTGACACGTATCTTCAAGTAAATAAATGTCGTTTTACTTTTATTAACTGTGACGCAATTGTATTTACAATGCTAAATGCGTGATTTCGCGTTTAACGATGATGCGATTATGTCAGTGCTCTATCTCTATTTTAATCTTTATCTTCTGTCACACACGTTAGCTGTATCGGAAAATGTGCGTGTGCATTAAAGAAAAAACGCAATTTAACAGCAATATGAAGAAAGATAAAAATCGAAGGCGATAATTTACGTAGACCTCATTTATGTAAAAGTCCCATAGTATCTCTGATAATCGTTAGGGTATTATATGAATCGTCTAGCTTCGCGCTGTGTACTTAGTCGTTAAAAATAATTTATCGAACGTTGTTAGTCCAGTTAGTCTGTCGGAAACAGCGCTTCATTCTTTTTACTATGTCAAAAAGGATATCGACAGTACAGACGCCTTTTCAAAACCTAAAGGTGATAGCAATGCTCTGTCGAATATTAGGTTTACTTTCGTGCAAATTAATAAAAGGTCGATTGAAACCAAGCGTCTGGGGCCGTTATTATTGTGCATTATGGATATTAATTTATTGTGTGTACTCGGCTGTGGTTTATTATGATAAATACATTGAATCGCTTGAAGAAAAAACTATATCAAAGGATTTAATTTTTTTTATCATGCGGTTTACTGCCTTTATCGCCTCGTTGATCCCTTACAATTGCGTAGGGATCTTCCAAGCCCAAGATCTTGTTAAGGTAAATAACCACACAGTATTTTATACATACATGCATACATATATATATATATATATATATATATATATATATATATGCTTATATATGTATATAGTAAAAATGTAATATTAAAAATATGTTGTATATATATATATACAAAAAACATACCTTGAAAGTAATTAAAAATTAAATTAAATTATTTGTGAAGTTTGAAAAAATAAATGAGATGTGCGGAGATTCGAATATATCGCTTATTACACCACGTCCGGTAATCATTTTAGTTTTCCGATAAACTGGAAACGTACGATGACAGGGCAAGGGCGTTAGGACACGAAAGAACGGATAAGCACATATTCATATGGCTATTTCTCGTGTGCACAACAGGCACTCTGACTAGATACACATATTACGCTATTAATGAGAAAGTAGCTGACGGAGCGACGGAAATAGTAAAGATAATATTCAATGAGGTCGTTCCACTTATCGTGGCTACCTATTGCATCTTTATAACCGGCGTATTTCTGGACTTGATACGCCAACGTTTTCGTCATCTGAACGAAACGATAATACCTCATGTTTCGCAGTTACCGGTCACCGGATCGCCGGGCGAAATCACGGTCTACGACGTGCGCTATTTGCACGGTGTGCTCATCGACAGCGCGAATCTGATAAATAGATTGTACGGGATAGGCAGCTTCTTCACCGCCTTCTTTATATTGATAGAAATTGTCGCAAGTATATATGCATTTGCAACAGACGGCATAGATTATCATGAGATCGGAACTACGCTGGACTTATTCTTTCAAGCCCTTTACTCGCTCACAATGTATCACTTAGCGACTTACGAAGTAAATATAAAAAAAGCTTTGCTGTAAAATATTATTTTTTTAAAGATTATTCCTTTAAAATGTTTAATTATTTAACATTTTGTTAAAGTAAAATATTCCAATGCATCTAAATTGTAAAAAAAAATTTCGAGTATATTATTATTATTATTATTATTCCAGGCAAATCGCGTTGAAGATCGTGTATTAAAATATGGGCTATCCTTTCAAGGCAAAAAATGCCGCCTGGTAAACTTTCGGTTTTTGTCCCCCTTTCCCTTGCTTCGCAGTAAAACTGTAAATTATTTAACAAAAGTAGTTTCTTTCAGGACAGAATTGAGATGATGTTATATTTTTATCATAACAGATATACCTTCACAGCCGCAGAATTCTTCATACTAGATTTAACTATATTATTTTCGGTAAGATTGGTGTATATTCTCTCCTCTTTACAATTATACTGAAATATAACTGCATAAAGTTTTATTGTGTTTCAGATAATTTCTGCTGCACTAACATTTGTTTTGATATTAATATAAATCTTCTAATAAGCTAAAAATTCATCGAAAAAGATAATATTCCAAGAAAATTTCATATATATAGAGAAATATATATATACATACTATAATACATAAATCGCATTTTATAAAAAATAAAACAGTGCTTAATTTTAATGAGGGCAGCAAGGATTTCGTTTATTATAAAACTTCAAATATAAAATCTAATATCAATAACATATCAGATATTATATATACACACAACACTCATATACGTAGTTATATGTCGCATTATTCTCGAAGACGTAACAAATAATATTTTGCCTTTACAGTATATTTGCTAACGTGCCTTACTGACAGTTCAGGAAATGCTCTTGTAATTAACTCTGTAATCGTAACTAACCGTAAAATCATTCTTTTTTTGTATTTAATATATAATTTTAATAAAGTATATATATATATATATATATATAAGATTAAAACATATTGCTCGAATTTTCATTGTACGACTTTACGCTAGTAAAGTATATAGCCATTAAATCTCATTAATTAAATGTACCCTTCCATGCCAAATTAATTACTAGAGCACGTGGATTTATTATCCTGTTCCGAGAACAGCTGTGCCTCGCGATCGCGCGCACGTAAATTGAGGATTCGCGTAATTACACGTTTCGGCGGAGAGAAGATAATGAGAAAGCGCAGCGCAAGACATTTTTAACACCGGGTGATGATAGCAATTCAGACTACAAGAACTAAATTGACTTTAATAATATTATGTGTATCGGAAATTTACCTTTTTCACTTACATTTCTTTAACGTTTTATAAAAAGTAGAACGTTGCATATTTCTGGCTTAAGTCACGACAAAGTTTCGCTGCCCTCAACACGATTTAGCGTTGCAACGGAGAGTAAATCGACGTATGCCCCCTTTTTCCATCCGTGCCCCTTGCGTTCGAGTCCCCTGCCCGTTCTATCGTATTATGCAGAAAACTTCATTGTTGGCTCACTCAATGGCGGACGGGGTGGATCCCGGGTTTTACATAATTTTGCCACAGTTATTGGCATGATAAGTCGATTTCCAGAGAAATCCCGTTTTACTGAAGGATATAAAAAAAAAAATAATCGAGTAAAATATAATCGTTAAAATAAAGTCATTATAAAAAAGTAATTATAAAAAATCATAAATTATAAAGAATAGTTATAAAAAATACGGAGACAGCTATAGTAGTTGCATCAACATTACGTGATCCATTTTGACGATTAACAATTAAAATCACGGAATAGAAGAGAAGTAAATAAAAACCAAGCGTCATAATACATTTATACCGACGGATAAACTCCTCAGTTTCGGACGTTTGTCTGTTTGTCTTGATATCTCTATGACTTCTCGTGGCATAGCACCATTTCGTCTTTCCGGTGTCCCTTTTCTCGTTAGAGCCGCTCTTGAAGCTTATAGGTTTTCCGTCTCGAAGGACGCACGGGACGAACCTTCTCTCGTGGAGGCAAATACGACGGATATGATCGAGAGGTCCGAAATACGAGGGAAGACAGATGCGAGATTCGAGAGAAGGGCGCGGCATACTTATAGCTCTCGCGCAACTTTGCCGCTTCCGTCTTTTCGATATTTCCTCCCCGTTCACCGCCGCCGCCACTATCGTTGCTCCTGTGCGCGCCCATCTAATGTGAGAAACCTGTAATGTGTTTACTGACGGGAACGGTAATAAAAATATGACATCGAAATGTGATGGAATATGGCTGCGATAGCGGGTGGGCGAAGTCATTGATTTCTTCTCTCGATTTCTTCTCTCGTCTACAACGAGAGCGGAAGAGGATTTGAGAAACTTGATTGGATTCGGATAGAAAACTGATTGGGGATTAAACATGAGTGAAAATATGCTATAGAATATTGAGGAATTTTTTATCTTGATTGGAATTTGTTTATCATGATCTACCTGTATCACAACTTTTATCACAGAATTTTTTTTTTACAAGATATAAAAAAATTTGTGATAATTTCTGAATCTAATGCAAATTTAATCGCATCGATCGTTTCAATATGATGGAAAACTTCTTACTCGATTTACCTCGCTCGCTTTATATATTCGCCTGCTATTACACATTCTTTTGTGCTCTCGTTGGTGAGATTTTCTGCATCCGGCAGATCTGTGCTAACGAGAACGTTATAGGGGTTGCTGTGAGTAAAATCGTCTAAGAATATCGCAGATCCTTTGAAGTGCTGACAATCCGGCGCAAACTCTCGAAGGTCGATCGATCTTGGTTCCGGACATTAAGACGTCTTGTAATAGAGGGTATACGCCTTTGTGCGACGCCGGTCGGTCTTTTCGAAAAATTATTTCCTCATTTAGCTGCAGACGCGATACAAAGTGCCCCGATACTGAGGGCGTAGTTCTGGCCTATGCACCCTTTCCCGCAGCGAGCCTTTCGATAGTCGCGAGCATTTCGATGTCGGCTATGTCTCGATCGAATGTCCAGTGAAAATGGAGAAAAACCAGATCCTGGGACGGGGCGCACGTCCGACCGGAAGAGTGGGACAATGGCCGGCCAGGCAGTTGGTCTTTGTTACGTAGGAAGGGAATGGAAGCAGAGGCGTTAACACGATTCCTGGGCAGAAGAGCGTCGAGACGATGTTGCACCACGCCGACGAATTTCTAACTAAATACTCGCCATAGTCCAATGGATCCTTCCTTTCCACTTCTCTTCTTCGCCGACGGCGAAGTGTCCTGCAGAATGTCAAGAAGAGCAAGCCTATTTTTCGAACCATCCTGCAGTGACTTGCGACTTGCAGTCCAGGATCGATCGCTTTTAGCGCAATTTTAGGAAGTTTAAACAGAAGATGAGCATATCGATTATAATCAGGACATAATGTAATAAAGTAAATAAGAAATAAATTACGTGATGTATGAAAGGGACTTTTAAAAGTTAACATTCGTGACAAAAGTAAGTTCAGTGAAATACGGGCAAATTTGAAATACGGGATTATATATAAAAGTATACGGAATACACAGCTGATTGGATTTAAATAAAGTTAATCGCATTATTTCCAAAGGCATGTCATTTGTGACGGGTCTAATACTCGTGAGAGCACTCTTACATAAGTGGATTAAACACCCGCATAGCATCTTCTTTCTTTTTCTCTTCTCTTTTATTTGACGTTGATTCACGAAGAATGTCTTTGTCATTCGTAGCGCGATTTATTACAAACTATTTAACTTACCGCGAGCTATTTTTATCAATTCACGTAAGTAAGGGATTTAAGAGCAAAGAATAACACTGATTTGTATTACGATAGTACGATAGTACCTTGATTTTTGCAAGATGAGATGCCAAATGTTGACGCCTGTCAGATGCAGCGTCACGTTTCGATTGCTCGTGATTCCCCTCGCGTTTCCCTATCCACCCTTTCGCGTCTCCGCATAGACTCGACATATTGTGGGAATCGCTACGGGTTTACATAATTTTCCCAGGGCTTCGGTGAACATTCGAAAATCGCAACACTTGCCCAACCTGCCGGCGTCATGGGCGTGCTGGAAAGGGACTCTGAAAAACCCTCGTCCTTCAAAGGCTGAGCCAGTGAAATCGTACAGCTTTGTATGGAAATAAGAATGCCCCCTCTGCACCCGAAGCGCACACCCGCGCGCACACCACGAGACGCGATCTAAATTCGTGCGCGAAACTTCAAAAGGCAGTCATGCGAGAGGGAGACGGAAATAGGGTGAATAGAAGCGAAGCCGCAGGTACAATTGGAGTCTGGTACCGCGAAAATATTTTTTTTCGATCGGGGAAGGAAAAGACCGGGCATACATGACCGGTATCGCCGTGAGTTTAAAAGTATAGCATTGTCGAAATAAATATATTTTACTTTTACAAGATTTAGATACATTTATTATTTTAATTAACGCAAATATAAACTAGTAATGCATATAAATAGTAAAGATATTTGTAAATCTAAACATATACAAATGTGTGTGTATAACGCAATATTGTACGATATCGTTAGCCATGTTAGTTATGGCGTCAATAAAAAAGGAACAGAACTTCTCTGTAGGGGAGACCCTCCCGATTACGGAGTCCAATCTCATTAACCCTTCACCGACTGGAATTCGAAAAGGGGTAGGAACCGCTAACCCTTCCCCGTCACCATAGCAACCAACCCTACTTTCATCTCCCTACAGCAGTGTCCAATGGCAACAGCCTTACCTGCTATGCGGAATCCTATTGCAAGGTGTATCATGCGTCGGAAAATTTTATATCAAATTTTTTATAGACGGAGCTTAAACATTATTGTCGTTAAGAATAACCGGCATGGCATAAAGAATACATATAATTAATCTAAACTTTTTTCCGAAACACCGAAAGTATACTATTGATATTATCTGAAGCCACAAAAGAGAATTTCCATTTACACCGAGAAATTCAATCCTGCCTTCCTTCCTTCCCCTCTCTTCTACCTCTTACTTGCCTCCACGGCAGGAACTATAACTAATCAAATTATGCTCTTCCCGGAATTTGTTCCGCTCTATTTTGTACGGAAATTTCTTTTCCATGATAGGACTAATCGCTCCATCCTTTATAAGAGGTAAAAAATAAAAAATTTTAGATAATATTTTCAATGTTAAAAAAATAATTTAAAAATTATCTTAAAAATTTTAAGATTGTGAAAATCTTAATCTTAATCTTAATCTAATTGTAAAACCATCTTAAATCTTATAAAATCTATTACGGCTTTTTTTTCGCTATAAATAAATCTGAAACATTACAAAATGAGTCTACAAAGCATTATTTCGTATTTTTCGAGCGGAGAAAAATATTGAAGAAGACAAATCGTTTTCGGAACTTCATTAGTCTCATTTCGTGCGTGGTTTTCGAAATCTCATCCTTCACCTTCCCCGTGGTTACTCATAATGCATCGATCATTAGAATCTACCTGCTAAGGCACCGTACGATTTACAAATACATTTTGAATTTCCTCTTCCATCAGCTTCTTTTATGTGTACTTATATATTTCGATAAATGCAGCGTTTCGGTTCGAAAGATTTAATCGCGCGACATTCATTGAATATATTGGAAGCACAATGGCACAATGTATATATGCGTGTCTTAAGTAAATAATGTGTAATCTGATAGAATGAACAGTTGTAGATGACCTGTCACAACAGATCTAGGTTCGAAAGGATTCGGGTCTCGCAGACGATTCTCGTTTTGGAAATATTTAAGTGGATCTCCGATGTTTTGAGAGATACCATAGTCGGGGCGCCGGGACGGACGTTAGATTGGTGCCACGATGTTCTTACACGAGCGAAAAAGGGTTTGCCGTTAATCTTCGAATATAGCTAAACTTTGAATAACGGCCGTAAAGGGTACAGCGTGCGAAAATTGAGATGAAAAGTTTGCATTGATAATATCCGGCTGCATTGAACTATGTGTGTTCGCAATTTTCTTTCTGTAAAAATAATTTTGTCAAACGAATATATTTTTTCCGATTTTAATTATTTTTTACGACAACAAAAAAATTCATGTTAAACACAAATTTATATAAACGCATATGAACGTATACATCTGTTTTGTTAATTATTATTTTATTACACTAATTTTTCATTATCACACATAATTATTTTTTTATTATGTATTTAAAATTAAATTAAAATTAAAATTATATATTTAAAAAATCTATTTGTTGATGCACGCGATTCACTGGTATAATGTAGCTGACGTGACAAAATTGATGAAATATTCATCGGCGAGTAATACAAATTTGTAGTAATCCAATTTGTTTGCAAAAAAGAGAGAGAGAAATTGAAAAGCTAACAAATGCGAAAACAAATTAGGCAAATGCCTTCTTTGTAGGTTCTAATTATTGTTTGCTCTCTCCCTTCAAATCTTCGATATCTTCCGCGGCCTGTCGTAGTGAAATTGAATTGATTTTCTACCTTGTCTTTTATTCATTGTGAGTCATTTCGTATTTAAGAAAATGCGCCTCTAAGAAATCTTCTCTCTCATATAAACATAATAATAAAGGTATATAAGATATCGTATACATACACACAATATAGAAATTGATAGTATACGGGAAATTTTTAGAATATTTTTTATATCGCAATGAACAAATCAGCCCAAAAATTGCTATAATAAGCCTCCGGATGCTAATTAAAGTTCGAGGGTGCGCTAGATGAGACGGTAAGAGGGAACCAGAAGGAATTCATTGGCATTCAAGACATAGAGTCGCATAAAAAATAGCTTCTCTCTCGAAACGCAGCTTAGATTTCTCGAAGGGTAGGAGGGACAAGGAAAAAAAAAGGGTGTTGCGGGGGTAGCAGCGCGAGGAAGCCGCAGTGTTACGAGAGAGAAAAAGGGAGGAAGTCCGACCGCCGTCGGAAGACAGAGCCGCCGACGTCGCCGGCGCTCTCGGGGCGCTAGAGGGATGATGAATATAAAGGCAGGGCAAGCAGTTAGGGTAGATTCAACCCTCTCGGCTCGTGAGCCTCACGGGCCACAAGAAGAAGCTCAGATCAATACTTTTTATGCGAGAAGCCGCGACGGCGACGGGGTTGAACGCGGGTGGAGGAAGGACGAGCCAGTTCGGATGAATACGGGGTTGACACGGCAAGGTGGAGCAGGCTCGCTTTTCCATCCCCTCTACCGTTCCTTTCCCCTGTTCTCTCTATCTCGGTCTCTTCCTCCGTTCTTCCTCTCTCTCTTTCTCTCTCTCTTTCTCTCTCTTTCTCACACTCTTTCTCTCCTCTCTCTCTTCTACGTGCCGCCGTAATCAGGAATATCATTAAACTCTCGGCTTCTTCCTTCGCAACAATCTTCTCCTTTTCTTTCCGCACCTTCCTTCTCACCACCTCGACTCTCTCGACCCTCTGACAAGCTCCTCGTTACTCCCCCGCGCGCGTGGAAGGAAGAGTCGAGAACGCGATCTTAACGATCCCTCGAAAGAGAGACCCGTTGCGTGTCTTCGCCCTCGATATATGTATATGTCAATGCGACCTTCAGGCGAAAATGTTGCAAGAAAAATCTTGACACATTCCGGAAAAAAAAACTTCCTTTTATGACCGTCATGCCTTATATCCGCGGAAGGAAAGTGAGTTGCGTAAGGTTGTCAATCGATTTTCAACGCCATATTTCTTCCCTTTTTGAATCACAACGATTACTTTCGGCGATTCATGCAAGGCGATAACAAAGTATAACGGAACTTTTTTAAACAAAAACATTTTCCTCGCTTATAGGAGATCCCGTCTTTGTACCACTGTCGTGTGATGGCAAACGAGGAAATGCGGATACGAAACATTTCCTGACCAAAACTAGAGCAATGCCGTAAATTTTCCGAGCGTCGTTTAGTAGATTCTGACGGCGCAGTCTGATACAGATTCCGAGCGTGCAATTTCGTGCAAGGACTTTTTCTTCGAGTGGCTGAACTCTTAATGCGTCCAGGTCGTAAATCTGCAAGTTACGTAAAACTGGAGCAGAATAGTCAATAGTTTTATGGAATATATATTGACATCGATTCGAGGACAATCCTCCGACCTCTATATCTTAAACTACGGTACCTCACGAATGATTTCAGTTTTACCGTAACTTTTTTTAGTATCTCGAAAAATCTTTTAAAGCGTGCAATACCGTTATTTCTATTTAGAGAGCACACTATCGTCCTTGACAAAGATAAATGCAGCCAATTGTACTTTAATCACTACTACTCGATCTTTTGTGAAAGTTGTTGAAAAACTATTTACAACCAAATAAATCGAAAAAAAAGAAAATAAACAGTAGAAACTAATTACCGGAATAAAATTTATCTTCAACATCAATACCTAAAAATATATGTTTTACATGCAAGGGAAAGAAACTTTCATCAGAATCTAAAGTGCTTTGAAAGTCAATGTATGTTTCATAATCGTTCTCTTATAAAAAAATCTGATCACGACAGTTAAGCCTGTTGGACTGCTAAAAAAGAAATAGAAACCGCCCCGTAACTCCGCGAACGCGTAATCCACTCGTACGTAGCAAAACTCGAGAGGGTGTTTCATCTTCGTTCCTTCGTCATGCGCGACGGTTACGATCGTGCTCGAGTGGAAAGAGATATACAAGTAGATACAAAGAGGGGGAGAGAGAGAAAGAGAGAGAGATATCTCCACACACGAGAAGAACCACCGCTCACACCACCCTCGCGTGTGTCCGAGGGTGCGTATTTACGCGCACACGCACATAGATGCCCCAGAGATTCTGCAATATGTTATTGTTCGGCTCGAACGAGTATCTTAGAGGCCGCTTCCACCCCTCGGCCATTGTCGTGGTCCTTACAGATATTGACAACCCGCAGGAAAAATTGGCGGGATATCTGGAATCTCGGATCTTTCCGGGATACGCATCTGCTCTCGAGAATCGGCCCTACTCTTGAACGAGTCGGATTAAATTCGTTTCTCGTTTCCTCTTCGAGTCTCGACATTTCATGCACGATCGAGAACCGTGACTTCTCGCACCGCATGCGAAAACCTCGCGGTCTCGGATTCGTTTTTTTTTTCGCGTATTTCAAGAGTGTACATCATTAAGTTGCGAATGTATCTCAAATTTTCGTAAATCGAACGTAAATCTAGATGAGATTAGTTTTCGAGCGCGCGATTGAGCATGGTGGAATGCTAAAAAAATGATTTGTCTCGAGTTGAATGAGCGTAGAAATCTCATAAGGGTATAGCTTTTGCGAAACGAAACAGAATGGGTCCGTGTATTATTTTCGCTTGAATTGCTCTCCTTTCCAACAAATGGCTTCCGAAAGATGTGGCAACCCAGAAAAAGGTTTCAAAAAGGAAAGGAATTTAAAAAATGAGTTTTATACTGATCGATGTTGCGTAAATCTTGGTTGAAATGAATAGCAATCGATGAGTTGAAAATTTTTCCTTGCAAAAGAAATAATATAATATGTGACAAAGACCATATACAGGAGATTTTCTGTTTATTTCGAATATTTTATTAAAAATGTACAATAACATTAACTTAATTAATTTAATTTTATTGAATATATTAATTTAATTTTTTTCAGAATTTCGTAGACTTTTTTCCTTTTTTTTATATTATAAAATATAAAAAGAAATCTAAGTATATAAATTTTACATAGACTTGTTTAATTGAATAGAAATAGAAAGAGAGATTATAATTTTAGTTTCACACATTTAATTTCACACCATTTTAGTTCAATATCCAAACACAGTTTGCAAAAAAATTGTCAAACAAATGCGATTTCTTATTGTAGCGAATAATCAATAACATATAATCATTGACAAACTAAATTGTCTATTACAAGGACGCGATTAGCTTTTTCATTGCTCATTTCCTCGAACGGATAAAGAATGAAGTTTTCGTCATATACAAATGATGAAATCGAACCTAGCTCTTTATGTACAAAATATATCCGTGTAAATTGAAGATAACGTTGCTTGCGCCGGATGATAAATAGCAGAGTAACTCGCCGAGAAATTCCGACTTTGAAGAACCAGTAAAATGATGCCATTCGCATTTCGAACTTTTGCGCTAATCTGTTGATTGGCTTCTAGTAACATTGGCTACCTGCTTGTCGACAACTGCTGAGTGATTGACAGACCAAAGTTATTGGTGGTACACCAAGCTGTCCGACGTGAAATATACCGTAAGGTCTTCGACTTTTACATTACTAGTGAATGATATAATTGCCGGGTTATACGACCTTTTCGAAGGGTTTAACCTAAGCTTTCTATTTTCTCTTTTGTTTGAAGACGGCGCCATGAAATAACAGTCAGCCCGTAGTTTTCAAGGTTTATGAACATGCTTGATGAAGCACGTGGCTAAATAAAATATTGGGTAATTAAATCCGAAACAATAATCAAAGTAATGAAAAATGACAGCGGAATTCTAAAAAAAAAGCGATATTAGTAACTATGCATAGTTAACTTGAATTTTCCAAAACTTAATTTTTCCCAAAAAAAAGACATAATTAAACAAATAAGACAAACACTCGTGAAACAGAAATATTAATTATATTGATTATAATATATTTTAGTTTCCTTGTTCTCAGTTTCGTTGGATAAAAATTTGAAAATCATGTTACGCGTTTCGCGCGTGAGATATCAGTGTATAGTCTTTTCTCCGGGCTAAGTAAAGTCAAGCAATCCTTCATCGCGGATCAACGAATCGACCGACTCGAGCTGAAAAGAAGTTCCGGTGCAAACTTCTCGAGAAGAAAGAAAATACGATGAATCGAGCACACATGAATCCCGCCACGCGCCACAATGCACATCTCTCGCGTCGCGGAGAGTACCTCTCTCTCTCTTTCTCTTTTTCTCTCAGTACACACTTTTATTTATTCCGTCCCGTCACGCACGTCGCTCGAATCCGCACACGCACCCACACAACCCCCGACTACCAGCTGCATCGCGCATTGTCGAATTCTTCAAAATCTTTATGCGTCACGATCCCCTCTCGAGAGATATCGTCACATTTACGAAAGAATCTTGAAGAATCATGGATTCACACTGTAAAAAGAATATTACAGAATTACATGAAGAATAAGTATAAAATTATACAATAAAAAAATAAAAATGTATAACTATTTCATTATTTATTTACGCAATTTTACACTTATTAGTATTTATGTAACTGTACATACTTTTTTACAATGCACATATACTAATTTATCGTTATTTTTATCGGTGAAAGTCAGGCTTGCTTAAACAAAACTAATTCTTCACTCTGATTTTTCACACTTCGGAAATTTCTTCGCACGGCGATAATTTTTAAACAAAACTGCCCACACGTGGAGCGAGGATCAATTATATTTTCCGCATCGCGGGGTGCCGCAGGCGCCCATATGGCGGCCGTGAGGTTCCGTTGGTCGGCTCCCGTTAAGCTTCGCGAATGACTCCACGAGTTTTCCATCGACTCGCGAAACCGCCTCATAATAACGCTCCGAGACGTTGGCCACCGAAGTAACATCCATCATTTGCGCCGCAGAGTTATTAGGCCGGCGTTCATGTTGCGGCGCGTGTGTAGGTGAGCGCCGTATAAACTATGGTGCGGAAAGGGCGGTGGTGGGCTTTCCCTCCTTTCGGTCCCTTAACGGTTAACGATGCGTTTTATGCCGGCGTTAAAGCACTCGGCGCAAAAACCGTTTTCGTTTCATCGGAGACCGCCGTAACGCGAGTTGGCCCCGAAAACAGCAACAGTAATGATCTCAGAAATGATTTACAGTTCTCTCGTCGTGTTGCTTTTCTCCCTTCGCGCTACCTTTTCTTCCTCTTTTTTCTTTTTTCTTTCACGCATCTCTATATTTCGACCAGTCACGTGGCGATCTTTCCCGCTATTGTCTCTATCTGTTTGCCGATTGCCGAGCGTAAAACGAAGACGAGTGGAATTAATCCGGAGAAGATAATAGAAGCCAGCTTCGTTTGCCAAAGGTGAGAACCACCACGGTGGTCCAGCCAATGATCGTTTCGCCTCGAGAAAAGTCCTATTCCACACAAAAATCGCTACCGGACTCCGACTAACTTAATAACACGTCGTATCTTCAAAATCGCCGCTGGAAGAGAAAACGATACGCGGAGGAATGCATTTATGCGCTTTTACGACGTAAACTTAATTCGCTATTGAGATTTTTTGGCGAGGCATCGACTTCCTTAAAGATCGAGGGCGGGCAGGTGAGTTATCCGGCGATCGCGATCCTTCGGAGCGTGTATAAAGGGATACTGCCGGCTGCTGTTGCGTGGAACTGCGCGCTCTCTCTGGGGATGATACAAAAGTTCCAATATATCAAGTGCAGTTCTATCGTCCCCGCGAAGGAACGGGGAGGGGCCCTTAGGCCCTTGCGCCGGATGAGCGTGCCTCGAGGGGGTGGCGCGCAACAATGACAACCCCTCCTGATGCACATCAATATCCTCGCGTCGGATGCCACATATTTTCGCCCGATACAAATGACACCTTCTCCAAAAACCAATACCTGCTCCGCCGCGATCCTTCGATCATCCGTGACCCGATCGTCTCCGGAGTCCCGAGGACTTTTTGTTAAAGCTAGGTCCGAAATAATACCCTTCCCTTAACGGGGTCGCCATCTTTTATCGCGTCATGTCGAAAAGCGGTCTCGGAATGTATCGACTCGTTAAAATAAAAAAAAAAGTTGCGAAAGAGACAAAGCTAACCATATTTTATGCACATAAATCTTTAAAATGACATCGAACTAATAACTTTACTATCTCTTTCTCTTTATTTTTAATTGAAATGAATCTCATACAATATCGTAGTAATACCGTAATAGTTTTGAAAATCCTCGATCTTCGAATATTTTTCGGGATGGTCGTAAAAGTGTTACGAGTATGGCCGTCAACGACGCCATAATTGAAGATTAATCGCTAACATGGATGTCAGAAATGATCGCCGGAGTAAAAAAAAATGCATTGAAAGGAAAAGGCACGTCGTTGTTGTCAGAGCGAGCAGGTCACCGAATCTCGGCATCGTTTCCACCTTTGTGCCAGGACAATTACTCATAGATTAGAGCCAGAATTTGCGAGGTGACGGTGAAAGGGGACAATCTCGCTCACTTGATCTTTACATTTACGACGGAAGAACCGCCGGCCATTCAATGGCGTGAAATATCATCGCCTTAGCGCGAAAAATCGTAAGACGAGCGAGCTCGCGGCAAAGGAACCCGCTTGTTCCTTACCGTAGAACAGGCTAAAGCTGCTGTGAAAAGACCGTATCCGAAAATTGATATCCGTAATGTGATAAGTTACTTAGTTTCCCGGACATGACAATAAACAGGTATGAAAGATAATACATGACTGCATTAATGCTAATGTAAATTGATTTAATTCGTTGATTAAGTCTAACAATAAGTTAAATTAACAATCGGTGGTTGTTTATATATCGAATATATTTATACATGTACTAATATCACGGTAGCAAAATGCTCTAAATTATCATCTGTATATCGTAACTGCGAGGTCGGCAAAGCGGTCGGAAAGGCGGTAACTCTTCGTAGCCACCGGATGTTCGCATGGCCGAAATTCGACACAGGTCTAATTTCTCTGACGACAGTTTAAGTAAGACAAAAAAATAAAGAGAAAGAGAAAGAGAGAGAGAAGGAAAGGAAGAAAAGTCTGAGGGATACTCGAGGCAACGCCAAAGGACTCAGTGTAAAGAGGCGGAGAAGGGTGGGAGAAAGCGATGGAAAACTCTGCGCTCAGGAAGTCAGGATCCTCGTACGCACATTGCGTCGTGATGGAAAACACACTTTTCGGCCAGCGCAGCACGGCGCGGAGAACGAATGAAAATAGGGGCCACTTGTCGAGGTTGCGCGGACGACATTTCGCATCGTTTTTCGACTCGCTGAGGAGGCGCCGATCTTTCTTCGACGAAAGCAAAAAAAAAGAAAAAAGAAACCATAGCGAACGTTCACAGCTGTAGAATAATAGGGCTGCTTTTACTTCTTACCGCATCAACACATTCGTAGTTGCGTCGCTTGCCGTCCTTCAGCGGCAAAAATAAGCCTTTATTCTCGCGGACACTGTCCATTATGATCTCAAATGACACCATTAGGCATCACCGTATATTCTCTCCTTCAGCTCTCTTCTCTTCCCGCGAATATCTCTTATAGTCAACTCACGCCTGCGTTGACGTAATTTTCCTCGGACATAATTCATCTTCGTAATGATTGAATAATAATAATACAGACGTAAGTTTGTCAAGGAGTAAACTTCCGCTGCAATCGAGAGATCAAGAAGCATTTGCATAAAAAAAGTTTAAAAATCCTGATGAGTTATCGCGTTTTTTAAAATTTTTTTATTTTTATCATATTGCGCGTATTTGGCGGGGAATGCGTCATATGTCATGGAGTTGCAAGGTTCGATTCGTAAAGATATATTATTATCAGCATCGATCACCAGTAATTATCATCGGGAATCTAAATGGTTTTCCTGTCTCGTGACTTAAGCGCCGACGCGACAGTTGCGCAAATGCGTGGTCGGACTGTCAGACTGTTAGTAGCCTCGTAGCAGATGTTACGATGCAGGCTGTAACTGTATGCACTCCGAACCCGATGCGTCCGTCGCTTCGATCTCTATTTTACATCCGCGCGGTCGTTTCGTCCACTTTCATCGGCTAGAGTGAAAACTGAAAACTCTTAATAATCCGAAATAATAAAGCTTGCTGGATAAAATATTACCTCATCAATTTCATTAAATAATGTTTAGTAAATTAATTAAAATTGATAATTATAGTTACAATTAATTATTATTATCTTATAATTCTAAATAATTATATAATTCAAATTCTTTCTTAAACTTTTTCCAAATAAATAAGTTTCGCAATACGTTCGATCACTTTCTATGTTAGTGTTTCGATGCACTTATTTTCATATTTCTCTCGTGAATATCTCTGATATAACTACCTGCGCGTCGATGCGTGACTGGCTTGTTTTAAAGATCGACCCTTCTTCTATCAGCGACGACATGAGACGGACAGTTGGGCGAGCTTGAACATGAATATTAGCATAATTATTTGTAATCTCATGAAATATTTATGAAGTGGATGTTTTATCTAGCAAAATTTACCTAACGTAGCGACGAAACTCCGACAGAAAATAGCGATACGTGGATATGTTCCTGAGATACTTGTGATTAATGTCAAGAAATAAATAACTTTTTTATTTATAAAAAAATTTATGTGAGAACGGAGGAAATGAAGAAGCTAATAATAAAAAATAATAATAGCCTTTGTAAATATCGTCAACGGCAGCGCGTCTATAATATAATCCTTTTCCCACGAAAAAAAAAATAGTTTAAATGGTCTCGCGCTGCGTTCGAAATGATAGTTTCTTTTCTCAAAACTGGAGCTTCGTTCCAGTACAAATGCCGTAGCCACGACAATAGTCTCTAAATGGTTCTCATTATTGCGCGGCAGATCTGGACTGCACATTAAATCCCAGGGGGTCCAGTCGTCTCAACCAGTTTTAGGTAAGGGTTACGAGAACCCTCAATGTGGCTTTTTGCCATGCGTCTATAAATCAGATTTGCGTCTGTGACAAAATCTCCTTCGGTCGGTCCTATCGCTACCGTCGGACGTCTTTCGCAGATACGTTCAGTAAATGGCTTGGAATTTAGACTATGAAATTTCGGCTGTAGGAATTTCTTAGTCTAAAGGGCTGCCTGATAAATATCGGGAATTTCTGACCGACGTGTTAAACAACGTCGAGATATTTGCTTTTATCTCCGTCAAAATCACGAGACATTTGTTACAATACAAATAAACTTTAATAGACGCGTAGCTTTTAATTATATGGGAGAATTTATTAGCATTTCTCGGGGCATAGAGAGAACGAGAGAAAGCTTCTTTTTTCCGTATAAGACTTTCGTATTTAAAAAATGTTTGACAATATAGATATGGTCGTCGAATCTGAAATAAAATATCCCGTATATTTCGTCAATAGAAAATATGGAAGAAAACATTGTTTTACACATATTTTCTTTTATACATATCATAGGAAGATTTCCGAGATCTTATTTTAAAAGAAGGAAACGATGCTTTTTTTTTTTTCTTCCTCGATTTGATCCCAACACGTTGCATGCGGCAGCGGCTAATGTACCATATGATGCAAGAATACAGGAAGTCGATTCTACATTTACGATAGCAAAAGTTCACTGTTCTCGAACATGTGCGATACAAATACGTCGATTCTTAGGGAGCGAATGTGCCGTTATTAAAAAGTCTCGATTTATCACGAGCGATTAAAATCGCTTCGCATACTTTTGGCCAAGTCTGTAGATTCGTTAGTTGCTAGACAACGTATATAGCGCGACTTTTAGCCATTCCCATGGGATATTTGCACCGTTCACGCTTCGATTCCTTCGACATCTCGGCAATCAAAACGGAGCGCGGCGCCGGATGATCAGCGAGAAACTCGATCTCGCGTCAGGTAACGACACGTGACGAAAATTATGATACCTTGACGGATCTCTCCGGGAGAGTCGATAGCATATACAGCGCGAGAGTACCGAGAAAGTCGAAGAAGAAAGAGAAAGAAAGAAAAAAAAGGAGAGAAAGAAATGAGAGAAAGAGAGAAAAAAAGAAGAAGAAAAAGAGAGAGAGAGAGGAAGGATCTTTTCTATATTGTATCTCGGTAGCGGTGTCCACTCGGCGTAGGCGGATTAAGGGTAAAGCTAGCAGACGGTGCGGCAGAGTAGAGGTAGAGGGGAGGGGGAGGGTTAAATCCTGATCGCGTTTCACGAGCTACCACCTTTGAATGTCGCGCCAGCTTCCATTAGCGCTACCTACGGTAGCTCGTCAAAGAAAATTCGTGCAGCGACATTATCGTGGCCTGCCAAAACACGATTCTTTTTCACCTCCCTGAAGTCTACGAGCCGGTGGAAATTCAAAGGGGTTATGGGGTAGTCTATTTTTCCGACTCGATTACATTGGCGAGAATAGCTGGAACGGGAAGAGAGAGAGAGAGGGGCCAAAAGGGGTGCAATAAAAGTCTCGTTGATTCGTCTCGCTGACGATTCGAAGAAAGAGCGCTCGACCGCGTGAAAGGGTTTCCTTGGGGCACGTATGTCGCGATAGGAAGCGGTGACGAGTCTTTGGAAGGATTACGAGGGATTGCGACTGTCTTATTGATACGTATCCATGCGAGGAGTTTCATATTTAAACGGTGTAAACACGGGGATGCTTTTAGAAATTACTGAATAGTGCGGAGGCAATTGGATATCTGTGTGCATGAATCTAAAATATATTTTCTAACAAATTATTACTTGTTTTATTATTGATTTATTTATTATTACGACTATTAATTTTGAGTAGTTTACAATTATCGCAATTTCCAAATTTTTACAAATAGTGCTAACAGTAATACAAGTAAAATTCAGATTTACCGATTTTACGGACATAATACAAGTGAAATAAAAATCGAATCTCAGTAGGGATACTGATTATTGGCGAATACGTTCCAACTTTATTTCAAAATGGGAAACGTGGCGTGGTCGAAGATCAGCTGCGACCCATAAATATCTTAGCCCTTTCAGGTTGCTCCGCACTGACCATAGAACCTCCTGAATTATTGCGTTCCCACCGGTTAAACTCTTTACAGACCGCGAACAGAGCACTAGCATACGGATGCTGCTTCGTTACAGCATCCTAAAAGATCCAAGACTGACATAAGTTATGGAGCCCGGTGTCGTTTTCTTACCGCAAAGAAGAACATTCACGTAAAATCGAACATCGTGAAACATTCAAAATATATACTAAAAAGTCGAAAGTAAGCGGTTGCATGTAAAAATCCTGAAATAAGATAAATTTATCGAGTAAACTAGTCTGAGGTATTAATATATCAATAGATAATATATCGCTTTTACTTTCCTGTGAATACTAATATAAATATAAAGGTTTATCTCTCTGTTTGTACAATGCCAATGTATTACGTGGTTATAGAGAGATATAAAAAGAGATAAAAAAAAAGAATTTTATTTTTGCTGACTCATCCACTATCCTATCCAGCCGCCACGTGAAGCAATACATCGAGATAGCTGTGAGTCTTCGCCACTTTGGGCTTATCGAGACGTGATCTTTCCTGGATATGCCGGAAAAGGGCTCGTAGTATTTGCTTACCGGCGCGAAGAGAAGTTTAAACGCGAACCCTCCGTCAGGATACTGCTGGAAGGACACGTTCGGGGCGACAACGAGGTGTTGCCGTGCAATCCACGGTTATCGGACAAACAGAGATGTTTGCATGGATAAGAGGTCGCAGTTAGATCGTGCCGTAGAGACGAAAATCCGTGGCAGAGAGGTCTTCGATACTCGCGGAAAAACAAATCGATGACGCGCCGATCTGGCGATCGTAAAAGTTCGACATTCCGTGTAACGAGTAGAAATACGTCGTATAATTGTGTGACAACTAATGGACGGATTATCCGCCGAATGAGTACGCTGTCATTTATCGCGAAATCTTGGAGACTTTGATGTAATCTGTGAAGAAAGCAGGTATGTATGTGTGTGTGTGTGTGTGTGTGTGTGCGCACGAGAGGCAAAGGATGCAAGAACGTGACGCAACATAATACGAGAATACTGCGACCTGCGATCCCTCCATTCGCGTTCTCGGCAGATTACTATCTGCTAGGAAAATCCGACTCAGAGTGGAATTAGCAGTGCATCTCCATTGAGAGTTGCCCAACAAGGAAGCTACGCATACCGAGCTTGCTGGCTGCCGCGAGCAAATGGATACGAGAAAAGATCCGGAAATATTAGACGAAAGAACAATTTTTTTCGGTATTGAATTCCACGTGGAGAAAGAAAGCGAGAGAGAGAGAGGGATAAAAAGAGAGATCTCAATTGCACTTAAACACCCGATTACTTACATCTATATATATATATATATCGAAATCTATTATATCTATCTATACGTTGATGACGTATCACAATGCATGCACTTTTTATCGCCAGTTAAAGTTGATTTAAGCTCCTGTATTTTTTTATTCAATAAACAGACATCTCTACACACAACTATGTGCCATTCTCGATAGCTATCGCGCGCGATTTAGTTCGCTTGAATAACAGCGTAGCTTCGCACAATGAACGAGGCATGTTGGATTTAGTAGGTCTCGATCGCACGATCGAGTAACTTTAAAAGCGTGCGCGCTATATTGGATCGGCAGCAAAGGATTGGAGAGTGTGAAGAGAGGCAACGAGGCATGTCGCAACTCGTTAAGAGAGATTAGAATCTTCATAGGCGAACCGATCGTGCCCTCCCCCGCGTGTTTTGGCTTGCGTTAACCGTATAATTTGGTGCACAAGTGATATCGAGTCACGCTGTTTTGGAAGAAACTTTATTTAACGACACAATTCTGTATACGAAGATTGCCATTTGATAAACATAGAAAAATAAAAAAAAATTGGATTATAGGGGGAAGGATATTCAAAGATATTTTAAACTTTAGAAATATTAAAAATCAAGCTTATACTAATAAATAAAATAAATGTCACGGTTTTTAATTATACTTTTATACAGTATACAGTTTTAATATGTTGTATGTACAATTTTCATTGTAATCTATGATAATTCAGTTGCAACGGATGCACGCCTGAAAGCAGGAACGAAATTAGGAGGGATTGGGACCTAAAATTGCTCGCAGAGATAGACATAAATTTTACGGAAACGGTCGAAGGTAATCGAAGCGTCTACTTTAACTGGCGGACGGCGAGGGGTGCAAACTAATGAAATAAATTCGTCCTGTATCTGTTCTCTTTCCCGCTCTCATCGCAACTCCACAACCATCCCGTTTGTTGTTTTCAAGCAGCTGCAACTGGCTATCTATTGTCTTAGTTTTGCAGATGTGCACCGCGGCTCCGAATGTCCGGCACGTGTCACCGGGATAACGCGACTAATTAAACGATGGATGAGCCGGCGATAACAGTCTGACGCATTGATAAAACGTTAAATGATAGTCGAGTCGTACGAAACGGCTTCTCGGATTGCATTTGCGGCAAACAATTAATCGTTATTAAGAACGAGGATAATAATCAGAATATAATAAAAAATTTACATTTGTAAAATGGATGATATTTAAAATAATTTCACATTGATCTCTCTTTATATTGAATTTCGACGTGTATATACTTGGTTATATTTAAATATATATTTATTTTTATATTAAGTAAACATATATAAAATTACGTTAGTCATATTGAATATATGACTAACATATTTATATTATCAGTATAACGCGATAACTCTTCGTTGCAAAGAAAGAAACACACATTTCGAAATTCCATCTTTTAATGCAATATCTCAAAAATGCAATACCTAGGAACGATAAAGTAACATAAACAATGCCTCAAGAGAACAGGACTAAGTATTTGTTCGTCTCAGCGGTATCTCCGTCAGGTAGACTTCAAGTTATCGGCGCCGGACGATATCTTTGAATCGGTGGTGTCGTTCGTCAAGGTGGAAGGAGGCAGGTGAAAGGTTAACTCAGCTGCTTCTTCCTGCATCCTTATGATTATGCTATCTCTTTCTCTCTCTCCCCCCCCCCTCTCTCTCTCTCTCTCTCTCTCTCTCTCTCTCTCTGCCTCTTATATTTTTCTTTATTATCGAAGAATATTTATTCGAGCAAGATTATTATTGTAAAAATTATATATCGAAGAAAAATATTCTTAAAAAGATCGTAAACATAACGCAATTACAAAAATTGTCCTTTATAAATCGTATTCTTGGTACTCAGGTTTAAATTTCTTTCTTATCTGTATACTTTATGAGTCTTTTAAGTTACTCGCAGACACATACCATCTCGTATCAAGTACATGTGATAACTTGTATCGGTACCGAATTTGTAACGGTAAACGTAATCATACTACTATCGCTTTTAACCATCCAAAATGCTTGTATAAGAGGATTGTACGAGCTATTTTTACTTAAAATGCTGTCGTAAAGTAGAAGGGTGAGATGATAGGGTAAAGGTTTTAGAAAACGTTTCTTCTTACATAAAAATTCCTTAGTTAAACAAAACCTTTTTCTTTTTACAGATTAACTTTTTTTCTTCTTTCAGAGATAAAAATCTCGGTTTACATTTACCTAAGGAGAGGAATGCACGTATTTTCGTATGTCAATTTTATATTTGGTTTAATAAGTACTATAAGTATCCTCTTTCTTCTACTACCCTATGTAGAGAGATTATAAATTATTCATAATATGCTAAATTATTCATAATACGCTATTATTCATAATGAAATATTGTGTTATGACAGAGTATGGATTTGTATACTTATACCTAGGTACGAAATCAATTTAAGATACTACATCAGCAACCGTGTAACGCGTGATTAAATTAGCTCTGTGTTCTCTATTAGCATTAGATACCGTATCGCGTGAGTTAGATACGCCATCGCGACCCTTCTTTCTCTCATTATGGTCTTCTAAATATCTTAATTAAATAGATGCGTGTGGCATGTTACGCCTTTCGACCGTAGCTCACTTTTCAAACGAACGGGTTATAGGAGGACTTAATCGGTGATCGTGTTTTATCGATCACATCGATCAAATCACTGTATCAGTGTTTCTCAACTATAATACGTACGCATACGTTTTATTACAGATTTCTTTTCATATCTAATGTTCAAAAATATTTTATCGCATACTTTTTGAGCGACTGTTATAAAGGACGAATAAATATGCAATATACAATTAAGCCGCCGGAATAAAGATTAAATTTTATTACTCGTTCAACATAAATTTTATGCCTCTCGGCAGCATGTGTTACCCAAGAGAAACACTGCCTCATTTGTACACGGAAGTAAATATCGCCACACCCCGCAGATGGATTCACGCTCGTCACGTTCCTTCCCTACACGATCCTCGCACATGCATGGCAGCACACAAGACCGGAACTGATAAGCAAGTGCACGGATATATCGGTGTCTCGAATATATTACGAATGAGAATCAAAAATTGATGGCGAATGGTGGAACGAGTAGCCCGATTTCAAAGAAAGAGGATAGTTGAAAGTAAATACAGAGATATAAAATCGGATATCCGCAATTTTGTTGATGGAATGCCGCTGGGAAAAAGAAGCAGCAAAAATTAGATGAAAAGATCTACAGCGCGCTGTTACAGCAAGTTGCATAATACACGGCATGGACTCTGTGAATGTTTGCTTAGGGTGAAACGCAATTTTCTGACCTTTTCGTGATTTTATATTGTCCGACTGCGATCTTTGTGTATGAAAATTTACGATTCAAATTGTAAACATTTTTTAAAACAAGCGTTTAAAAAAAGAAGAACAATAATGCAATATGCAATAAAATGATTAATCGATATTTATCGACGATGGTTTTAAGTAAATGTTGACAATATTTTTTATATTTGAAAATTAAATTACAATATTTTTGATACTTTAACGAAATAACAGTATACACGGTGCTCGAAAGGAGAGTTTTGACGTCAATTTTATTAACAGATTATTTGACTTATCTAAAATAGATTTTTTTATTAGCGTTTGGATAGGCGTCTCACATATTTACATATCGTAATCTCTGGGGAAAATTCGAAGTGCATCCCTTTTTTGAGAAAAACACGCGGCTGAACACGTCCGGGACGGAAAACGGCCGGATGAACGTGAGAGGGTGGGAGCAGGTCCGGCGTCGTATGACGCTGCGTGTGAAACTTTACGTAGCGTTCAAAATCGATGCGTCCAGTTCTCAGTCTATTTTTAGAGCAGAGTATGTGTTCTGACCGGTCAATCTTTTTTTTTTTCCTTTTTTTTTCCTTTTTTTGAACGATCCTTTTCTCCGGTTGACATTTTAGCGACTTCGGGACGCGTGTCGAGTGCGTCTGATGTCTTACCTAAGAGTGAAAAGCGATGCGCGGAAAACAAATAAACGTCTCGTGAAAATGGCACTTCCGGTTTTATATAACCACCACAA
Organism: Lasius platythorax; assembly: GCA_963971435.1. Lineage (NCBI taxonomy): Eukaryota > Metazoa > Arthropoda > Insecta > Hymenoptera > Formicidae > Lasius > Lasius platythorax. The sequence continues at coordinate 2,367,462 of OZ020536.1, read as the reverse complement.
GTTTATATAGTGAGGCAATTAGAAAGACTGTTCCGTATATCAACACATCTGTCGATGTGACACCTTAGTAAAAAAATGTTCCATTTATATCATATGTTTATTACATTTTAGAAATATCGCATCGCAATAAAATATATGTTATTAATCATGCGAATGATACGATACGAATTTTTCTTTCTTCCGCGATACTTAAAAGAGAGCCGAGGTAAAATTTGAAAGGATGGAGTAATGTAAAAGCGAGTCACGATGAAACGTGAAATGTATCCGGCATTCCCACACTCGAGAATAATACATTCGTAACGTGTCGTCTCACCATTACCTGGTCGCGATGATGCAGGTGAAGCGGTTGCGAAAATCTTAGGGAGGAAATTACGAAGTTTCCCAAAACGCGCCAACTCCCACGAACGATATCCATTCAAATGCGTTAGACGAATATCAAAGATATTCGTTCAGACGTGAGTTTCGAAAGAGGTGAGTCGATCCCATCGTAAATATACATAGTAGAAGTCCGGTCGCATACGATCGGCCCCCGTATCCTTCCTCTCAAAATTGCATGTTTTTTCAAAGGACTCGCTGGATTCCCAAGCCATACAGGTATGCGACGCGGGATCCGATATTTGAATAGTCGTTTACATAAGAGGCTATACATGTCTCTGATTCTCGGGGGATGCTCGGACGTGAAAAGGGTTACGCCAAACTCTCCTTTATTGCCTTCAAAGCCGAAATGCGGGGGATGACCGAGGATGAATCGTCCGTGGAATAAAGAAGTTAGGCGCGTTTGGTGACGTGTCTCTTTTATACGTATCTAAATAACCGTGTACGTGGGAAAAGAGAGTGTCCGCGGATGAAATTTTGTGTAAGCCTCGTAAAAACTTCTTGTAGATAGTGCGTTAAGGAACTTGTATATATAATATGATATAAAATTATTTACATAATTAATTGTATATAAAATGAAACGTTTTCAGACTCTTGCCTAAATTACACTTGAAAGCGATATAAATATATATCTTTTTAATTTTAAAATTTGTATAAAATCTACACAATTTTTCTCTCTGTTTTTTAAACGAATGTAATAATATTCGCATTATACATATAATCTATACATTAAATACCGATTGTTTCGTGCTGCCTGTCATGAAGGCGACGAATTATAGTTTCGCGTGTGAGTCCGAGCATAGATAAATTATATAGTAATAGGATTTCCAGTGCGTTTAATACAGTGGTTGGTCCACGACCGGATATAAGCGGGGGCTTACGCACGCAAGAGTTTTCACGAAAATAACACGTCCGCGCGGCGCATCATTCATGCTCCGATCGGTGTTTTGCAAGCCGAAGCGTGGGAACATCCCCTACCGTGGTTCACCCCTATTTTTACCTGTTCGAGGGATTTTGCCGAAGATGAAATACTATCTAGACCGATGGATGAAATTAGGCGGCTTAACGTTCGAAATGGACAGGGGCCTTTCAGGTATTTTCTGATAATTTTCAAGACGCAAGTCTCTTTCGTCGTTCAGTGTTATCTTTTTAATGTAAAAATTATGAATACAATTATATCTTTTTCTCGATATGCAACTGCTAAAGAACGCTTGTCAAATCTTAAATAACTTGTTAATTCTTCTTAGTAAATTCATTTGTGCACGTATGTGTGCAATCGTAGAATTTATTTTAACATTAAATGTACACACACATACCTATATTAAATATCGAATTTTTAATCTTATGGCAAGAAATAATGTTTCGTGTTATATTTATATTATAATCTAGATGTTTTTTTATTTAAAAATTTATATCGAACAATTTTGTAAAATTATAATCCGATTATTTAAATAATTTATTTTGTCTATATTTTACATTTTTTCATCCATATATTTTTTTTCTTTCGTATTCATGTCGGAAAATTAACTCTGTCGTAATCCTTTTATCACACTAAATATTTGTGTGAAATGGATGGCGTTAAATGATCTCATCCGCGACAGAATATGACAGTATCTCTGATCTTGACGAATGCAGAGACGATGAACGACTGAAGCCGTACTCAGTCAGAGGCTTCGTCAAGAATCGTGAATCCGACTTCCCACGCGTAGATACAGGTAGAATCCTGCACAACTGTCCGGGGATTGTGTTTCACAATTAACAAATATAATATTACTCAACCTCTCTATATATCGGACTCGCTTGACCATTCCTCAATTCAGACTTATAGTGCCCTCTTTAATATCATCCGGAGAACCATCATCCGCTTTTATACGAGAGTGGCATCGATTACGTAAATACAGAAAATCTCGTCGTTCTGCCTATGGGAAAGTCCGAGTATCGGGTTCCCGAAGGTTTCTGGACGTTAAGCAATACATATGACGTTCATGGTAACGTTATTGTCATTTATTGTTTTCCATGTTCTATTGAATGCTCATGTCTCACTAAAAAATATACTTCGAGATATTTATTAGAATTGCCTTCGCGCGATCCATTTGTTTCCCGTAAAAAGAGTTTAAAATAATGCTAAGAATTTTCGAGAAAAAATTTTTTTTTCTTGCTTTCTAAAAATTTTAAATTAAATATCTCAGCAGACTTTGAGACATGAATTACATCATGAACATGAACTTGGTCATCATGAAGCATAATTGAATGTCGTTTACCTGAGAAAAAATTGCAGAGACATAAAAATAAAACAGAAATAAATGACCTTCGGGTCCATATATCTTTTATGAAAAGAAAGAAGAAACAAACTCATAATATTTTGTCACTATATTTTGAAACATATATAATAATCAGGAAACTTACAAAATACATGATGATTAATGATCATTTATTTAGTGATTTTTACGTTAGACATTCGAGCAGATTTTTCTTTACGGCATAGCCAATAATGCTTTGACATTTCATGAGTCATGTCTCCGGTTTTGTTCGGCGTCCCATGGGACCTGAGAGTACACCGTGAGAGAGGCTTAAAGAGTTACAACTATAACGGTACATAAGAAAGTACAATCGTTTCTTTTTTTTGTAAGATTTCTAATGCTTATAGAATCCTATTTTACGAGTTCTCGTTCAATATCGAACAAATAAATGGAGAATTGACGTGACTTTTAGGAGATTCTAAATTTATCTTTTCTATAAATATTATTAAAAAAGTCGCAAATTTACGTCTATATTTTTAATATAGTAAATATTTTTTTAACAAAAATATTAAAAGCTATCTCTATCTTTTGAAATAAATAAAAATAAATTAAACAATAAGAAGATAGTTTTTAATAAATTTGCACTGTTAATAATTATTGGCACATACTGTTAATTTTGATTTTTAAAAGTAAAATTTATATAAATGTTGTTAATTTATATATGTATAAAGATGCATCATGGAGAATTGCTTGGCAGCAAGCATTTTTTCATGGAATATTTGAAATTAGTTTGCATCTGAAAAACACATATTACTTACAATAAATATACAACGAATATTTATCTTGAGTAATAAGTCTCATATTCTAAGAGCTATAAAAATTATCCCGAGAATGAGGGGATAATTATGTTATATCAGTAACATGTAACATCGAAATTATGTTAAAAAACAAAGAAAAAGAACTTCTTTTTTTTATTTTAAAACTTAAAAAAGTTAACTTAATGATGAATTAATTAAGTCTTAAAGAGAATAGTTTTAGAAGGTATCTATCTTTATTTAAGATTGTCCTTTTATTTTCTCGGAATTATTTTTTTTTTCTTATCAGTCTGAGGATATGAGGCTTATTATTGTAACGTATCTCTCAGACCAAACTGATCATTTCAAACATCCCGTAAAAAAATTTTTACTGCCACTACAAATAATTTTTTAGTAGCTTTCTCCATTCAACATTGTACAAGACTGAGTTGTCTGCACCATTGAAAATGAAAGGTGAAAATTGTTGTGTCTTGATAATTATAATCTCTCCTCCTTTGACAACATACAAAAGAAAATAATCTTTCCATTCATTTCAATAGCATTAAGAAAAAAAAAAAATTTTTTCTAACTTTGACGAATTTTACTTGTATCTCCTTTTAAACAAAGGTTTTTTTTACGATTCTGTCATTTTTCTTTAACTTAAAATGAAAAGAAAACTCCAGTAATAAATATAGTAAAAAATAGAGGCGTATGTAGTGAAAGCACAAATTTAAAGACACATGACATTTTCTTCGATTTTTTTTGACTCCTTTCTTCTTATACCATTAAATATATCAGTCTTTTGTTCATACAATGTAGATGTTGCCTTTAAGAAAATTTTATCGCCGAGACAAAAATATTCATAAATCTTCTGCCAGGTAAAAATCGGTTGGTGCAGGCAAACATAAAAATATTGTGCAGCCTTGTCGCAATATTATCGTTTCGAATGTATACGCACTAACCAGTCCAGTCCAACCCCGACGCGTTTCGTTCATGCGCATGCAAACAGATAACGCCATCCCAAGTGGTTTACTGACTAGTCCTGTTTGGCTTACGGCTTACGAAGATATCCCGTGACATCGGAAATGCGCGCTGCTTATACAGAATCGCAGAGTAACCTCATGAAGGAACCCTCGAGCGACCGCGACTTTTCATGCGTCTCACGCGCGCGAACACGCACATCTCGGGATCAGTGGCGCAAATTAAAACATATTGCATGAAGTCCCCCGGACAGAAGCCACTGTATCCTCGATATCCTTAGCGTAATCTCAAATCGCCTTAGAGTGCATCGCCTCATAGATGACCCGATAACACGATGACTCAATCGACAACCATCTTTATATCGTGCTATGAAAGGTTCAACTGAACGACAATTTGACATATCGTTGGGACGATCCGTTTGGCTGCATTTTTTTCCTAATAGGCGTGAAGATCTATACCGTTACTTTCTCGCTTTCTCGACAATTTGTACTTCTTCACCAATACTATGTTCGACCAAATGTTATATTGCGTTGACTCTAAATAATTTATTTACAATGGTATTTCTAAACGACATGTCCAAGGTTTTTTTAAAAGAAGTCCAAGAATTACGTATCGAACGAAGAGAACAAAACTGAATGTGTTTTTGCAATCTTTTCGTCAATAAAAATCTCTTTAAGAATATTTAATTACAATTTCTCTCTCTCTCTCTCTTTCTCTCTTCTCAGTTTGAATATTTTTACTTAAAAATTTTTTTGTATGTTTTTGCTTAAAACATAGGTAATTTTCAAATATTTATTCGAAACAATTTTTTTAGGACATAAACATATTTTCTCTTATGCTAGATACGATTGAATACGAGACAGTGTCTTTTTTAATTTAAATTGAGAAAAGAACAATTCTATTTTACTAAAAAAATATATATAATTTTCACTTTAAACAAAAGTTTCAGTTTCTAAGATTTCTATATATATCTTTTCACTTTATGAGAAATTAATTTTAATTTAATTTTAGCAAGAGAAAATTTATAAGAACTTATTTATTTATCTGTGTGTCCAATTAAAAGCCAGATTATTGATTCGAAAATGCTTTTTTATAATAAATATAAACAACGGATTCAAAGAAGTACTTGGAAATGCTCGACGTAGCTCTTTTTGTTTCTATTTTGACAAATGCTATATTTCTTAAGTTTAGGCTTAAGTATAAATTTGTACAGCATTTTCTTCGGATACGAAATGTCAGGCTCACGATTCAACTTAACACAGCAGATGGTTACCGTGATTACCTTCGTCGCGCGTTGAAAGCGACGCAGCCTCCCATGAATCTCGTTACTTTGCCGAAAGATAATGGCCGTCATTGGTAAGAATTCACGGGGATCCCATTTCGCACCGCGTGGCTACCCCCTATATCAAAAATGTTTTATGTCACGATAGCAAAACGAGGGCGCGAGGCAAAGAACTATGGGAGCGTTGCTCGCTCGTCGGTTTTCCGCGGCAACATTATGCGGTTTATGATCGCAGCGTCGCGAAATGCCTGCAACGTGAAGGTATGATCCTCGTTACGACCTCGTAAAGAGAAACCTTTTAACGTCTCGCGCCTTCGTTCGATTCCATCCGACCCCATCGCGAGAGGCGCAAAACTTTCGTAATTATATCGCGCTCTTGTTCGCGTTTCGATCGACATCGAGAGATTGCACAAGTGCTTCCGATTATTCTTTCAATCTACTATTCGATTGCGTCGAGCTCGAAGAATCCCAGGCCGCATAATTCCTTTGTAATTTCGCAATAAGCGACAGCTCTGAGGGTGGATTACGCTCAACCGTGCTCTCTTCGCTTGACGGTTGTCAAAATAATATTTGTTCAGTTCGGTGGATATTTCGATTCGGCGAGAGGCTTTCTCTCGCCGCGTCCGTCTATCCGTCCGTCCATTGCTCCTCTCACATCGGTTATGAGACTTATGACCGTCATGATTGTCATGTTTTGTCAACTCTTTTATGCGCGACAAAAGGACTGCCACCGTGAGCTTTTCGCTTTTGCTGAAGCGTTTGCGTTCTCCGATGCGCCGACGCTGCGACAGAGGAATACCGGTGAATTCGAGGACAAAAGTGCGGCCGGAAGTTTTATTGGTAGAAAATTCGATACGTCATTCGACTGAGAAATCCTGTTTGTCCGAACTGCCGAAGCCATTTTTACGATATGCCTTGTGTATCGTCAAATTCTAGCTTGACAAACGTGGATCGCGCGATGTCTGCAAATGCGTCTACTATATATTGTTATCAATGATTGATGCGTAAATATATCAATTTATTATGGATTAAAAACAAATATTTTTCGCGATAGTTTATTACACTCGTGGTTTTTGGTATTGTTTTACATAAACTGCAATTTTTATTTAATTTTTATTTTATCCCTGATGCATCGCATTTATTGAAAAAGTTTGTTACTTCCATCTTTTTTTTAAATAATGCATATTCAAAGAAAAATATATATAAAATTCTTCCACAAGAATTTTATATATATATATATATATATATATATATATATATATATATATATACATATATATAAAATAAAAAATATATATATAATAAAAAACTCTTATTACTTGTTATATTATTCTTCAAGTAATAGATTGTAATAATTTTTTGGCAAAAAAGTAAATTAATCAATAGTACATTGCTTCGCGATATGCAGTACTTAATCTCGCGCTCCACTCGTTCAGAATAAAGGCGAGTCACACGGAAACAAAGGCGATATTCGCATGGGATGTAAAATGCAATTGCAGCACTAACATCAAAGGTTTCCCGTTTGTCACAAGATAATTTAGAAGATTTATGATCCAAGAAGAGCATCCTTTATCCGATTATCTGAATCTCATAAAGATGGAGATTCGTAAATAATACACTGCAGAAAGAGAAGATACTCTTTGCATAGAAAGGGCAAATTCTGTATCAATACTTCTTATTTAATAGAAACGTTATACTTTGCCGAATCATTTTTTTTTTTTTATCGAAATAACAGTATTATCTTGCTACATAATAATTTATCATTTTTTTTTTAAATATTTTCTTCTCGATTCTTTTTGCGCGGAAATAAAGACTCGCTATTGATAGAGGATTAGTACATAATGGATCAACTACTTAAGTGAACGTGGACTCTCGACACCTTGAACGAACTCCCCTTGTTAGTTTGCTTGGCAGGTGCGATAATGGTACGATTCGGGAATCACGTACGAGCCGAGAGCGAGAGCGAATTCCTGAATCCATCGTCGCGTTGCGATCCTCGCAAATGTATTCTCTCTTTTTTTTTTCTCGCAACCGGCCCCTCTTTCACGCCCTCGAAACCCTGAAAAATGCCTCGAATCATTATTTTTATCACCCTCGATGGTGTTCGTCCTCCTCATCGGGACGGTCAATCGAGTAGCGCTACCGCCGCCGCCACAATCCGGCAATTATCGACGGCGAGGAGACCACGAGTGCGTGACTATGATAAATCTATGATAGCGGTCGGAGAATTTATTACGCGCCTGGCGCGAATGAGATTCCGCTCCCGCGGCCGCTCGCGAAAGGCATCATCGTCGACGGGGTGCGAACATCGAGGGTCGTTCACGAAGGAAGGCGGCAGGGTCGGACTGTCGGCCAATCCAGCTCGTTGCATGGTAATAAAAATATCGGGGAAAAACATCGCCAATGGCCGCCATCTCTTTATGGGCCACATATGCGGGACGGCCACCTATTTTTCTTCGACGCGCGTTCGTGCCCCGTGACGAAATGACCGAAATGCATCACGTTGCTGCATCGCGTCGACATGGCGGCTTTAATAGTCGTCCGAATAGATGAAGGCGCGAGCATTGCAGGGCGTTCATTGCATCGAATGGTGAATTCGTATACCAGAATTAGCAAGTATATCCTCAGGTAGATTTGCAGTCGGTTTCTATACCCGACAAAATGTCGAACCATCGATAATCGTCCATGTTCTGAGCGGTTGAAAATGAAACTCTGGGTTTTCGGGAAAGAAGATACAGAAAAGCAAACAGATAATAAATTTTTTTATTTTATTTAGTTTCTACTAAGTGTGCACGCGCTTTGCTTCGATAAATTTTAACAAAAAAAAAGGAGGATAAACAGAGTAAGGCTTTTTGGGATCTGTCGGACGATGTTCAAAGAAATTTTACAGATTTTACACACGGATTTTCAAGAGAAGCGAAGGAAAACAAAGTGGCGGATAACGTGAGAAAAGAAAGATGCGAACCGCAATGAAACTCGCGTTTATTATACGGTACACCGACTCATGTAGTTACGTCCACAAACAAGCATACTTGATAGGTAAAAGTACGTACTCAAAGTGATTGGGACCTGAAAAGATCGCCTATTAAGGTAACCCTAGCTCTTTCGAACGCTCGTTCTGGTTCTTTGGAGGTCGGACAACGTCTCTCGACGATAATTGATCGGCGAATTTCTTCTCTCAAAGAAGTCGTTTTCATCTTTCGCGATTACTTTCCAGGACAATTATCAGACGCGATCGAAGATTATGCCAAGTGATATATTTATTCCGCTAAAGGGAGAATAATTAAATAATATCATTTTCGTACTTTTATGTATATAATTTCGTTGTCGTTATTCATATTTCAATAGTATAAAGCCTTGCAATTCTATCCTCTCTATATCAATATAAAAATCTTAACTTATTGTTAGAGAATAAAAAACTCTGTCGAGAAAGATCGTTCTTTTAATGTAAAAAAGATATTCTTTCAAAGAGATCGTTCTTAGAAAGTATTCAACTTTGAAATTTATATACATATATTACGCGTCTAGCGTCATCAGCGAAGATTTCAATGTCTTGTTAAAAACTATGAAGTAACCACCGAGAAAAAAGCGATCTGTCCGCTCGAACACAGCGGCGCGGAAGAAACAGTTCGGTTCCGTCATTACGAGCGATGGCTTTTCCCCGAGACAAGCGAGTAACTTAATCCCATTTTCCAGCGTAGACAATAAACCACCGCGCGCGTGGCCGCGCGCGTGCTAAGCGCGCGCGCACGCGCACACACACGCAACAAATGCGTGCGTGTTTGGGGATTCCGGGGGGAGACATTAACCGAGGGCAGATGCTTCCGCGAGTCGTTAAAAAAGCGGAGAGAGAGGGCGCGTGCCGACATCAAACAACTAAAAATACTCGAACACCACCTCCTCTCTACGAGGAGAGCCGCGCGACCACGCCCGCTATAAAGTCCCGACTCTCTCGCTCACCTTTCAAGCCCCAAAGCATCCTAAAAGCCCCCTAATCCCTCACCCTCCTACGCCGCACGTAACAAATAAGCGCCGCTAATTCTGATAATTAGAAACAACGCAGCCCGACGCGAGAGACTAAACGCCACGCTTTTCATCTCTCTCTCTTTTTCTTTTTTTCCTCCCTCTTTATATACTTCTTTTTAAGATAATTTTTCAAAATCTATAGAATATCTCTCGTCATTGCAAATTTCTATCGAATATCATCATCGTTGTTCCGAGATAAAATTTTTATTCTTATAACGTATGATTATTTTTAATTATCTATTAATCATTAATCGGCAAATTTTTCGCGAATTTTATAGCTGTTGCATCAATCGCGATAACATTCGGTAAGAATGAAACTTTCGACTGTTCGGCGCGTGTGAGGGAAAATTGAACGGTACGTAAGAGGAATAAATCCCAAGACGGAACATGCCGGGAACACGTCTTCTGCGTTTATCCTCGGAACTGGAGACAAATATCGGTCCTGGTTCTCGACGACAGAAGACGGCTTCGTCTCGCGGGGCACTTCCCTCAGGATCGCGAGGCATAAAAAACATCCTCGATACTTGCGGAAGAGACACGAGACGCGCGCGTGCCGACGACACATTGTCTCCCCCTCTGTTTCCTCCCTCCACGTGTTACCGATCTCGCGGATGTCGGTTTACATATTTTTAACCACTTTTTTCTCCCAAATCCCACAGTCGGCTCGTTTCTCTCCCTCTTTCGTTATCTTCCTTTCGAACGGACATGCCTATCGAGTCTTTTTATTGCGTCTCTCTTTCCTTCTTTCTCTATGCTACCCCGGAACGCGTGCGCGTTTCACCCCGAAAAGTGGATATTTTCGTTCGGAAAAAAGAGCGAAAAAAGCGCGGATTCGTTACACGAAGCACGAGGAGGGTCGCTTCTGGTCCGCGGTCACAAACGAAGCGATGCCGAGCGAACGAACGAAGCGTCAGCCAGAGCAGAGAGAACGGTAGAACAGAAGGGTGTCGAAGGAGGGGAAGGGGGGAGGGGTAGAAGGGAAAGAGAATCGAGAGTAAAACAGCGACGGTCGCGAAGGGAAAATGAAAACCACGCATCTGCGTACGAGGAGAGAGGGTGAAACTGGGGGAGAGCGTTGTCTATCCCGGAAAGTGGAAATTTTGGACGATGGCAGTGCATGAGAAAGAGAGAGAGAGAGACAGAGAGCAAAGCGTACCCTTATTATGCGCGTTCCGCACGAGCGGGGAGCAAAAAGCACCTCGAATCCTTTAACCGAGGGAGATCGAAAGAGAGTCGCGTGATTTATCTCGTCACGCCGCCGATTTAAAGAGTGTCGCGAAAAACGCTAAGTTTTTAATAATTTCCTGGTCTGAAGAAAGCCGCGCCTCGATATTCGATACTTCGTATATTATCGAAAAAAAGAGTAATTCTAAGAGCCCCCTGTAGTTATATCTCCTTCGAATCTATGGATTTTATTAACTTATAATACCTCGCCATTACCCCCATATTACTAATCAATAAATCCGATATTAAAGTTTTCGAGAATACACGTCAGTATCTCCTTGGAGCGTCCGCCGCCATCTCTCTCCGCCGCACTTCCTAATCTCATCGAAACTTTCCCATTAGGCAGCCGCGGGTCAGTACTCGGACATTACGACGTCTCATATTAATTTAATCCGTAAAGCTTCCAAGTGCCGTCTCTCGCGAGACGCGGATGATCGATGAAGAAAGAGCCTCTCATCGTCGGGTGATGCTTAAAGGCGCGGCGAACAGCTCCATCAGACGTGCACTAACGCGAGACCATGTTAATCTCGGAGCTATTGTCGTAACACTCGGCGCATTATTCGGGTAGCCAATCAAGCGTAGGTGAGCATGCCGCGATCGCGTTTATATGCGCCATAAAATCGGAATTGCTGCCGAGCCATAAGGGTCGGGCGAACCTCCCGCTCGTGCGACACGCTCGTGTTAATGTAGTTTGGATGGACGCCTCTCCGTGTGATGGTCACGCAGTTTCGCGACTTATTCCGATCAAATTGCCCAAAGAGCAGCGAGATGAAAAACGACCAACGAATCGACCGGATCATTTGCGCGGAAATTCTAATTATTATGCACTCCCTCTTTGTGCGATCGTCGGGGGACTTCGAGGTCTCTCCTTTTCGAATAAACACAATTAAACAAATTAACGCCTTGTCAGTATAACACGTCATCAAGAAGAATGTGGATTCCGCTTAAGCAATACCTTTTCAAGCAAAAAAAAAATATAAAAATTATTAGAAATCTTTGATATTAAGTTCTTATTTGGTGAGATTAAAACACTGTTTATCTAAAGATTTTTTACGACATTCTGAGATTTGATGTAACAAAGAGATTACTTATGAAAATTTAGTAAAGATTAAACTCACAACATGCGTCATTATTGAAAACTGATCTTGGATATTAATTCTCGTTAGGAGAGAGAATTTAGAGATACATCGGTAGATATTTTTATCGGACAGACGAGTAGAATGTATCGTTCTATTCTCGAAGAAACTAGCGACTCGTTAGATGTCGAGATATTAACGCTTGAGCGGACAGGTAGAAGAGCTTGGAAAGGTGCGTTGAGGCAAAGGTTCCTCAGGTGCAAGCTTTAAAGTAGGATCGTAAAGCAACGAAGAATTAATCGAATAGGGCACGTGTGAAATACCTTCATGATGCGATACGTAACAGATAAAGAATATAAATTTTAAAAACTGGTCTCTTCATCGGTTAAAACTTCCTCTATCAATTCATGTTCCAGTACCAATAAAATTTCAACAAAAACATATTTTAATGCTCTAAATGGAGACTGTTCGCGTAATAATGTAAGCGCAATTAAATTAAAATTGCGAAGTAATAGTAAATTAAGTATTTAAAAAAAGGTACGTTAAACGAGTACTTCTGCATATTTTTACCACAACTATATCGCTGAAAGAAGGACGAAGGAATTGACATTTCGATTAACTATATGCTCTCAATGTACATACACAAACCTATCGAAAAATCCCGATCGCAGCCAATAGAGAGACGGATTGATGCCAGAATGGCCGTGTTGTGACAGCAGCACGAATTAATCCCTTTTCTTCGAGGGAAAGGGTAAGCCGACTCGTATAGCGAGCCCCTTCCGAGGGATAGGGTTGCGTAAGGGTTGAGGTGGAACGATGGCGGTGTCGATTTCAAAATGGCTGCAGCGTCGCGTGCTTAATTCACGGGTAACGAGTTTTTTTTTGTATAAAAAAAAATATCAACGAGAGAGATATATATGTATAGTCTCCAAAAATTTTCTGGAAATATATTTTTAATTGCATGAAAATGTGACTTATAAAAAAATTCAGATTTTTCTCTTAATAAATACTCAATTGTTAAAGCGCGATTAGACGCGTTTAATCAATGCGGTTTGAATCAACTATCAACGAATGCAAGTTTCAAACGTCGTGTAATGTCTGTCGCAGCTTCTGCTTGATATTCAGCGGACGTTTGTTTCCGTTTCCTGCGCGACTGCGGCGTCTAGTTCCGTTAACTAGTCGTAAGGACGAGGAACGCGCAGGAGATTCGTGCGCGGCATCGGAGACAATTTATTTCGCGACATGAATATTCCCCGTCGTCCTCGTAACTTGTTTCCCATCACTCGAAGATCTATAACCACCGGTGTGCGGTGGCATAAATTTTCGTAAAAGGAAAATAAGAGGAGAGCGTTCTGTCGTCATAACTCACCGGAAATGCCACCTCCGTAGAAAAGGTGCGAACCTAGCAGACCTAATGAGACCTCTGACTGTTTAAAATGCTTGATCTCGCGTCTGATGATGAAGATCTGTGACGCAAACTCTAGCTGCAATCGTGGACCACCGGTCTGTTGTGGATGTAGCGGCGATTATAACGGCATTTTAAAAAGTCCGGATGCTTGTCCTACGTGCTTATATAATAAATAATATCTAGTCACGATAAATAAATAGCACAAAAAGTAGTAAAAGTAAACTTCAAAACAATTTTTTAAACAAGCGATTCAACTTGCGTGTTTTAATATTATTTGAAAATTTTATTTTTCAAAATACATAGTCCGTTGTTTAATTAGAGATTCTACAAAAAAAATAGAATATTACTTAAAATAGTCTGCTACTTGCTCATTGTTACAGCGGAATCATTTATCTCGATTTAATGCAGGATTTTATACCAAATCTTATTTGAGATCGTTCTAAGCAGGACTTATCCGCGACGCTGATAACGCATCTCGGTTGGCAACCATCTCGGCGTAATACTCACACATAAATCATGATTAAGACGGCCATACATGTCGACGCGATACACACCGCGTGAATCGGCCAGCATCGAAAGATAGGTTTATTTCAGCGCAAAGACTCCAGCACCGCAGAGTAGATACGCGAACGCACACGCACACAAGCAAGCCTCTCCGAAATCATTAGCGACAATGGCGCGGGACAGACGGCCATCGAGCTTGGACAATAAACGATGTTGGCAGCGGCGACGTTGTCAGCCAACCCCCGGGCACATAGAGGCTGCCAGCCTCTCCTCCGCAACCCCTCGATGCTCTCTCTCTCTCTCTTTCTCTCTCATCTTTCTCTATCTCTCTGGCCGTTCGATCTAGAAAAAGGAGGGGTCCTTCCGTTGTGCAGATTGCACAACCGTCCGACGCCAGCTGGCCAACCCCTTGACCCCGACAGGGTGGACGCTCGACTCACTCGTAAGGATCCTGTATATGTAACCCGGCCTGACGTGACCAAAGGGGGTTGAGAGAAGAAAAGGTGTCCAGCCGGCCGTTACCGTCGTCGCACCTCGGTACTGACCGATTGGACGGGTGTTAAAAACGATACGTTCGCGCGCGAGAAGAACGACGAGCCGAGGATTGTGGAACGCGCGAAAGATGAATGAGAGGGCATAAAGGGGGCTGGACGCAGAAATATGTCCCAGGTGGAGCCGATAAATGGAACGCGGCGGTCTAGAGTATCGGGATGAAGGTTTAAAAATCCGGTTTGCGTTCCGATCTCGTGTCGCGATTCTCTCTCGCCTCTCTCGTAGCTTTCCGGTTCCGAATTGGCAGTCGCGCGCGAGGACACCGTCGCGAAAGTATAGCGGCGTCTTTAGATCCGCGCCGTTCGCCGTTACGCCATTTACAAGGATGTAGGAACAGGTGACACGCACAATCACGCGCGACAAGCGGTTGAGACACCGCCTTGTAGAAACGGAGCAGCTGTACTCGGAAGTTCTAGCGTTAAATATCACTCTGTTTGAGAGAGGAACTTTTTTTTTTCGCTCTCTTATCTGCGTCCGTCGGAAACAAGTTTTCCGAGCCGAGAGACGCCGCGTCGCCACCGAGGTGCGCTCATGCACATTAATGCATATTCGTGGAAACCTGTCTCATTCAATTTTCCGCTCTACTCCAACTACTAACTCATGTATTTTATTCAATTATTAATAGACAATTATATATATATATATATATATATTGTACATCATATATATATATATATATATATATATATATATTGCTTGTATATGATGAGATATATATATATATATATATATATTGCATCTTAAAAAATGTATATGATGTACAATATATATATATATATATGATGTACAATATATATATATATATATATATATATATATATATATATATATATATATATATATATATTGTACATCATATACATTTTTTAAGAAAAAGTAAATTAATTTAATAAGCGGGAGTTCACGCTTGAACAACTTTGACGCGCGATTTCGATCTATGCTTCTTCATCCAACCAGCAGACGGATCGCTAAGAACATTGTTCCTATCGCAGGTACTTTACGACGGTCGATCCGCCTCAGCGTTTTTCTCCTCTCTGGCCGACGAAGTTTTTTTTTTCCAGGGATCGTGTCGGACCCCTTTCGGGACTACCTGGGCGCGTGCGCGGCGCGTTTCTATGGTCCTGTCGACTTGTTTCTTTTTTAGAAGACGCGCACGCCGCGCTACCTGGAACACCCGGGAGAGACGAATTAATATATCGAGTAATGGATTAAGGGCCCCGGGACCTACCCCACGTGAACGTCGGCGCAACCCTCTCGTCGCGTTTATATACCTGCGCCTCTCTCCGCGGGATGCACCCGCTTATGGTCGACGCGTATAACCGCGCGCACCATACGCGCGGTACCATTGTGCGGAAGGAGGGAGGTTCGATAGGGTTGCGAAACGACAGATCCCTTTTCTCTCTGTCTCCTTTTTTTTTTTCCTCCGCGCTCACACCTCCGGCAGAGTAATTGGAAAGCGATATATCCTTCCGCTCGATGAAAACGGGTGCTTTATTGAGTGGCACCGACCCGCGTGCTATAAAAGTCATCGTGACGACGAGTATCGGTGACAGGTTCACGATAGGGATAAAGAAGGAGAAAATAGATGTGAGACTAGCTATTTTTCGCAACATGTTTGCGTTAAAGTTCTATTTGATTTGAGTTCCATAAAAGAATATTGTGTGTTAAATTATATGCAATTAAAAAAAATATATACACATACAAATTATATATATTTTAATTATATATATTGTAAGAAAATATAGATGAATTAAAATACATTATCCGACATTAATCTACGAAACATTGAAAATATAATAACTCTATCGTTGATGTACAGTTCAATTAATTTTTAAATACGAACAGATGACACTCGTTCATCGTATAACTGTACGAGCTTGTATTAAATGTTAAACGAAGCCGATCTGGAAATATCAGAGGGCAAATGATTCATTTCGACCCTCGTTGAGAACGCGGCAGACCGAAAAACGCCCATCGCGCGTCGCGTCGACACGGCAGCCACGAGAGATCTCGTTAAACGGCGCAAAATTACAGAACTCGTCCGCGGATGAGTAATTGCGGTGCGTCGCGCGACATTTGTTCGCTTCGTGGAGGGCCGGAAAACTCCCACGAGCGAAGGGACCAGGCTCCCTTTTCACCTGCGGGGAAAGGGTCGCGCGGATCCTTCTGTCGCGCCTACCTTCTCGCTAACCCTCTCTTTCGATGATATATACGTGCGTGTGTATATGTACGTGACACCTGTTACGGCGCACGGTTACGCACGTTACACGATGCATCGGGGGTCAGACAGTTAGATAGGGTTAGAAAGGGTGAGGCCCCGAAGCGGTCGGGGCTTTGAACGAGGCGTAACCCTTTTTTCCCCCCCTTCTTTCTCTTCATTCCCTCCCGGCGTGCCTTAATAGTCGCAGGTATAACGTATACACACTGCCACCTTGTGCGCAGCACGGTCGAGATCACAATACAACGGGCCGCAACCCTTTCGATCCCTTTAGGGCATTATGTCCCTAAACGTTATCCCACCGAAAGGGAAAAAAAAAATGGGCCACCGAATAACAGGTTGGGGACCGTTTACGTAACCCCTTTCCTCTCTTTCCTCTCCCCGTCCTTCTCTTTTTCCTGCTTTTCAGCTTTTTCTTTTCGCTTATAGCGAGACGTGTTTCTTAATACTCGATGCACCTTGCGTCTCGTGTCTTGTCGTCGGAAAAAACGAATTCTTTCATGAGACGCGTGTTTTATAAGGATAGTCGTGGTGACGTTGACACACACACACATACACATACACATACACCGACCAGGCAATAAAGTTCAATTATTTTTTTCCTTTAAAGGTCGGTTCCGAGAATTACGGTACACGTATAACAATGATAGTTTATTTTTCCCTCATTATTGATGTATTAGCTACATGTGATTTGCGGCAGAAGCAATAATTCCCTTATTTTCGAATTTATAACCACGCGTATACGTACTCAAATGCGTACGGATCAAATGGTAATTTTTTAATATGTATTAATTTTACGTAATGTGCTCAAAATATTGAAAAGACGTTTAATTAATATTTAAATTTTATCGTATACCTTCGAGCACATATTGTCGAATAATGGTCTCGACTGCGTCGCGTGACTTCTCAAGAATGAGCCGCTCGCGGTTTAAAAAGAGATGAAAAGGAACGAAAATGTGGAGCGATATACCGAGAATAATAATTATCGGTGAATTCGGAGGGATCGTCGTGACTGTCGGCGCCAGCCGGAAGTAGGTGGCATTTAACTGAAGACCGCACGAAAAGGGATGAAAGGACCACCGCCGATCGGGGTCGTTCGTTTAAGACGGACCGGGGAATTAGCCGGTACCGATAATGAGAGGTCGGTTCCCTTCGCGTCTTTACTCGGCGAATAGGGGTGTCGCTATTAAATCTTAAGTGGGGTAAGGAAGAACAACGAAAGGCGAGCAAAAGGGAGAATGGAAGGAGATGACAATTCTTTAGGAAAACATTTTTTTTTGTAATTGTCAATCACAATGCTAATTTAAAACGCAACGTTAGATAAAAATTCTATTTTTTTTTAAATTAGCACTAAGAAGGATAGGATTTCAAATTATGATTTCGCGACAGCTTTTCGTTAGATTGTATTGCGTAATGAATTTATATTCTTAATTGCAAAAACGATTAGTATAGATATAACCGACGACATTTAAAAGCTTCTTATCAAGAAGTAATCTATTTTCGACATTTACTATAATTAGTAAAGGTCATTCAGGGGTTGCCTTCCTTAATTTACAGTGCATTTGGTAGACTTAAAAGTGCGTGACAAAATGCATTGGCATCAAAGATTCATAAAGAGCAGCACGGAAAGTTAACTGAGAAAATAAAATCTGAACTAGAAATCCACGCAATTGTTGAGCGGTTTTTTTTCGATCGCGTAATCTGATTCAAGAAGCCATCTAAGTTTACAGACCGTCGTATAAGTCTTACTTTATCGGAGGAAACACGAAACACAAAATACGACGTATCGCGTTGCTATTAGCTTCTTGTCTCAGATTTTATTTAATTAGAGGATATCCTTCACGAACGTAATCAATTTATAAGTATCGCTGATGCGTCACTGCAAACATTTATATTTATTTATATAAATATGTTACATCTTTCGGATATTAAATATCTATAGAAGATATATATAAATATTTTATAGACTCAGAAACGATATTAAATGTCAAATATATATAAACTCTATAAAATGCTTGAAGAAATATATTTTTATTGGGAATTAAAAAATTGAGATACGAGATACAGTAGGCAACACATTACACATAACGCATCGTTGAAACTAACATTAGCTATAACAGCAAAGCAACAAACTTGGATCCAATTAATCTTTTCCAGCGGGTTCTTCGCACGCACGAACGGTTTAACGAGGTTGCTCGAAGCAACGCGCCGCCAACCGAGGACCGATTAATCTTCTCTTGCGCGTGCAAGAGAGAAAGAGAGAGAGAGAGAGAGAGAGAATTCCCCGAATCACGAAGAAAACACCGGCGTAAAATTAGCTAACACCACCTCGGCGAGAATCCCCGGATTCCTTCTCTCGGGAATAGCGTGATGCTGCAACTATGATCCGCCATCGTGGTAGACGACGAGGAATCGTCGGGCTCCCAGTGGGTTGCCGCGTTTCGCGCCCGGCCACCCTTTGTTTGAGAAGTCGAATTGCCGATTCATCTCGGCGCTTAATTATTTTTCGTAGAAGCAACAAACTTTGGACGATGCACCATGGGGAGCCTCTCGAAACCATCGAATCCACGTCGCATCGCTTATAATGATCCTAAATTTGTTACAGATGATTCTATGCTATTCTTACGTTAACCCTCTCAAACTTTTCCTTATTATTAAAAAAACACAAATTCTTATCTCCGTTTACCCAAAATTTACTCAAAATTCAATAATGTTAAAATTGTTCAGCATTGTTGAAAATGTTTCACGAATCTTTAATTGATTGTTATATCAATGGTTACTGAAAGAATAACACTTATATTAATAATATTTATATAATTGCAAAATGCATGCACGAAAAATAATGTCTGAAGGTAAAACCGTCAGACATTATTTTTCCAAAATTACATTCTGCTCTTCAAGCGATAACGATACTCTTGACTAGTTGTATCACGGCTAAATTCTCTTAAACTGAATCAGTGAAAATATCACTGATTAAAGCAACGACGAGATTTCACTGAAAAATCAGCCACTATCACTAACTGATTCTTCTTAGTGAGATTTCACTGTTTGCAGTATTATACTTATAACTGAACTCATTGCTTATCAGTAATAATATACACTGGATTCCATTTAAGAGAACATGCTTATTATGATAATAGATAGGTGAGACATTTAATGTAATAATAATCTCGCTATTCCTTTTGATACTCCGATATTTATATTTAAAGATTTTCACCGCGAGATAACGTATTCTCGGGAAAGAAAAAAGTTTCCCGAGAAACAAGTCCGGCGATAGACCGCCAGGGAGATTAACTCTTCCTCTTGGTTCCGAAGGGCGAACAAAAGGGCGAGAGGTCCTGCGACAAGAAGGAAAGAAGGCGACACGCCATTATTCCCCGGGCGCTTTATCTGCTTCTCGAAGAAACAAAAGTTCGCCTCCGCCACCGCGACGACGACGACGACGACGTCGACGGCGGCGGCGACGGCGACGGCGACGGCGACGGCGGCGTCGGTGGCGGTGGTGGCGGTGTCGGTGCTCACCGACTATCGATCTTTTCGCCCTTTCGCGGGGGTTGGTCCCTCGCGGGGAATAATGCGCTACGGAGATATACCTTGATCCACAGATATCCAGCGGTCACGATCCCCGCGAACTTTTATATCGAGGGTCGCCGAAGTTTTTCGGCGCGTACTTCAAAGAAGTTCTCGGAGAAAGGAGACGAAAGGAGGAGAAAGGGAAAGAGAGAGAGAGAAAGAGAAAGAGGTGGAGAGAGAGAGATCAGGCAAACCGTCGACAAGTCCATCGTCAAGACGACACTGCGCCATCAAATATTCTATGAATTCCGAGTCGGCTTTGTGTCGGAATACGGCGACGGCGTCGCGAAAGGAGATATTTCGCCGCATTAAATTTTTATCGAAAACTTTTGCGATAAAATATACCTGGCTACCCCCGCGTCTCTGTCTCTCTCTCTCTCTCTCTTCCTCACTTATATTTATTTATTCATCCGTTACAGGCGCGTGGTTACCTTCGGCAATTTTCTTAATCGATAAAATTGTCCAGTATATTTCCCCTGCGCTTTTATTTCTTTTTTATCGCGTAACAAACGTTGTAGCGTTTCCGAAGATATAATATAGGATATTATAAGCGTTTATAAATAAACGTAGTAGAATTTTCTCACGAAACTTTAAAATCGAGGATGACAGGTGTCGCGCGCGATATCGCCAGTCTCGAATAAGAAATCAATCGCGAAGGCAAACTGCGTCTAGATTGTCCATCCGACGATTTTAGATTGATTGCAATACGAATATTATGTTATCAATGTTGACAATATTGGTGAAAAAAATAATTGATTAAATTGAAAAGAAGTTAGCTTCTA
This sequence comes from Lasius platythorax, assembly GCA_963971435.1. NCBI lineage: Eukaryota > Metazoa > Arthropoda > Insecta > Hymenoptera > Formicidae > Lasius > Lasius platythorax. The sequence goes on along the minus strand of OZ020536.1, from coordinate 2,346,427 downwards.
AAATGATCAAATAATACACATATTATAACATAACGATTAAAACAAGTATACAGAAATGTTATATTAAAAAGCACTATATTTCTACAGAATGCATAAATTTAAAATTTTTTGTAAATAAACTGTAATCAATATGTCTGAAAAAAACTCGAAATAATTTCAAACAAATTTAAGATTAAAGTACATAAATACGAAGCCGCGCGGTCTGAAGGTATATTTCACGCTTAGGAGCAATTTCGCGAAAGATGGCGATTTCATTAAATAGTAATGCGATACGTCGCCAGTCCGCGCAATCAAACAACGAGAGGAAACCTTCGAACCATCAGAAGCCATAATTTCGCAAAATGAGGTAAGCTTCGTCTATCTCCTCCTCGGGACATCCCTCAAGGCTGGCATGGGGTTATACCTCTCCCCCTTCTATGATTGCCCCATCGTTCCGACCAACCCCCTCGTGTCATGTTGGGGTTGTGCGCTGCACAACTGACCAATAAGCTACCCCTCGCTTATGTCCACACCGACTATTCGATCGATAGTTACAGTATCCATGTAACTTTCTCCATCCAGAACTCCCTCGTAACGCGCGCTCAGCTCGGCTCGCACGATATTTCGCAGAAATAATACGCCTCGTGTATAGTTTCCAACTTTCAAGTTCGAGTTTGTTTCGAAAAAAAAATCTCTCACTGTCACGATACCCACGTGTGTTTAATTTTTTAGATATTTAACTGCCACCCGTATTTAGAAGTCCGATGGTAATAAAAATGGCCGATTGTTAATTATGAATAATCGGAATTTATATCGATGATCGGTGATGAATTAAAGCGCGCATGAGAATATGTTGAATGATCGAAAAGAATGATCGTAGAAAGAAATGTATGTGCGTCGGCATCACTTAGAAATATCCGTTTCATCGTCATGTGTAGTGTATACGATGACACCCTGAATCAGCAAGTTTTTCAATTAACCCCTCGAAATGATATAAAGCTAACAAGGAAAGGATACTTTAAAGAACCACTTATTTTGCATCGTTGCATTTTTATTCGTCCGAGCTTCGCGTACTATCGGGTGGAACTTTTCCATTAAAACCTGCCGCGAAAGTTGCTGACGACCATCGATAAGACGCTCCCGCGTAATTAATAGCGGTCGCAACGAAGGATGGTTAAGTCGACGACGAGGGAGAGAATAATGGCGAACTAAGAAGTGAACGAAGAGCGCACGTGTCAGAAGGTGGCGCAAAGTCGAGAAAAACCTTTTTTTTTTTATTTCAATTATATTCTTAAATTTTGCATTTCTCGACATTTTTCAAGCATATTCTTCATGCGCATCAAAAGTTTAAACTTTCTTGGAATATTATATGTAAGGATATGACGCTAAATGAGAGGCGGATAAAGAAAAAGATCTTGATTTGCGAAAAAATTGGTTCCTTCAGCTTGATGTAACGTACGCGCTTTTATTACGAAACGGTAATAAATTGTCAAGGTCTCCCCCGTGCATTTATAGCGAAGATTCTCGATGAAGGATCGCTCGGGGTGGATTGGCCGTTAATCAGGAGCAAGGGGCTACTGATTCAGGAATTTTTAATGGCCGATCTCCTTCCACACTCACCCACCGAGGAAGAAAATGCCGTCGATTAATTCGGGGACGGCGACATTTTTGCAAAGAACTTCTCTTTCTTAGGAAGACAATGCCGAGGGATCTCGGAAGTTACAAAAGGGAGGATCCGGACAAAGGGTGCGAGAACGCTGGAACAAAGAACAGATAACGGACTGAGCAAAAACACTGGGGCAGAGAAGAGCCCGTGCACACCTCACGAGCATCATTCTGGCCTTCGAGGCATCCGTTCTTAGCGAGAAAAATTATCTGCGCGAAAGCAGTCCACTTCCTGTCTTACAAAAGCCAATTTTTGACGTGGTTACTTTTATAGATAAGAGAAGATCGATGACTGTTTCAAATAGAAGGCTCTTCTCTCATGTTGCACACGTATGTATATCGAAGTTACAATTACAATTACATTTCTGCAGAATATTTCAAAAGTACAGTTTAGAATAGATCTACATTTTGAAATTTGTTGATCCCCGGATAATCGGAAAAGGGAAGGATTGATTCTGTGCATCGAACAGATAATGGCAAGTAAGGCAAGCGGACAGGAAGCGAGGAGCTAAGCAGGAAAAGAATAGCGGCGGATGAGCGGCGGTGGAGAGCGTATTTTAAAAAAAAAAAGAGAATCCCTTCCTCTCGCGCACGCGGAGCGCTTTACGAAGACCCGTGCCCCGTAATGAAAACATGAATACTTGAAGCCCTCCCCCACCGCCCATAATTATATCTTCGCCCTCCGGGTTAGGCTCGAGCCCGGAGAGAGCCGGAAAACGCGGTAGGGGCGGAAAGAATCGAGGGGGTGGACAGGGGTGCCATTTCTGTCCCCTAAATAATTAATTCCGGCAGCGCCGCCGGCTTAAATGCGCGCGGAGGGTAAGGGAGGGAAAAAACTTTGCTATACCGGGGACAAGTCTGCTGGAGATTCGACCCTCGAGGCTGCGCGCGCGCGAAATCGATTGCACATCGAGAACACAACGGAGTGCTATTTAAAAGCTGAATTTTTCCGCCAACGTATCTCAGACTTGCAAAACGTAATTGTCACATGATCAGCAAAGATTGAGACAATGTGGAGACAAATCTTTCTCTCTTCGCGCGATATTTTCGAGATCACTCGGTGAAATTCTGGTTCTCTCGTTACTCTTTATTCTCTATAAAGCAATATTGAATAAAAACGACAAGTTATATGTGTAAGCGTTAAAGCTGACCGAGGCAAGATTGATTGATCGATTGATTCTGAAGTACAGTGGGAAATCGCCCCCCCGCGCGGTTTTCTTCAGATTAAATCACTCTAATCTCTATTCTGCCTTCGCATTCGCGCGGCCTCGACGGTCGGTTGAGTCTCGTCTTGGCGCCTTGGAAGATAAGACGGAGGATTAATGGTCGCGGCATTAGGGCGTAATTTTATAGGGATTATTTTAAAGGCCTTCTTAGATCCAGTGGCTCAGTCGCGATTATCTAGGCATCATTAATCATGCGCCCCGCGCTTTAAACTTGGTAAACGCGCGATACCAAAAACTTTTGAAGCACCATTTACCCAGGGCAGAGGGAGGGGTGGGGGAGGGTGAGTTTAAGGTAGTTACGGCGTAGCTTTCCGTTTGGCGCGAACGTTAATATCTTCCGGTGAAAATGAGAGATGGCAGTTACTTGTAAAATTACATGTTTCGCGTGTCAGCGCGATACTCGCATAAACACTTATTTGTCAAAGCGCCAAAACGTTTGCTACGCTATTAGTTCCTTCATGTATAAACTAACCGGAATATTCGCATTAACATTTATTATCGTTTAACATTCAACTCGTGCATTTGGGAAGATATATTGAAAATTAACTGAAATGCAACTATACGCGAGCACGATCGATTGCAAATATGCACAGTTCGTACAGAAAGAAATCAAAAGAAAGAAAGAGAGAGAGAGAGAGATGTGTATAACTATAACTAACTTTTTAAGTAAACATCTTTTATTGTTCCCTTTATATCAGATTTACCGACATTGTGTTATGTGCGAGATGTTTGCTAGAGTCAAACTCCTAACATTGTTGCGGCTTTTGGACTTAACGCGAAGGCAGATTTACCGTAAAGTAGGATTGTTCACTTTTCGTGTAATTAACACAGCAGGGATGACAGATACCGGTAATGTTTCGTTCGGTAAAGGGTGAAACTACCACGCCCCTTCTCAAGTTTTTCACCAATCCAGGGAGAGCGAGGGCCTGTCTGGTATACGCAATTACGTCGATGCTTAACTCGGGGCAGGTGCCGCAAAGGGTTGGAGAGCACCGACAACGCCGGCGTTACACAAGAAGGGTTAAACAAATCAAAGCGTTTTGATTGGCCGCGCGCGCGATAGGGTCGAACGTCCGAAGGGGTTTGCGAAGAATTAATGAGTTACGTGCCATTTTGAATTTCTTATGACCTGACGTCGGTTTAAGAGATCGCATTTGTTAATTTCTGTCTCTCACTTAATTAGAAGTAAACAATTTATATTTCTTTTACATCCTCGTATATAACGGTACGAGAAATACGTATTTATAATCCCGAGAGTATATGCGCCACTCGTTGCATCCTCCGTAACTGAAATCCCGCCTGAACCCACATCTTAATCCCGCGAATGCTTCGCAAAAAAAAAAAAAAAAAAAAGCAACGTAATAAAGGATCCTCGAAATCCACCGGCCGGAATCGGAAAAAAGTGAAACGCTGCCTGCACACGCGTTGCATAAATATTATTAAGTTTGACCGACGAAGCATACCTACATCTGCCCGATGAGGGGGAGAAAAGAGAAAAGAGAACGATTTTCGAAATCCTCGGGGTCGATATAAATTTGACAGTCGCCTGGATGGTCCTTTGTATCGACTTTTTCTCCTACCTTCCTGCGCGGCACGGACCAAGATGCGTGCTATTGGAAAAGTATCTCAAGGAGTTTTTAATACACGCGACTGCTCCGACAGAGCAGTATTAAAAGCACAAAAGTTATTCTTGAATTGACGAGAAGAGGCGAGAAAATTTTATTCGGAAAATTCTATTAATGAAGGGGAAATACGTACAATAAACAATAGACGTAGATATGAGTGGAAATTTTATTTATTTTCTAATTACAGAGAATAATTAAGAAAAGAGCTTTTACGCCGATTACAGATTCGAGCAAATTAAGATTATAAACGATTTCTTTGTGTTACAAAATCTGGTATCTGTTTTATGTAATGATGTGTGCGCTTTTGATAATGTTATACATACATTGCACAAAGATATGCACACGCTCGAGTAGACTATTACGTAAAATTATGCCAAGCCGAGGAACGCATGCGATGGCACGGAAGCTCTACAGATCGGAGATTTGGAGCGCGTGGGCGATTTTAAATCCAACAATGGCGCGCTTATGCCTAACACCTGCTTAGGTGAGAATCAGGAGACAAATATTAACATCTATATTTCCCGCAACGGGCGAACCAGACAGAAAAAGGCGGCTTTTGTTCGCATAAAAACGTACAACTCCAAATTCTCATGTCTCTATTGCAGAACTCAAGGCAATTAACCCTCTGATGCACAATTTAAAGTAATAATTACGTCTCTATATTATTTGTGCAATTACGCACAAACGTTTTATTAATTATAATCTCATGCTCTAAAATAAAATTTGAAGCTAATATTTCTATAAAATTTTGCTGTATCAAACGAAGAACGGATTTAGAAAAATCTTCCTCCTTAAAATATTTATTTTATAATATTATAGTTATTACAGATTGATGTCCTTTAAAAATTCTCTACGTAAATTGACGGCGCGATCACTGTATTATCATATCAATATACAATTGAAACGAGGTCGCATTAAATTATTTTGTGCTCTCTTATTGAAATAACGCGGCTATTATAAAAACACGAAGCGTAGGAGAATTCCAGTCAGTTTTCATTCGGAAAAACAAGGAAACGGCCAAACTTTAACGTAAGGATCCGCGTGTTTCCAGAAGCAATCGTGCGCTCTCTCTTTCTTCCCTCGCGCTTCTTTTCGCTGCGCCACGCAAGTTTTTCAAGATGTGCATCGACATAATCCATACGGCCCACTTGACTTTTCGGGCCGTCTCTTTCGCTTTCCCCGAACGAGAGTAGCTCGTGCCGGGTTCGTTTGAAGTTTGTCCTGTCGCCAGCGATTTTTTCCGCACGAACGTGCTCCTGTTTGAGCGCACTATCGCGAAGAAGCGACGAACCGTGTCGTCGAATTGAAATCAGGAGAAAGTAAGAGAACGTGATAACTGACTCGTTCGATTTATATTTGGCGGCCACCGGGTTTCCGCTTCCGGAAGCACGAGCGCAATAAAATGATCCATCGCCAGGAGGCGGAGAAGACGAGAAACGGCGACGTCGAGATCTCCGAAAAGAGGATAAAAAACGGCAGCCTGTTGCTGCTCGCGTAAGGCTGCTGTTTGTGTATGTGGATATGTGGGGTATGTGTGCGTGTATATGCGAGGATCGTGTGTGCAGGAGACGATGGGACCTCAAAGGAGGATGAGTCGGCGCGAGCAAACACGAAGAAGGAGGATCCGACATCATGTAGTTGCTTAGAGAATCTTCTTTCCTTTTATTCGGTCCTCTCTCTCTCTCCCTCTCTCTCTCTCTCTCTCTCTCTCTCTTTTTCTCTCTTTCTCTGTATCTTGCGAGCTTCAGTAACGTCGGCTTCATTGTCGCGAGGACGGCATAATGTCCCACTTATGCGCGTGTCCTTTTATATCAAGAATTTTAATAGGCACAGCGCGATAAACACACACGATTCGTGTGTGCATGAATTTGCGGAGGTCATCTTCTAAACGTTTTATCATAACGTAGAAGCGATCTTTTCCGAGTTTCTCCACCTTGTGTCAGCATGAAATGTAGCTCCTTTGATTACGAAATAACGAAACGTGTGTGTAGCGCTGTCTTGTACCGCTGCCAGTCGAATAATTTATAAAATACCGTGTTTCTCGTCATCTACCGAGTATTATGCAGTTGGCAGCGGTCGCCTTCGCGGAGGCGAAATGGACCAAGGAGGAGAGAGAGGCCGAGGCCGCGCGCGTGAGATTCTTCGGGGGACCATTTGTCAGTGTCCATTAGCGCGACGCAGGACGTTTAGCGCGACACAATGTTAAAGAGTTGTGTATTTGCGAAGTTAAATGAACCCTGCTCCGTGGGCGACGATTGTGCAGCTGCGGAGTTGGCTGCTTGTCGCTGTCGCGACGAGAGTGGGACCCCTCTTGAGGTGTGCCCATGCGAGAAAACTGCGAGGAGACGCAGCCTGGAAAGGATGACAAGGCTTCGTGTGTATACGGCGCTCTCTCTTCTCTCTTTCGATGTATAAATAAGAGTAACTCCCGCACGCATCGTGCGCGCATGAGTTAACCCGCGTCACTCCTGCCTTCCCGCCGTCCCGCCGAGAGGGCGAAAAGGTATACCAGAAGATCGTCCAAGGAGACACGTGCATCTTGGAGGCACGTATACCTTGCTCCATTCTCCTGTGTATTTCGATCAACTTAACCGTTTTGATGAGAACACTTTTGTGGATAAAAGGCATTCTGTACAGGGAGTCAAGAGGTTCTTCAATAGAGGCAGATAATAGATGGAAAAGTGTGTTATAATACATCGTCAAGCTATAATTTTAGTGATCTTTAGGTTTTCAGTTTTGAGATTATATATATTTTTCTCATTGGAATTTCCTATCAAGAAACTGTGAAATGATAGATAGATATAGCGAAATAATAGTTAGATAAGCAAAATTACATTTTATTAGAGAATAATATTTCTAGATATTATTATATCTACATCAATTATTTCTTTATTATAAAACTTAATTAAACAAGTATATTAAACTCTATTAAACAAGTTATAGAGAAGAGATAAAAAGAAGCGAGCAATAACAACAAAATAAGCGGCATTGATATTACCTTAACAGAATTGATAATTTGTCATCTTAATGATTTTTTAATGTGATAACCTTTAATTATCCTTTCTACACCGCGAATACCTTCATTTTTTATGTAAAACACATATTTCGTATCTCTCTACAAGCGTTTATATTGTTTCACATTATAAGAAGACGCAGAAAGAGTAAAATACATCTGCGCGAGATTTCGGGAAATTTCGAGAACGCTGAAATGTAAAATTATTCCGTCATTTTTTTTATCGCAATTTATATGTTAAAAAAAAGAGATGCATAAAAAATAACATTTTCTATGTGATCGAGAAGCAGACGCGTTAGAGATCGGGAACAAAGTCGAGACCGCATGCTCGCCCTGGTCGGCGAGTCACGTAGCGTCTTTCGAAAATCCAAATCGGCGAGAAATTTAATCGACCGTACGGAGTTTCGCCCGCGGCTTCGCATTTTCCCGATGGATCTGCGACAATGTGAATTCGTGGCGGGCTCGAGGAAAACGAGAAACGGCACAATGGTCCGGGATTCGTAGGTGGGCGCAGATAAATAGATAGAAGAAGAGAGAGAAAGAGAGATAGAGAGAGAAAGGATGGACCACACAGGCGACTCTCGTGCTTCGGGCGAGGCTATACATCGTATCGAAGCACCGATCGATTAAGTTGTAAAATCTACGACGAAACAATTACAGCTCGTGCGGATGCTCGAGAATTCTTCGAGACGTGTTATTAATTCGGTAACGGCACAGAATCGTTGCAAGATGTGTTGCAACGCGCGGATAACCGCACACCTGTCTCGTGTGTTATAAATCCACGAATGCTATGCGACGGTTCTTAATTTATATTGTAAAACTTCGGGCGGACGATGCCAGAAGAGACACGCGAACGTATTTACATGTCGTGCGAAATATCTTCCCAGATTTTAAAACCGTGTGCTCGAGTTTCGCGGAACGAAGACGTATATCTGAGAAAGACGAGTCAAGTGTAGGACGGAAAAGAGAAACGACCGGAAACCCCTCGATGCGAATTTCGTTGACGTGATCGAGTTTTTTTACGGTTTCCAGGTCAAAACGCGAGAGAGAAAAAGTAGACTCTCGTTTATATCGTTCATTGAGGGCGCGCATATATATACTGTATTCCGCTCGTCACTGTCAACGTCTCGTGAAACGTCGACAATCTTGTAACGCGTCGTCGACCGGAAAAGAGGGACGTTTTGAATACGCGAATAAGGGCCGGAGCGAGTCAGCCCTCGCGTAGTCATCGCTTGAAGAAACGAGTTCGGCCGGAGTGACCTCTTCACCCTGTTGCGACGCTCATCGAAGGAGCAAGATCCAGGTCCGTTACGGATAGAAGGGAAGAACTTCTAACCCGGAGACATTGCCTTTAATCTGATTGACGCGCGAATACGATCTGATACATCGTTGATCTACATCGCGGCAAGGATGAGGATGCAAACGAGATGCATGAGAAAGGTCAACGAAGAAAATGCGATAGAAAAAAATATATATACACGAATTTTATATATATATATATATATATATATATACAATTATATATATATTTTATATGCTACACTTAATATGCTACAGTATTTATCGTCAAAACTCGATCCTGGATCATCAGTTATATAAATTCGTATATTATTACGAAATAATACATTATAAAATATTTTCAATTTTGATGAGAGTAGACTTATTTTCGAAATGAGAAAGTATTATTTTTTTTTACGCACGATGAAAAGGAATTTTTCAATTTCACAATGAGATTTTTATCAAAAGCATTTGAAGCACTGAAAAAGAAATTCCCTGTGACGAGCAATATCGAATGGTTAACGTGAAGTCCTCAATTCACAGTATTTAATTTAGAAAGTAAAATTTTTCTCTAAAACATAATTGAATAGATATACGAGCTTAAATACAGCTACGATGTAATATTACACCATTAGGCTGTTCAATTAAATTTAAGTGACATTTTATTGTTTTCTTATTGTTCTTATTGTTTTGTATTTATCGATGTATCTACAAAGAATTTATATCGATACAAAGCGGACTTGTATCGTGCTGCGAACGAATAGCAAAGATACAAATTTGACCGCGTCAGATTCAAAGAATTTTGTTCACATAAAGATCATTGATTCACGGAATTTTTCCGATACAGATAATGGAAACTTTGTTTAGTGGAATCCCGTGTATTTGTTTCCGAATGCTCTAAGCGAGCTTTAATTTTCTCGAACGATCGAGAACTTGGCCATCGCAACTGCAGCATCATCGCCGCATCGCGGACAAATTGCTGGCGACGCGATAAAGCGGTTTCGTCCCTCTCTTCTCTTTGCGTGCGTAAACCCCCCTCCCGGCTCCTTACCTAACCCCTCGGAAATATTGGTCAAACCTGCCTCCACGTGGAGATCGCGTAACGGGGGTGGGAATCGGGCAATGAGGGGTGCGGATTCGGAAGGGCAACCCCTGCTTGCGTATATACTCGTGAACTCGCGCTACATAGCACGCACACCGACACAGACATCTCAGACCCGCACCCTGCTCCGAATTACTCACCAGTCTCCCCTTTACCGTACCGTTTTACCCGAAAATCCAAAAACGAGGGGATTTGCTCGTGTGTGCGGAAGCAGAGCCAAGCGCGTGGGGTCGATTATGCCCTCTCCCTCCCCTTCTCTCTCTCTCTCTCTCTCTCTCTCTCTCTCTCTCTCTCTCTCTTTCTTTCTCTTCTTCTCGCCTCCGCGTGATACTTTCCATCTACCTCACGATCGACCCCTTCGAAACCGAATTTCTCTCTTTTACAAAGCCCTTTTTCTTTGGTAACTTATTCCGCGATAGAAATTTACTCTCGACAACCACTCTTTCACCCATTATAATCTGTTAAATGACAAATCTGTCAAATATTATTCGTTTCCGCGATTGTACCGCGGTTCCTGGAAATCAAGTTTCATTATAAAAAAGACAATCTAATGACATATACATTCAAGATTTATAGTGGACAGCTACATTCACAAACACGCGCGAAAGAATGCGCTTTATAAAATTTGTTATCAAAAATATAAGCGAATCTTTGATAAAAACATGTAAAAAACGCAAGAGAATTTGATTTGTCGCGTCATTGTGCGAACCGACATCCTAGATGAAGACACGCCGTCCGCTCGCATCCGGTCAGTTTTCTGCTTCCTTAAATCTCCTCTCGCTAGGGTAACCGAATCACACGTCAGTTGCAGAGACGGACGTTTTTGTGTGTTGCGGAAAAAAAAAATATCGTACCGGTCTCTCTCGGGCCGCCGCCACCGCCACCGCCGATAGGGTGTAAGAGTACGCAACGCACGGATGAAAGGGGGTGAAGGGCAGCGTGGAAAATGTAGGGTGGTTTTAGGTCCTCCATTCAATTTATCGATGGATTGACAGCTCTGTTAGGCCCTTGTTACGCGGGAGCACGTTGTCGAGTAAAAAAGATGGACCGAGGGTGCAAAAGTGAGAGAAAAAGAGAGCCAGGCTAGAGGGGGGGGGGGGGTGGAAAAGGGGGACGGGGAATATGCGACGTAATCGCGCTCACTTTCCGTGCATATGTTTCCGGATGCATGGAAATTCATTGTTTCCGCGATGATCGACATCGATTAGCAAAAGTATTTTTGTGCGACACACTAATAGAGGCGCGATTTATGAATATTTATAAATAACAGTATAACGAGTCATGCCGGATCTTTTTCCGAGATGTGATTTCTCAGAAATAAAAGACTCAGATATACAAACATGGATACACGAACGCATACTTTATAAACGAGCTTTCGTGGGAATCGCAGAGCGATCGAAATGTCATTAGTGCCGCGAACTGATTCGTCGACCGAGGCGCGATAGGAGAGTTAATTTCAGGCTCGGTATTTGATTAGGACCGGAATCAGTCACACACACACGGGAGTCACGTTAATCGGACAGTGACGCATCGATGTGTCACCGTCGTCGTTTCTCGCGTCTCCAAGATCTCCGACTTAGCTCGGGCCATTGTCCGAGACGAATCGACCGATCCTTGACAAATAATCCTGCACGGGGGAAGGTGCACAGCCGCGGTCTCGTGGCTCGTCCCGCGGATCGATAGCGCGTCTCATTATTTATTGAATGAGGTGGCTGACCAGCGTCGCGTCCGTTGCGAAATCCGCCCTAAATCGACCCGATCTCTCGAGCAACCAGGTGGCCCGGCTTGGTCAACCGCTCTATACGAGGAGATCTTATACAATTTTTCCTTTCCCTCACGCTTCATCCAACCCGCGTCGTCTTTCTTCACGAGGAGGATCGCAAAAGCGAACTCGCTCGATCGGAAGTCGCGACTGGACGCGAACCCACGAAGGGATCCTCGAGGAACGACGAGGAAAAAAAGTGGGGTCTATCCGCTTAAAGAACCTCGTTGCGTGTAGCCTTTGTCGATTCTCGATATGCTGTTTCGCGAGGGAGAGATTCCAAAATCCGTTGACATATACGGCGGGAGATATTCAGCGAGAGATACGGACACGCGCGCATGTCGACGACAAGCTCGTATTGTGCAAATAGATTATCGAGCAACAAATAATCTATTTTGTTTTCAGAATTTTCGTCGGATATACGAGCTTAGAGATAATAACTTGCACGTATCGCATAAAGAGTTAAATTATCGTAAGATAAAAAATTGGATTTTGCGGCACGAAAGCTTGAGGCGGGTGCCTCGGTAGAATTTAACTCTTTCGAGCGGCACGATGATCGTCGGGCGAAATTCCGCGACGGTGCCGATACAAGGACGATAGGGTCACTAAAAGGACGAAAAAAAAAGGAAAGAAAGAGAGACCGACATCCTTCTTCCTAGACCAGCTGGTGTGTCGGACCGCATCTCGGTCTATTCGCACACCACATGTTCGCCAGTGGGCGAGCACCGAATTAATGCAGAAAAGAGGGCACTGCGCTGCTATTATTAGCCTAGGCCATTAAGTGGTATTGGGACCCGATAATTAGAAGATTCGGTAATAAGTTTCTGACATGGTTTCTATTTCACCGACGTATGAAACGTCGTTGGTCCAGATGCGTCATAAATATCAACTTATCGAGTGACTATTGTCTATAGATAAGTAGAGCTCTCGTTATCTGTTACTTAAATCTCTAAAGCAAACACTTTAAAATATAGACACTTAAAGGAAATATATTCAAGATACTCGATACACTTGTGTGTCACGTACTGATTGTCGACCCGAGACTTTGTTCATCGTAAAGACTCGCTCGGTGTAAAATAAAAATAGAATTCTGGAAATAGAGTTACAGTAACGAACTTTAGAAAGAACAGCTGACAACTTCTTTTGCAGATCTCGATCGCTTGCATATACAAAAACTTTCGTCTCTTCTAAAAAAAAAAACAAAAAAACAAAAAAAAACGGGAGCGTTTTAATATCTTGAAAAAATATTCGAAGGCGCGCTTTCTCGATATCTGATTGGAACGATCGCGGGAGAAAAACGTGGGGAAGAAAAAAATTTGCTTGAGCAAAGAAATTTTCAAATCGGTCTCTGCTGCGAAAAACTGTGATCAACCGTCGCTCGTCGGTTACAGATCAAGATATTGATACGATCCGCATTGATCTCTATGTAAAGTGGTTCAACGGTCAGATTTCGGGGTAGATTGGTAAATTCTGCATACGGTAGGTGACCACGTAAAGAAAAATTCCGTTGAATATTTCTATCTTTTCCGACATCATCCTAGAAAGAAACATAAAAACGCGAAACCGTCTCTAACCGTTTTTCTGATTAAATGACGGCATACATATTTGTTTAATTAAAAGAAAAAATATATTTGAACTGAGAAAAATTTAGATATCTTGCGTTGTGATAGAAAGTTTACGAAACACAGGAAACGTTGCTTGATATAAGTATTTAAATCTGCCTGAATATTTAAATATATTCCTTTCTTATCTATTAATATATTTAGCTCGAGATCAAATTTATTATTGAAGTTAATATTAATTTTGATGGATTGAAAATTAACAGTAAACTGCCGGTTTTACACCGACAGTGGATTATGTACTTATTGTTAGATTATGAAAATTATCAGTTGTGCTTTTACATCTCGTTCGAATCAAGAGAGAAAGTATTTTAAGAAAGCATTACAAAAAACACACATTGTAGACATTTCTTGTCTTCGTAAAAGACAATTTACATAAGCCTCAAATTCATTACTAATTTCATTATTGATTGAAGCAGTTTTATTTTTTAAGATAAATGTTAATTATAGTCGAAATTTTATAAAACTATGAAGTAGAGATCGAAAATAACATTTTATCGTGAAAGAATTTGACTTTGACAAGAGTTTATTAAACAATGTTAATCGTTTAAAATAATGATAAAGTATATAAGATATATGAAAAAAAGTATAATACACAAGAAAACATTGTATTCACTAAACTGACAATGATAAAAAACATTTGATAACGGATAAAAAATTGACCGTCAGATATAAAAGCGACTTCGGTTTTATAATAATACAGATTACTTATCCGTTTTAGTTCACCAAATAAGAGAAAGCGTGTCTTTTAATTATTACATCAATATAAAAGATCTTCAAAAATAATTTTCTTTAAAACAAATCCTTGCTTAAAAATAAAATTTTCTCTTCTACACTTTTTACTTAATTTATCTAAAGAATCACCTATATTCCAATTGTACGATTTACGACACGTTATATATTTTTGTACCGAAAAATCTTTTATTCCTTTACAATTAAATATATTGTTATAGGTAACTTTTTAACTTTATTTTGATGAATATTCTAAGAATAATGGGTTGTATTTTCCAAATCTTTTTCTAAACCTTTTGTATACCTTTGTTTCTAATGGCCTTTATTTTTATTTTATTTTTATCCTTCTGTCTTGTATATATATTATATTGTAAAAATTTGTCATGGTATTGTATAATTTTTCTCTCTCTCAACCATATTTCTTATAATATATAGTTTTACAATTCATCAAAAGGGTTACAATAGGGTTGCATCAGCAAAACTTGATGAATGAAAAGAGTCAAAAATTCATAGGCGAAAGGAACTAATTTTTATGTTCGAAAATTCCTTCTGTCACACGCAACATGGAGAAAGTCACAATAAATGTTGATGATCTTTCAAATTGTTCTTTCCTTTTTTTAGATTTTTTATTTCTTTTCGTATAACTTTTTATTTAGCTTACGAATAGCTTTTTGGACACAGTTTTACAATTCACAGTTTTACAATTCATCAAAAGGGTTACAATAGGGTTGCATCAGCAAAACTTGATGAATGAAAAGAGTCAAAAATTCATAGGCGAAAGGAACTATAATTTTTATGTTCGAAAATTCCTTCTGTCACACGCAACATGGAGAAAGTCACGACAATAAATGTTGATGATCTTTCAAATTGTTCTTTTCCTTTTTTAGATTTTTTATTTCTTTTCGTATAACTTTTTATTTAGCTTACGAATAGCTTTTTGGACACAGTGCGTTACTTTTATTAGTTCTTTACAAATATAAAAATAAAAATACCAGAAAAAAGTTAAAATTAAAATATCAATAAAAATTTTCAAGTCGTTTTCTTAAACTATATCCAAATAATTGTTTATTGGTCGCTTATTTTTACCTGAATGAAAGTCGAAGCTAGTATCGGTACGGAAATTAACTTACTAGAGAAAGAGACAAAAATACACTATAAGATGCGTGCTTTAATACGCGTATCAATGCCTCATATTGTCTTTAATATCAATACGCATTGTCAGATTTATTTGAGAAAAAAATTACTATATTGAAATTAATATCTTTAATTATTTATTTATTTTTTTCATAGAAACAAGATGGTATTGCATTTAATTCGTTACAACCTTCTTGCTACCACTAATTGTACCGTAATATAAAGTGCAATATATGGAACGAAATATTAGTTAAAGATCTTATTCTAGGCACAATACCAGCCTGTGGGAAGCAGCTCGCTCTTTTGCCTAACAATTCAAGAGTTAAGTTGTAATGATTACTAATAATGCACCCATTGTAAACGAATTTTCTCCCTGTTAAAGGGTAAACTACTGAAACTCGTTTACAATGCGAACTTTGTTCCGGTTATTAGTTTCGGGAACGTAGAGACAGATTAATAATTAATAGTCTACATGAAATGATGAATGAAATATAAAGTAAAATAAAAATTGTTAAAATATGATAATATTATCGAATATTAAGCAACTTCTTCGAAAAAGAGATTAAAGTCAATGATTAAGATAATCATTTAATTAATTACATTTACAAATTGACATTTGCTTTGCAAATTAATATTTTAATTTTATCTTTGTACTATTTCAGATTTGATATATGCATAAAATAGTTGAAAGCAAATGAATATCAAAGGCGTGCCTTTCTTCGTGCAAAAAGCGCCGGTAAAAAATGTTACGCTTTAAACAGATAATAAATTCTGATTATTCTTTTAATTTCGAACAAATGTTTGCGGGAACTGTTAGACGGGAGTGAGTTTTCTAGTACGCCGTAATGGATCTTTCGATATGATTTAAAGCGCGCACAAAACGAGATGATTCCATTTCGCGCCCCTCGCGAATCACATAGAGCTGGAGTTGTTTGCCTGCGTGGTTTTTCACAATATTTTGTCAGGTTTGTGTGCGGAAGTATTTTCGTATCGTACTCGCGCACTCTCTTCGGGTATCCCGCCTCTTTTCCACCCCTTGTCCGATAAATCCCAGAACGTATGACATTCATCGAACAAAAAAAAGGACCTAACATTCTCGATCGATTGTTCGTTCGATGTGATCTGAAAATCGTCATCGGCGAGAGCGATTTGGTCCACAAATAATTAAATACTGATTCTAAATCAATTTTAGCAAAGATATAATTTTTTTCGACTTACCAAATCCGATACATGTAAACAAGGTCATAATATTAATAATATTAATCAGTTAAAAATGAACGCAGAATCGTCTGCTCGTCATCCTGCAGAATCCGGTGTCGACGTACGTTTCAATTTCTCCGTCGCATCTGCAAACGCAAATAAACGCGCAGCCGAAAGAAAAAGGGGAAAAAAAGAGAGATATTTTCGGTAACACGAAAAAAAAAAGAGCCTCTTGTGGATCGGTCGACTCACTAATTCGACAATCGCCCTAGAATCCCGCTCCTCTCTCGATTCCCGTTTGGCTTTTTTCCTGTTTCTCTACCATTCTCGCCTCTTTCTTCTCCCTCGTCCTCTCTCTGTTTCTCCCACTGGCTCGTACGAATCTCCGTCTTTGTCTTCACGGCGACGACAGGCGGCTGACAGGGTGGAGTGCGTCGAGCCACCACCGTGCGTACAGGCGCATTATGTGTGCGTGTATATGTGTGTGTGTATATGTGTATATACCGACACGGAACGACATGTGGCGGTGTGCGTGTGTGCGCGCACCATCTCGCATCTCGCCCGTGCCACACGAAGGCTCTCGCTCTCGCTCTCGCGCGTGCATGCGTGACACCCAGTATACGCACGGGGATCCGAGGGGCATTCTTCCACTTTTTTATCGCGACCGAACGTGTGTGCGATGGTGATTCCGACGTGAATTCTCGGCTGCAGGCACGCGCTGCGCACGCCCGGCTCGCGAGCAGGTGAGACGGAAGAGCGAACGGGAGAGCCGCACGATTGCACGCGTGTGTGCACCCTTTTGCCCTCCTCCCCCCCTTGCGCACCGAATGAGAACGACCCCCGCGGGGGGTAACCGTATCGCCGCGGAGGGCGCGTTTCCGCGAGCGGGTTCCGTTTTTGGAGGAAAATCCGGAATTGTATCGAGTATGTTGTGCGTGGAGCTATTACGAGCAAAAGTCAAACATGTTCTTGTAGTATGGAACAATCATATCTATTTATATGTATATATCTTGCTAACATAATTACGAAGTTAATTATTGAATGGGTAATTAAAAAATTTATTCTTCATACTCGTTCACTTCTGCTAGCCACTTCTGTATCATCATGATTGTGTGTATAGGATGCCCTTTATTATACAATATAATATTGGATCTGTATTTTTTATTCTTGAGATTAGCAACTCATGGAATGGAGGAAATTAACGGATAAAGATTACGTTTAACATTATGAAAAAAATACAAGTTATGCAAAAACTTGAACTTGAAAGTTTATTTATTCTACAATAAGACATATTAAAAAAATTTTTTAGCCAGACTTTAAAATCCAGTTCTTAAAGAATTATGAAAAACTGCACGTTATCAAACTTTTAATAAGACCTAATCAATATTTGTACTAAAAAATTTGCAAGCCAAAAGAAGCAGCGATTGATCCGCGATATTCCGTATTTTGTTAATCATTTGCAGGAGATAACGGTCGTTCACTGGTAATTCTGTCTATTTTTGCATCCTTTTTTTTTCATCGATCAATGCACCTTATACGCGATGTTATATATGATATTTGCGCGCAACCCCGAAGACTTTCCAGACGTGATGTATCGCCGTGTACAATTTATATCGACCGCTTTTAAAATATTGACAGCTGCAGCGAACTTTTGCAAAAAGCTCGCCGTCACATGCACAGAACTGTCGATATTGCACAAACGGTAGTTTAGCAAACATAAAATAACAAATGTACATGCTCTCGCAAATACATACTGTATCGCGAAATGAGAAACTACTCGAGGAACACGAGCATAATATAATCAAAGTGAACATTGAAATATCGTTAATCAAGGATAATTATAAATGTGGAAAATCTCACCAATTTTTATTTTGCATTTCTTCTCGCAGCTTTAAGAAGAACGTGCGATTGACCATTTATTTTTGGATCTTACGAAACACGTTGTCGATTTTTTTTCTCTACACTCTTCGCATATATCCTCCTTTCTCTCCTTTTCTCCCTCTCTCTCTCCTTCTCCCTTTCTCTCATTTTTTCTTGCTCGATTCTCAGCGATTGTTCCTCCCTTACCTCTATATATCTATCTCTCTCCTTCTCTCTCCGAGGAAGAAGTGCGCTCTCCGCACGCACCAACCCCTATCCTTAAAGATCATGGTCACAGGTTCACTCTGCGTCTCTCTTGAAACTCCCCTTCTACGTTCTCTCGCGCGCTTGCTCTTTCTACGCAACAACATCTCTTTCACCCTCCAGTCGCTTTTCTTTCCTCTCTCGGCCGGCTGCCCACTGTCATTCCTTTCTTGTCCCTCCCTCCTACCCTTCCCCGCCTGTTTCTCCCTTTCTCTTGCTTTCCCTTCTGTACTCCATCTTCTGTACGCGCGCTAACCCGCGCCCCAGCGAAGAACGTTTCGGCGACTCGCGCATCCGGGGTTGCGATTCGAGAGGGTAGCGCGCTGTGATACTTGGTGGGGGACGAGAAAGAGGGAGTAGTGGGGTTGACCGGGGCGTGCAAGGGTGGGGGAATATTTGACTATACTAGTGAGCCGCACGTCGGTTGTCACTTAGTGTTGGGTTAGGTCAGCCCAGAGTCAGACATCGCCGACTGACGTTGTCGGCCGATTTTGTGATCGGAGCCCGGCTCCGCTTGTTTATACACTAGTATATAGTGATCGAATAATAGACATATTTACGGGATATTTTCGCCGCGATATCGGCCGTTGTCGGCCTTACCATATATTGGGTGCTTGCAGTCGCCGGGGAGTAAGTTTGCCATGTAAAATATCAGAAAAAAAAAAGAAACATTCTTCTTTTCCCAAAGAGAAAGGAAAACGAGAAAATAGCAATTGATATCGACTTTTTATTCACACCATTAATGTAACGTCGCGTGATATTTTGCGCTTTCTTCTCCGAATGTCATCGTCATAAGTGATCACATTGTGCTCGGGAAGAGTGGATGGAGTGTCAAAGTGAAGAAAGCTCGTCGCATGGATTGTAGCATGGCATTGTCCTATTTGCAGGGGACACAGATTTACGCAGGTACTTTTATTAATATTTCATACGATGAAGCATCGGGAGGATCGGGCCTTAGCTTCGAAGATACATTAATCGTATTGCGTGTTCTTGTTTCCCGTATTTTAATGTTATATTTATTATGTATTTAATATAATGTCTATATATGTTTTTTTTGAGAGCGTCGAGATATTAAGTTTTTCTTTCTTCTATTTCTACGCCGGTTCTTCTATGCGCTTAATCATTGACATTTTGTTTTACTTCCACAACAAGCTCTAGATCTATTAATTCTTATCATTTTGAAAATTAGCTACGGTAAAATTCAAATGAAAATATCCGTCATACGAGATATCAGAATTATGTCACAGTAATCTCGAGAATTGTGCTCTTGTTTTTCTTTTTAATTCTCGTGCAGCAATCTTACGGATATTGGCTTCTAATAAATGCGAAAATATAGATGTGTATGTATAGGTGTATTTGCGCTTCAACATACATAGAGATAGAGAGGGAGAGGAAATCACAAGGCGAGAAGGGAGCGATTTCATAGTTTCTTAAGAGCCAAGCGCGCGACTTTTGGCGCGTCGCCAGAATCTAAAAGCGCCTACGACGACACGACGTACATACATTGTGACACATTGTAAACATCGATAAGCTTCAGAGAGACTAGCGAAATCGCTTGACGAAGAATATCAAGAAAGTAATGTTTGAAAAATAAAACTTGCTGTGATTTCGCGATTGCTTCGGAATGCTCGGCACGCTATTACTTTTAACGACTCTCTCGTAACTCTACAAACGCGCTCTTGTCAAACCGCGAGCGACCTTTTCGATACATTATAGTGATATAATAAAGTGTGAACTTCAGAATATTCTTGATGAATAAGCATTCCTAGACATTACATTAATATTTACGAACATTATATTGCGGACATTACATTAATATTTACGGACATTACATTAATATTTACGGACATTATATTACGGATATTACATTAATATTTATGGACTCGTAAGGTATTACAATGTTCCTAAAACAACTCTCTCAGTTTCACGGTTTCAATTGAAAGCTATAAATCGAAAGGCTTCCTGCAACTCTCTAAATGTCATGGTTTAAATAGGAAAGGTACTTCTAACTTATGTGTTTCAAAGAAAAAAGCAATACAGTGTCAATAAGACCCCAATAAAATTACCGCTTGCAATAAAGTATTTGGGGTTTAAAAAGAAGATAGTTTTCCATTACTCTTAGCGTTCAAGGCTTCTCTTTTCGACTAGCGGTCAAAGATTTAACACTACCTCTATAAAAAAGGATTGTTAAAACCATAAAAAATTATTTTATGTTCCTCATTGTGTGTATAAACGCAACTGAACATAACTATGAACATATAAATATGTAGGTACTTTAGCTATTTTTTATTTTGTGCGTACTGTATCTATTATATATATATATATATATATATATATATATATATATATATATATATATATATATATAATATTGTCAGTTACCTTCCCTAATGCAAGCGCATGTGTGTCTACAGATTACTTTAAATCAGTTGAATAAAGTCCGATAGTAGAGAACACAGAGATATAGATTAATTTACAACGATCTAACTTCTAATAGCGTTTCCAAGAGAAAGGACTCGAGGTAGAACTACAAGGGTTGCGACCAATTAGGGGGGTAGTAGCGGGGGCGGTACTCTTCGCGTTGCCAAGAAACGGCGGTCGTAGTCTGTAAGGATCTTGGTCGCCGTTAAGGGAATTTTGGGGTAGAGAAAAAAGAGAGGAGCATAAGAAGAAGGAGACATCGTACGCATCTTTATTGATTGAACGACGCTGATTCTCTAAATAGTTCATTAATTAGCCGGCGGCGATATCGAGTGGATTTTCGGTTATCGTTTTCTTGCTCAAATCGACCTCGTTAAGGATGCTTTTAAACTTTCTTCACTTTATATTTCACTTTGATAGTCTTTCGAACATTTATCAAAGTGCGTGTTAATCGCGTCTAATCGTTGAATATCTTTAGATATTCTTAAATATTCTTAAATATTAGTTACTAAAAATGATTCCGTGATGACGTTAATACGCATTCTAAGAGTAAGTTTTAAAAATTATATTGCGTAAGTAATATAAAAAAAAAACTTGCAGCAAGCTGTGCTTCAATACACGTGACAGCGCTTAGTGCCCGCTCAATCATAAACTGACGTGTACGTTTATCATGAAATATAAATGTGAAAGCTGCTAATCTCAGAGACTTTTATATTTTTACATTATTTTTTTTATATATAATTCATTATTACGATTGCAAATTTTTATATGTTTAACTATTTCGTGGAATATATTTTTTTATCTATTAGTTATATAAATTTCGATATACATATAATATATATGTACATATATATACACGCATATACACACGTGAGTATGTACAATAAATTTTAATCTATCAACTTTCTCTCTCTCTCTTTCTCTCTCTTTAAACATCCGTATAATCCGTCGGACATTAGATATCTGTCACAAATAAAAAAAGTAACATGATGCTGTAATGACTAATATTTTGCTCGATTTCAACGCAACATTTCGATGAATGTTTACTGATAAAGTCGTTGGCCTCAAGTCGAAGAGACGGTACATGCGTACGTGGATAGTTGGAGCCTTATGAATGAACTCTCGTGTAGAGAGTGTGAGTGAATGGAGGAGGATCCAGTAACCTCACGTGCGAGCGACATGTGTGGGAGGGCACGTCAGGAGTGGTAGGGAAGAGAGGAACAGAGGGAGAGAGTAAAGGAAAGAGAAAGAGAGAAAGAGAAGAAGAAGCGCACGCGGAAGGTTAATAGGGAAAGAAAACGCGAGGAGAAAGATGTCTCGATTCATAGGTTATTCAATTAATTTTCCAATACATTTTGCTTGCGTTAGTAATTTTGCCGCGAATTTTGCCAACGTATTCTAACTATAACGAAGCGCCAAAAAAATATCATCAATGTATCGAATTATACAGCGTTTATATTTTCAATTCATAAGATACACGGATAATGGAATTTGTTCTTATTGTAATTAAATGTTAAGTATTAAGTGCAGTTTTATTTAATGAATGCTTGAATTTTCACAATGAATTTGCACAAATAATTTTGTTCTATTGAGTTCAGGATTCCTGATCAATCAACACCTGAGCATGATGCAGGACGCCGAGCAGCAACAACCGTTCAACAACAACGTGTCGCTATATCCAGAATCGATGACAAGATCGGTGGCAAGATTATCGGTACTGAATCAGGACTTTCTCGCTACTCAAGCCCTGATAAACGCAGGACTTCCTCCGTTGCACGTTACCAGCTTAGCCGCGGCTTCGTCGTTCTTCAATCAGAATATCTTCGCCAATCCGCGGGATTGGCGAAGACAACAGTCCGCCGGATCTCCGCCGCCCTCCTCCGTTCACTTATCGCCAGTAGTATCACCGGCTCTCAGCACTTCCAGCAATTCCACGTCCCAGCGTATCAGCATCACCGCCGTCAACAACGACGACGACGACGATAATAATCATAATAATAATAACAACAATGTGCCGGGCAGCAAAAAGGGTGGCAGAAAGAAGAGAAAACCAACACCCGTTAATCAGACTCAACCGTTGAACCCAGAACCAACAGTTGACCAGCAAAGTGCGTTGCAAGGTGTAGCCGAACTCAACATCGAACCATCTCCAACTCCGACCGTCGGTTCCGAGACAGGATCTCCAACCGTCAGTCCCGAGACAGGAGAGAAGAAGAATAAGAAGCAAAACTTTATTTGCAATGTATGCAAGAGAGGTTTTGGTTACAAGCATGTACTGCAGAATCACGAGCGCACGCACACCGGCGAGAAGCCTTTTCAGTGTCCGGTATGCCGTAAAAGGTGAGTTTCTCGCGATTAATCGCAGATCTTGCTTTTCTTAATTGTGACGAGGAGAGAACAATTTCTTTGGGAAGGATTATTATTGTAAATAAAATTGATTTGAAGAAAATAAGTTCTCTGCATGTTATATATATACGCGATATCCCTTTAGAATTAAATCGTAAATGATTTGAGTCTTTGAAATTTGCAGATTTACTCGGGACCATCATCTAAAGACGCACATGCGACTTCATACGGGCGAGAAACCTTATTGCTGCAAATTCTGCCAGCGGCGATTCGTTCAGGTCGCGAATCTCCGCCGTCACGTACGTGTACACACGGGCGAGCGCCCGTACCTTTGCAGGCACTGCAATAACCGTTTCAGCGACTCGAATCAGTTGAAGGCACACGTAATGGTACATAACGGCGAGAAACCGTACGAATGCGAGACTTGCCACGGACGATTCAGAAGACGACACCATTTGCATCAGCACAGATGCAACGGCGAGGGTAACGGCGGCGACGAGGCGCAGGAGTTCGAAACCGACGAGAACGACGATATCGACATCGACGGCGAGGACCACGAGGAACCGGAGAATATTTCGCACTCCGCCCAGGAAATTCTCAGGAGGACGACTCGTCATCCATTACCCAGCCCGATAGTCGACATCGCCGCGCAGATGTTGAATCTACCCGGGCCATCGAACGCTCAACCCGGACCGTCGATCGTTCTACCGGAGCAAACGGAACCCGAGGATCTATCCATGTCCAGGTCACGCAGACACTACTCCAACAGCAGCAACGACTCGTCGCTGAGCCATAGTCTCAGCAAAGATAGCAGTCCCGAGCAAGAGGATGAAAAGTACGAGGCCAGCTTGTTCCTGAGACACACTCGCGCCGCGTCAAGACTGTCATCGCGACAACCAAGGAGCAACCCCTAACGCCGATCACGTGAAGTATCAACAACCTAGTGGAGTTTCAACGGTAGAGAAAGGTATCCCGTAATCGCTTTCCCATATCTACCTCTTATTGTATCGTTGAATTTTGAATAAATTTGGACGACGATCACGATTCTCCAATTTGCTGAATTAAATATGATAAATTTATTCGCGCGATTTTAAACATTTCCTTTTGCGACTGCTACATAAATCGTATAAATATATGAAGATGAAAATCTTTAAATATCGATGAAAATGCGCGAGACAATGCAATGCTACGTAATAGTCGAACTATATACCTGCGCTTATTTTTCTTTTCTTACAAAATGGTCGAAATAGACAAAAGATAAACGAAGGTCATAGGTATTAGTTTTTTTGAAGGACGATATCTCCCTCGCGTTAAGCAAACTAGAAAATCTTGATCATGTCGTCCAGTGTCCGAGAAAATTCAAGCCGATCTCCACCTCCATTACTTCCCACAGTTTCGTCTTGATCGCAGAGAATGAGGCTCGCATAATCGAGATCTGCTTCTCCGATTTCCGTCTGCTATCCTTCGGACGCGCACAGCCGGCCCCGTCAACGATCCTCTTCAAAGAGTCCTAGTTTTTTTTTTGTGCTAGTTGGCCTCCTCTCGGCCGGTGCGCGTCTTTTGCGCGAACCAGTTTTTCGCGCAATGAGATACACGGGCTCGCGCCGAAAAATTTTGCAGCCAGTTACCGGTCTCTTTTCCTCGAGAGAGAGAGAGAGATACGCGTCGCATCTCCTTGAGATTCTTTGCCGCTACTCAATGCTAGACTGATTTATGAACGCGCAGTGGCATGCAAATTTTTCTCATTCTGACCACCGACTCGAGGCCACCTAGATACTTATTGTTCTATCCGGGTCCGTTACGCATTTTTGGATGGAAACTCCTACACTCCCATTTCCTGGTCCTGTTTAGTTCCCTCCGACGCGCCGTAGAAGCACGAACATCTCGAGTTATAAACTCCGCCATGTCTTTGCGTCCTGCTGGATGAAACGGGATAGAAAGGAGGAAGAAAGGAAAACAGGAGGTCTGCATGTTGCATGAATATCGCTCGAAATATCGGGTAGACCCAAATTGCCCTCGTTTATCTTTTGACTGTTTCGTTCGACCGTTTTATAAAGAAACGACAGGCGCAGGTACATATAGCTCGACTATTGCGTCTTCTTGCATTGTCTCGTATTTTCGCTGGTTTAAAAAGTATTTTCACTTTTATATATTTATGCAGTTTATTTAGCAATTTATGTAGCGGAAAAAATTGTTTAAAATCGCGCGACATATATATAAAATAGAATTTAGTGTAATTCGAATTATTCCTCCTATTTTCTTTTTATATTTTTAATTTTTATTATTCTTATATTCCTTATCTTTTTTTTTTATAATGCGCGTTCTTATTAATTAAGGCTTAATCATTTTATTGAGATCTCTTTTTACGAAACATCAAGAAAGTTATGTAATCCAAAACAATTATTATATTTGTTTTTTTGAACATTTTTTACACGTTATAAATTTTATGAGAAGCACCATACCGTGAGTTTCTTTGTATACACTGTCTGTTACACTTTCCCCTCATATTTTAAAATGGGCATTGAGCTTAGAAACAATACTGATTGTTCACGTTGCACCATTCAGGAGTCATTTTTACATCCTGCTCTTATTCTTGTTCCGCTTTCCTACGCATATGTCTTTTTGAGACTTTTATGGAACTGTTGTCTTTATAAGACTAATGAAACAAACGTGTGAGCGGAAGAAACACGGTTATCTTGTTCTAAAATTAAAACATAGGTAAATCAAGAAATACGAGATATAAACACGAAACAAATTATATGTATGTTTTATTTTAAAAAATGATTGTGTATGCAAAAAAAACTCATTGCATGATGCACAAAATTTATAATACATAAAAAATAAATAAAAATAATTTATAATTTATAAAACATAAAAAAAATTCAAAAAAACAAAAGTAGTAACTGATTCTGATTACGTTACTTCTTTGTTTCGTAAAAAGAAATCTTGATAAAATGGCTAAGTATATCTGATCCAGAAACGCGGAAACTTTCTACAAAATATATTCATTATCTCAGTATAGTTTTGGGACATGAACAGTTTGAAATTTTGTCGAAACAGTGTTATGAACGGCTTCATAACAATTGCTAATCATCAAATCTCATTGGTGAATACTCTTAGATTTCGCGAATGTGACTCGAATGCTACAAATCAATAATTTAATCTTTACCTCTGCTGAATGCAATGTGTGATACCGTCGGGATATTTTCAACTTCTCGAGTTTATTGTACATAGAAACATCTCCCAATCCTTCCTAAATAAAAGATCATATAAGCACTCAATTTACAAGTGATTCGCGCGTCTTTATCTTTTCTTTTTCTTCTTTCGGCAAGTAATAGAATAATGGACGTTTAAATATTGTGACAAAAAGTGCTTAACGAATATGCCTGTGACCAGTTTGCAAAATATATCTCAATACAATTTTCAATTAAAATTGAATTATAATTAATATAAAATATAAAAGTTGAGTATTCTCTCTTTTCGCTCAATTCTCGATGCTGCGAGAAAAAAATACATACGTTTTATGCCAAATGTCGTTTTTCCATCTTCTCGAACGATCATAGAGAATACTTTCGTACACTCTTGCAGCATCCGTATTCGAGAAATTGCAACGATGTCAATCTCCAGTCTTTAGTGAAACACCCAAAATTTTTTTACGTTACAAATGAATAATCTCTCGCGAATAGAATAAGACTGCGATAAAATAAGATTTCGAAGCAGAATCCACCCTCGACAAAAGAAACTCTTCCGTGACGCCTTTAATCGCGACTCTCTTACGTGCGCTTAACGCCGGTACGTCGTCTCTTCGTTCCGTCGCTGGCCGTCGAGAATGAGACCGGTTTTCGCCTCGCGATTGTTGCAAACTGGCCACAAGTAAATTCGTTAGCGTTCTCTGTCACGACACCTAACCGTACATTCGTTCATCTGTCATCCACCGAAAGAAGAAAAAAAAGAGATAAAGGCGCGCGAGACGCTTACACTTGTGAATTCAGTCCGATCCTCTATTCGAAGGAAGGGAGAGAATAATTCTCCTTATGTACAATATAAACTATAGGGAATTCGAAGTAAAATCTGTCTTTCTTTCAAAGCCTGCTGACCTCTTCAGTTTGCAAGCCTTCTGGTGGCGAAAATATCATCTCAATGGTATCATCGCACAACCACGAGCAGAGAAATAACAATTAAATTATTAATTTGTAGCATTCGACTCACGTTCACGAAATCTGAAAGTATCCATGAGATTCGATGGTTAGTAACTGTTATGGAGATTGAATATAATGTCGTTTCGATACGATTTCAAACTAAAAAGAAACAAGAGAATAGAAAAAAAATAGCAGGTCTGCAAAAGCAGAACCGGCACAGAAACGTAAGTTAGAAATAGTATTCGGAATTTATCATCTTTAATTTTAAGAATCTTTAGAAATTGATATGTTCCAAGGTACTATTGCATTCGACATATAAAGTATATATGCATGTAAAGTGCTGAGTTTATATCTCAAAATTATACTGAGATAATGGTACATTTTGTAGAAGGTTTCCTCTCCGGTTTTACTCCTAGGTTTTCTGCATATTCTGGAATTGCCATATAACTTCATTCGACTCGGTAACATATAAGACGCGATCAAAACGTCGAACAAAATTAGAAAAACGCGTTATTTGATTTCACCTCTTGATCGATAATTATAACTTGCAAATCGGAATTGATCGTATTAAACTCGAATAGACATGGCTGTATTTTTTACGCACGTGTTTTCGCCGTCGCGGAAAACTGGCAGTGGCGAGTTTGCACGCGCTCAAATTTGTGCGCAAACGCGCGATTGGCTGTAATTAAATTATATACAGATATCAATTTAATTACACGTAACGAACATGTACGAACAAGTATACGTAATCATAGGTACATTTTTTATCGTGTACTCGAGCGATTGGAATACGGACTACAGAGAGAGATATATATAGTTATCGCGAGAACATGATTCCCTCACTTTGACAATTTTATGATGCCTGATATATTTCAAAAGACCTTTCGACTCTTTGATTTACTTTGCGTCATTATTTGCTTGGTAATTCGTCGTTATTTTTACTGTCGTTCAGCATACAGTACGTTCTGTGTGCTTTAGTTTTAAACAGATGTAAGATATCTCTCACATTCTGGATTCTAGAATCTATATAACTAGGAATTTCTAATATTATGATTAAATCGGTTTGTAAGATATAATTATCGATCAAGAGGTAAAATCGAATAATAGGCGTTTTAATCTTGGTTTGATGTCAATCGCGTGTATAATCGAGTTGAATTCTGTGACAATTGAATCATAGATTATCCGATTTCTACACGAATGTATACTTGCGCTATCGAATACAAGAGTACCTTGAGATATATCGATTTCTGAAGGTTCCTACAATTAAAGATTGTTAGTTCCTAATGCTATTTGTAACTTATGTTCCTGTCCAGTCCTGCTTATGCAAGTCTGTTTTTTTTTTTTTTTTTTTTTTTTTCTTTGTAAGCAGTAGTTATACAGTGATGAAAATATCGACGAGACAAAGAACCACGCGTCGTTATACTTATATTAATGCATAGAGTTATCGCTTGTCCCATCGTAATTATTATCGTTGTTGTCCTCTTATTCTTAACGTGCAAAAACTATGTATACATACATATATTATATATTTGTGTCGACTAGTTGTAATGTACTAATATGATGCGCGTTTGAATTGCGATTGCGTTGTACGGATGATGATCGATTTATGACGAAATAGAAAATTAAAGTAAAATAAGGAATGCAAATGTATCATTAGTGATATGCGACAAGGGAATGGAATTTTAACAAGCAATCTGACTGAAGAATTGAAACATTAAATTCTTTTCAAAGGAAGCATTCGGAAATATTTGGGTGTTTGGATTATTCAGAGAAATATAAAAGTATATAAAATATAAAGGAGATTATCTGTTTTTTTTTTTTTTTTATACGTGAATCTTATCGCGTATCAATATGTTACGGTGAAACTGTAACTTAATTTCGGTGATTCTATAAAATCTCTGTCGACTTTGTAGAATCAGTGGCTATTTTGGTGCGAATAAAAAGAATAAAAAAATTCTTTCGTACAATTACGTAGGATTTTATAAATGTTCTCTCTCACTGGCGATATTGTAATATCAATTGTTTTATTTTATCATTAATGAAATTGATAATGATGATGTGATCTTATAATATAAGAAATCACCAGTGAATACTTGATTAAAAATTTCTATTACGTGCACTAACATAATCAACGATTCTATAGAGAATTACCAGAGCTTTTATAAAAACATCAATTAATCACTTTCACAAACAGATTTTCAGTTTCTTTTTTTTTAATTACTTTGGTCATTGTCATATATAATACTACCGTACACTATACTTAATACATTTAAACTCTGATATTTTTTGTCTCTTCTATCTTTATCTTTGTCTCTTCTATCTTATTCTCATGTTTTATATCTCGATATTTATCTTTGTCTCTTCTATCTTATTTTCATGTCTCATATCTTTCCGTCGGGGCAATAGTATGCATATGACTAATCGATCGAACTCTATTAAGAGAGATACATTTTATTATCAAACAGTTTTAGAATTTCTAAACACAATTTCGAAACACAAATGTCGATCGTCGACCGTACTCCGTATCCCAATCGTTCGAGTACTCGAGGAAATGTACCTATAATTACATATACTTGTTCGTATATTTACATGTAATTAAGTTGATATCTATGTATAATTTTGTACAGCTAATCGCGGTGCGCGCGAATTCGAGCGAATTCGCCACTTGCCAATTTTCCGCGACGACGGAAACATGCTAGCAAAAATGCAGCCATGTCGCGTCGCATCCGCTCGAGTTCTCGCGCACGAGAGAACGTGACACGGTACAAATACAAGACCTTACGCCTACGATTAAATGAGTAAACACGGTCTCACGAAGTAATAGATAATAATGTCGGTATATTATTTAGCGAAGTGTATCAATCACTTGGCGCACTTGATTGTTTATCGCGAACAACGTTTCAACGTTTTGCTCGTCGATCAAATTATCGGCGATCGTTGTGGGCGATTCTCATGAATCAGAGATCGTGGATCCTCGACAACGATTCCGTATATCAATATTAACGTCGCGTACAATGTCGTTTAACGTTTGTTACGCAACGATATAGCGAGAACAGCAGATCAAGTGGCACTGAACGTATACTATGAAACTGACACTACCTCACCAGACACCTAATATATCTCAACCACAAGACTGATTTTAAATAATATTCCTATAAATAAGATAAAAAGAGAGATAATGGGCAAGAAGAAATAAAAAAAAAGAATGACGAATTGCGAATATTATAGAGAGAAGTATATCATTCGTACAAATATGATATAAATCGTTTTGTAAGTAATTCGCGCGTCTAGGGAATAAAATACTAATTGTAATATTATCATTATTACTGCATTGCTGCCAACTTTGAATTCCTATTGTGAATAAGAGAAAGAATCGACGAGAGATGAATTCTTTGTATTGTAAGTGTTTACTCGTAATTTCATGCCCCGATCTTTGCAATCACGCATTAATAAACGATTATCGAATGTTCCATGAATTGACTGCTCTGTCAGACTATTTTTATTATTAAATCTCACTGTTTAATCGTTCTCGAGTCTCGTTATTCGGCACCTGCCCTGCACACGATAAAAGTTTATTATATCGTATTCTCACACATATAATTTAATGAATTATGCTAATTCTCGAAAGATAAATTTATGCCAAGAATTTTAAACAGGTATAATTTAGCGATATAATTTTGAGCACAGTTAATTTAAAGCAACTGTCACAAATAGTTTCACAAATAGTTTCACAAATAGTTTAGAAATTATTTTAACATCAAAGTTAAATTTTTTTTAATGAAATTTATACATTTGAAATTCTATTTTACAACGAGTTTATTCTAATTTTATTATTTAATTTTAGATTATTCAATATAATTGTCACACACCGCAAAACTCCAGAAGGAAAGAAATATACTCCAACCGCGAGGATCTCATCGTATTTCAAAATTTTACGGATTTCTCGAAGTCATCGATAAAACATTATCACTAGGGGGATCGTTTTATTTCCCGATGGACCATCGCACTGAAATTCGGATAAAGTGTCGCGGATACAAGCACAAAAGTGACAATATTTTCACGACTCATCCGAGGTTGCATCATGGATTCGCTCGTTGATTCAGAAAACGGAGAGAAGAGATATCGTGGGGTATAACGAAAGCGGCCGAGGGGGGATGGCCGGAGGGGGCATACATGCTGAAAAAAAACCGTTTCCCTCCATCCTCCCCGGCGCGTTTCCTCCCCGATTTAGGAGGACCAGCGCGACCTGCATTCAGCTGTGCCATTCGGGCCACCGAGTTTCCAAAATCTAGGATTCCATACACGCGCGATCGAGCGACGGGTGAAGCTGCAGGCGTCGCCGAAGGGCTGAAGAGAGGGGTGGCGCGGCCGTGGCACAGTGACACATTATGCCGTAATATGGGGGCACGTGGCAGATGCAACGGATCGAGTCGGACTGAATCGTCCAAATTCATCAGATCGACGGCAGTCTCTTGAGAGAGTCCTGCGCACGTATTTTAATCTTATATTCATTTTTTTTTTATTTTTTATATTTGCTAGGTGTAGATAATCTGTCTATCCTACAACAATATTTATCTTCTAAGATTTATTTGGCTTACATTTACAGAATAATGTTTATAAATTTGACATTTATAACATTCGATACAAATTTAGGATTTAAAAATATCGATATGAATATCGATATTTGTTATATGTTAGTATGGACTCTTATACCGATATTTTTTATGTAATTTTATATGTCCTATTATTTTTTTCTTAGTTTTTTCCTATATTAGCTTATTTCTTAATCTATTTCCTTTTAGATTGTAAAATTTATTTCCAATTAGGAAAATTTATTTGGTCATATTTGGATTTTCATAAATTCAACATTTATAAATTCAATATTGAATTTATGAATAAATATTGAATTTATGAATATCGATATAAATCTCGATATTCATTATTTTTAGTATGATATAGACATTTACAGAATTTTACAGAATTTTTCTACGTTACATGTATATATGTCTTATCATTTTTTTTTTTTTAATAATGTATGGGTTATATGGGTACTATATATTATTGTGTAAAATTTATTTCCAATAAGAATCATTTCGTTTAATTTTTTTTGCCGCTCATAATGTTTCGAAATTTGAAATATTCGCAACTCACACGACGTAATATCAACTTTTAATCTTGCCGCTTAATGCTATCGCCGGAACTTTTACTGCTGCTTCTTAGTTCTTGCAGGAGAAGCGAAGGAGAAGGTAAAGATAAGATATTAAATTCAAAGCGAAGAATATATCAAGGGGAATCGTTGCTATATTCGTTGCACAACGGTGCGGGCGTATGAGTTTACTCCCGCAGCATTGGCTCCATTGTCAAAAACTATGCCAACACGTCAAGAAAGTCTGGCAGCACGCGACAAAGCGGACGGGCGAGCGGCGTGCGTTTCTTTCGTGGCATTGAGTGCCGTCGAGCTGTTTTGGGGTCAGAATCCGGGAAAACGCGCGCAGGGTCCCCGGAATCTATACGTCGCTACCTGAAGTACCGCTACAAATAGGTAAACATACACAAATTCGATTGTGATCGTTCTCGCGTGTAATGGCGCGTTTAATTCCGCGACGCGGAGTTTATATCTCACGAAAGCTACAAGATAAACTATAACGGCACTTGAAGATCCGTCGCATTTTGCTTATATTATTCTGCATAATTCTCATCAAAATCTCGTTCGATTTTTATATACAGTGAACTCCCGGTATAAGAAGATACGTCCGGTTTATCGAAATTTTACCGCATTATACGAATTCGCGTTATAAAAGTACCGCGCTATACAGAGATTTATTATACATATAATCAATTTTACTGTTAATTTCGAATATTAAATCGCACTCTAATGCATTTCAGATTTTGTTAATTACATCAACAATTACGACTATATCATCTTTATACAAGAGTACTCGTTCCTTGTGTCCGGGACAATTGTTCCACGCGTCAGATATCATCGAGATCGAGCCTCGTCTTCGAGCGCCGATGAGAATAGCCGTATATGATGATGAGTTTTTCCGAAACGCAACACAACGAGCGCGTCGTAAATTTTCTCGTCGCCTCGAACCCTACGAAGACGAAGCGGAAGAATAATGGCGTCGTGTGCCACGCCACGCGTTCCTGAAAAGCGAAAAGGATGCCGGCGGGAAGGAAGAAGAGAGAGAGAGGAGGGTTAGCACGCTCCCCCTTTTCCGCTCTTGCCTCGGCGTTCCTTGTTTTTTGTCTTTCTGGTAAAAAAAAAAGCTCCTTTATGGAGGCAGAGCGCGCGTGCTACCACGGAGAAGGAAGGATGAAAGGGATCCTAGACTACCACCACACACCACCCGGGGGCCTTAGGTGGCCCCTGTCGATTGACAATGCGCCAATCCGACGGTACGTCCCAAGAAACGCGATACCATTTACCGGTGAAACCCAAAATTACGTGAAATCCACGACGGGGTGTACGATGCGTCTATGTAAAGGGTGACTCACCTGGGGGGGGTGGGCTGTTGCACGCCGGTTTCAGGAAAGAGCACATATGCGGATCGTGCTACGAACATGTAAAGTTATTTAATCCTGTAAATACGCGCATGCGTGTTAATTCAAAGTTTATCTTCCTGAAGAAGCGGTTTTTCTGCCCGACAATATTATCGAGAATGCGATCTTATAGATAGAAAGACGAAATTATGAGGCCAGCAAAAATTAATCTAACAATAAATATTGTCGATCGAGTCGCGACGATTTCACGACCATCGTGGAGCTCTAGCACGCGTCTTGCTTGTTTCTTTCCGCATCCCGTAAACTTGGAGAAAGCAAAATCTATATTTAAATGGTTCACCATTTTATGGAGACCAACTATTCTCGACATATGTCGAAACCAGGAAAGAGTCGTCAACTCACTTCCGATATTTCCGCCGCGGACACTCGATGTCGTTTATCTTACTTCAAACACACGAAAGATACGAGAATCTTCAGCTTCCTATCTTCCTTCCTGTCGATAGAAAAAAAAAATCGTGTTTCCCGGTCTCTCCTAGCCAGCCAGGTATTTGCGGAAGTATCGGAGAAGCGCAGCTCGAATTCGGCCGACCACACGGCGCCCCGTAATATATTTCCAAAACTCGTTTTCCACAGATCGGGGGGAAAAAGAACGGACAATAAGCTCACCCGTGTGGCCAGCTCTCGAGTCCTAATTATACAGCACACGCCAAATAAATGGGCCCTCGTTCCTCGAAGCACCGTCGGCTCTCGAGACACGACTGCTCGATTCTCGCGGCGGCGCGCGTCCATCCGATCAAGGCGCCATATGGCGAATCCTTTTGCCACTGCTTAAAAAATCGCTAGGTATTAAACCCGGTGTTCATCGAAAAATTTTTCGTCGCGGAGGAGCAGCAGGTGCTTTCGACAACGAAGGCGGCGAACGTCTGAAAGCAGCCCTATTACATTTATGTTGTTAAAATATAATCATAGAGACAGAGACAGGTTTCACTTTTGCCTCTTACGATGTGATTTCTAAATTCTAATTTACATCACACCGAAGATGCTTCAACCGATGCATCTCGACTTGACGGGTACTCGCGATAAATTTTGCCAAGAAATATTGACGCGAGTTAAAAAGGTAAAATCGTTCGTACACGCGTATAACAAACTAAATATATTAATAGCGATCGATTTAAATGTGTTCGCCGCGGGACACTTTTATCCGAGACTATTCGGGTTTTCACCTGCTTTCCTCTATCTTTATATGTCTGCGCGCGACTTATCGGCCCGTCATCTCATCCCGCTAATGCCCGGCGAAACTCACCTTTCCAAGTGACAGGTGCCACGAAATAGTTAGTAGCCTTTCGGGATCTACCGAAACGCAGAACATTTAAGTGAATTTGTTCGTGAGTGGTCGACCGTATAAAGCGGTCGCACCAAATATATCCTGAGAACTCTTCTCTCTCTAAAGGGGGCTAATAATATACGAAATGAACGCTTCCCTCGAATGCATTGGCATCTTAGTAATCCTGTTGTAGCTGTTTACGTCGACACGTTTCCCTGGGACATGGAAATAGCACACAAATATGAAGCAATAATTTGTACTCGGGATCAATGATTCATGCAATTTTATACGTGCGTTTATTCCGATCGTACATTGTGTATCTACATTCTAAAAATAAAATGTCATGCTTCCACATAATTGACACGTTTTATTTTAAACAAATTGCAACACGATTGCAATGAAGAAAATTACTATATTTTTATTTGGAAGTGAGAATATATACGTTCGGCCATTTATACCTGTCAGATGATCTTTTATTGATAGACAAGAAAATTAATACGGCAAATTATGAAAAGTGGCTATAGTTATAAAATACAGGCCTCTGATATACACCCCGTACATTATCACCAGCGGTATATCGTATTTCATACAATGTACTTTATCAATTTTTCATGATAAGAAGACTATAATTTTAATAGTCAGTGACGATCATTTCAGACTGTCTTCAGAATTATCGACTTTCTCTATACTTGTATAGAGAGGTTGTCGTGATGCTAAGATATCGATGACTCTGCGGCACCGAGTTGAACTACCCCGAAGAACAGCCCCCTAAACGCCGGAGAAGTGCAACGAGTTAGCTAAGCAGTCACGTAACCGCAAAAAGTGGCAACGGCTACCACTAGGTTAGACGTAAAAGTAATCCCTGCCGTCGTAAAGAGAAGGATTCGAACGATCCGAGGGTTCGGCGCGCTTAGGTGACATCGGCGAGTTGGGGGTTGCCGAGCCCCACGGGGCCCACCCCCGTAAGAGCAACCCCTACGCGATTGTAACATCACTATGCCGGCACCGACGCGCTTTAAGGAGCGTTTTTTCGCTCAAAAGAGTGCCGTTATGTGATACGATGAAAGCGGCCTTGTCCGGGCTTTACCGAGTTTACCGAACATCCGCGTGAAAGACATCGCGATCCGTTCAGTTTCGACTCAGTTTGTTTTAAGTTTGGAAAAAATTTGCTACACAGAACTGTACTCCTGAAATATCGCGTTATTCTCTTCTTGGCTACAAATACATAAATCACTTTTTATATTTATATTATATCTTCATTATATCACTTTTATTGTTTTATTTTTACTTTTATTATCCTAGAATTCTATCTCTGTACAAACACACGCACATTTTTTTTTATTTATTCTTAGCACAGACTCAACATCAAGTTTATCCGAATATCTTCGACATAAAAAATAATAACGACACTTGAACCGTCGACTTTATTGTTAGTTTAGTTTATTTCAACGCTGTGTAAAGAAGATTTTGTACAAAATTTTTGTAAAACTATTTTTCTTAGGTACGAATAGAGTTATATAGCTGCGAAAATAAAAAAAGAAAACATCAGTTTTATATATTACATTTTTATTTGTATTGTCTGATCCTGATCTTTGTCTACCTCTTTGTATCGTCCTTAACCCACTCTTAGCGGACCTGTTATCGCGAGTATTAAACGGATTCCAGGCTACGGGAATGGCAAAAGGGTATTATTAGAGGGATCCGGTCAAAGGGAATGCAAAGGAATAAGAAGGCGGGTGAGGAGGTAGAAGGGCGCTACGCCGAGAGCATATTCCGGAAGAAACCGTGGCCGGGCCTCTGAAATATGCATCGACTTACCAGCCGGAGAGTGGTATTCCAAAGTACTACCGACCCTTTTCCGAGAATATACGAGCGCACGATCGGAGCTTCATATTTCCTGATTTGGGGGTGAATTTAACTCCGGCCCGATATCGTCTGCGCAGAGAGAAAGGACATGTATCTACCTATATCTACGTTTCATATCTCCGTCTACATATATTGTAGATCGTCGTGTACAAAGGCCCGCGTATGTATCTCCGAAGGAAATGCACATAAAAGATTGAAAGCGACAAAGTTTTCTCTACGTCTTCATATTTCGGCGGTAACAAGCAGCAAAACATATGCTCAGCTATCGAAGCGTAAGCTTGTACTTGACTTTTACGTGATCTTGATCGATCCCAAGATTGGTCCAATTTTCGAAGCTTATAATTTAAATCTCAAGTTAAGACTCTATTGAATTGAACTCTACTTGAAATCAATAACAAAAATTAGTTCGAGAGAAGAAGTTTATTTTCAACAGCCAAGAATTCTCGGTGGCTGGATCTTTTTAGTTGAGAGTAAATAGACCGGAGATTAGGCCGAGATGTAATCTGGATACACTTTATATATACACGTGCTCGTCTCAGAGCATACGTGCATTTCGCGATTCCTTTAACAAGAATCTTCTTCGTAAGATGTTACACCTTTTCTCTGTAATCTCTCTCAGGGATGATTCGGACCAGCGGATTTCTACGTAAGAGCGAACAGACGGACGGACCGATGGACGGACGGACGAACGGACAGACGGACGAACCAACGAACGAACGAACGAGCGAACGAACGAGCGGACGGGGTAGAGAGTTGCTATAGAAACACTAATTCCGTCTCTGTCGCACCCGCGCCATGCCGCGGCGATCCCTGCGACCGGGGGAAGAAAAAATAGCGAGGGTGAAAAACCTGGGGGTGACTCAAATAAAAAAACGGATCAATATTAACTCTTTTTTCAGGGGCGGATGGGCCAACGAGTGGGGATGCTTCGGCAACCTCGCCGCGTCCCGTTCTCCTCCTCGTGGCTCTTGGTGCTGCTTCTCTCGATGTCTCTCTATCTCTCTTACTCTCTCTCTCTCTTTCTTTCTCTCTAGCTCTCTTTAGCTCGCGTCTCTCGGCCACTTCCTTCTTTCACCCTTCGAAACCATCGTCTCTCCTTTTTTTTCTCTCTCCCTCTCGCCTTCGAGTTCCGTCCATCCCGTCTTCTTGCGAGCGAACGACGAATACTTAAAGAGAAACGCGAAATTAGTTGCCTCGCATCGGCAAGATCCGCGTAAGCAATTGAGCGCGGTTGCGAAATGCTTTAAATGCATTGCACCTGTTACTTTTACTTGGCGCCGTGCGAAAACTCGAGGGATGGCCTTCAAAGCACACGCGATGTTACGATGCGTTGACCTGGTTACTTAAACAAGGGTTCGAATTATTCTGAGCAAATGCATGTCAAAGCGTTGTGGCGTGGGCAGCATCAAAACAGCGCAAGATGAATGAAGTTAACAGAAGGGTGCATCGCGGTGTTTCGCTTATAAAATTAATTAACCTAATCGATAACCCGAAATATAAATTTATGAGGAAAATAATATCTTTATTTAGCAGAGAAAGGTCGGACCGCTTGACAATATTTCCTAATGTCATGTATTCTGGTGCGTGTATGTACACTGCACTTTTACTATCATATAGATTTCGAGCGATGAGGAATCACGATATAATGTAGTGCGTCGAGCATCGAGGTACTCGACAAAGATTGATGTACCGATATTCATTGGACGAACAACGCACGTGCGGGGTCTTAGTAATCTAATATCGATCAGCCTTACATGTCCCCTGTATATTTCTGATTAAAACATAAAATTTCAGATATTTTCATTAAAATATAAAAATTATTATTTTCCTTTTCTCTTTCTTTCTGTACAATATTCATATTTATTACTTCTAATAATAAAATGTATGTTAATAAGCATTTTTTATTATTGTTTATTCGTTTAATAATAATTTTTATTGGGCAAATATATTCACAGAGGCCGAATTATAAATACATTCATATATCTTCTGTATGTTGTATAGCGCTGTATGTACAAATGCGTGATCTTTTTTACGACAAAAGAAAAAAGAAGGATTGCGCGATCGTGGCCGAGTTTCTCGAAGTCACCGAATGCGTCCTTGACTTCCGGCCGACCCTTTATAACCCTTCTTTGCATTCAGTGGCCTCGAAAGTCTACCCTTTCACCCTCCGGAGCCCTCG
This sequence comes from Lasius platythorax, assembly GCA_963971435.1. NCBI lineage: Eukaryota > Metazoa > Arthropoda > Insecta > Hymenoptera > Formicidae > Lasius > Lasius platythorax. Next base: position 2,307,189 of record OZ020536.1, on the reverse strand, counting down.
CTCACCAATATGACCGGAGGAACCCCAAACAAACAGGCATTTCCATGGTTACGCGCAATTACCAGGGTTGACCAACGACTAACTACCTTCCTTTGAGTTTCCACCTTGAGGACCGATGCGACATGAGCAAATCGGTCAGGGGTTTCGAAATTGAACGGTGGGGCTCGTCGAAAAAAAAAAAGGAAAAAATGCAGAAGACGAACGACGACGCGACCCAATATGCAGTAAATTCGCAGAATCGCGAGTAACCTGGTTTTGATCTATTTCCTTACTGCTCGCCAGGATGGTCCCTTTTTTGAATCACATTTATGAGAATGCCGCGGTGGTTTTTCGATAGCATCGTCGTATAAAAATGACATATGAATTTTACTTCTTCTCTATCACGCTTGAGAAGATTTTTACAGGTTGGATGTATCAAATATCAATATTTGTCGAATAATTATCATCTTTTCACATATCTGAATTATTGTTATAATATTTGATATTATGTGTATTTAGTATTTTATTATAATTGAGGCATCAGAAAAATAAAATTTACCGTCCTGTAACTCTTTCTCAACATTTATAATTTCAAAAATATACTAAATTTCTGAATATTATTATATTCCTTGAAACGCGTTATAATTAACAATTACTATCCTGTAAAATTCTACTGCACGTGTTTCTAGGAAATCTTTTTAGAATAAGTATAAATCTATTTGCGTCTATACCATTATCGCTGATGTAAATTCGATTTATTCAATTACATTCCCTTTACGTCTTTGTCAAGCTGACTCAACAGTATTCGCGATATAGATAGTGCTAAGTCGTTCTTTTTCATGCAACGGACAATAGCGTTCCAGCTCATACATGCTGAGAGTACCTTTGAATTGTTCGCGCACCGCCCCATATATACGTACATACATACATACATATATGTATAGCTGCCGGGCCGCATAGAAAAAAATCAATGGCATCGATTCCATCGGCACGCACGGACCCATTCAAGTTCAAGGCCAACAATCGTCCCCGAAATCGGTGACGCTATATATAAACGAGCATACGGCACGCACGCTTTAAATTCCATCCATATGTGATTCGCGATTTTTATGAAATCGTATGTAAACTCAAGCTCCATAAACCGAGTATTAAATTATTTTAATCGCGATCTTCTCATTGATATTACCAATAAATAATCGTGTTATCTGGATCCTATATAGGACGACATTTTCATTAAATTTTGTAAAGATTCGGAATTGAAGCATTCCAAAATTCTATGGATAAAAATTTCAACGCCTTTTTTTACACATTTGCAGATTATTGCGAAGCAATCTATGAAGGATCTTCGAGGATTCTTATCCATCTTGAAAATGCGTATCTCGCTTTCCACGTGAAGATTCGTGTCTTCACGCTTCCTCGTTATACGCGATCGCACACGCCTTGCTTTTTTCTTTTTATGTACGTAGCTTCCAGGACCAGCGCGCGCATCCACAATGGAAGATTTGTATAGCGGATGCTTTATCGCTCGCAGTCGGGCACCGCTGACTGATTTACATAATAGTGGTTGGTACGGAGTCATGCGAGTCGCGTGCAGATATCCATAGTTACGGAGATTTATGCAGCATCTGGTGTCGGCTGCGAATCTCGTATTGCGAACGAAACGCGCGCAAACCGCGATTCTCCGATCAACGTGGAGATCGAGATACAAAAGAATATGAAAACAAAGTCGAATTGAATCTCGAATTGACGATTATATAGATACAGCAGAGTGCAATATCTTCCCTCTTGTAATAATAAAGTTAAAGATTCTTGCAAAAAATAATTAGAAATTAATGAATAATGAATAGGATAGAGATATTTATATAAATAAATATCTATGTATCGTTCCATTGCACTTTGAATTTGTATATTTATGATATTTGTGCTCCTAATATTTTACTGCTCTATTTAATTTTTTGCATCTCAACCCAAAGCCGAGGGAAGTCACTCGCGTGCTCGAGCGTTCGGAATCCGATTAATCCCGGAGAGAAAAGCGAGCCCGTGGAAGGAATCGATCGTTATTCCGGCATAATTAATGGTATGCAAACGACATAAACGAATCAGGGGAGTGATTTATTCGCGCTAGCAGTGAGCAGATATAAGGCCAATTTCGTCAGCGCGCTCACGCTCCATAATTTCCAGACTAATCCAGGTAATTGTGAGCGTGCCAATCGCGACCGATATCATCAAAACGTCTTCCCTTAAGATCGTGATAAATCGTTCACGACAAGTTGGCCCCGATTTAAATTATTCGAAGCGATTATTTCGATAAGTTAATTTGTTAATAAGATCAAAGATCTATATAAAGAAACTCACCTGAATCAAAATTTCAATTAGCGAACTAATGCCGTTGTGCCATTCTTCAATATCAAATTAACCTCATTGTCGCGATCTTCCCGAGAAAAGGAGACAAAGAAAAAAAAAAACATATGAAAAAAAGGTGCGGATACGATGTCGCGCGACTGTAATTGCCACTACCGAATTAAATAAAAAAAGAACGACGTAAGGGAACAAAGGGGGATGAAAGAAACGAGAGAAAAAAAAGGAAAAAGAGAGAGGACAAGAGGAAGAAGCCGTCGAGACCGTCCTGCGAATCAGACCTTGCTGAATTTCCCTCCTACCCCCCCCCTTCCCTCCTCATCCCCCGACAACAAAGAAGGGTGGTTGTAGTCGTCGCACCACGCGCCGGCTAACCCGGGCGGCATATCATTACCCCTTCGCCCCTCGCGCCACCCATCGTCTTCTTCTGCCCTTCTACCCTTCTGCCCGCGTCTCGTCCTCTTCCTCCTTCTCCTCTATCCTTCGGTGGTGTGCCGGTCTCTTCACCCTTCCATCTTCTCCGGTAGCAACCCTACGCGCTTCGATTCGCGCGGGGCAGCAATCCCTCCGTCACCCCCGTCGACCCTCGTCGCTTCGCGGTGGGGGCAATATGGCCGCTCTTGCACGCTGGATACATTACGGCCGCGTTGCTTAATTACGCAAGATACTTTTCTTTTGGGAGAAGAAAGGGGGAGCGCGCGCGTTTGCTCGCCTCCCTTCCCGGGGCCGAAGACGCGCATTGCTGCTGGGGACGGAAGAGAGTAGCGAGGTCAAGAGGGTGTTTTCTTCCCCTCTCGCACATACTTTAGTTTCTTTTTCCCTTTCTTTTGCGCTCCCTCGATGGACAAGGTAAGACGCGACCGTCACGGAGATGTGGCGAAAGATTAACGGGGTCTGATCGGAAGGACAGAGATGGAGAGAGGGAGTGGTTGTTTACTCACAGGAGTCAATAATTAAACTTGTTTTTCGATAGCGAAATATCTTACAAAGTCGATTAATTCGAAGGGCATCAGGTTATATCTACGAGATATTCTATGGTAATATTGCGATTTTAAACGTATAAAAAAAAGAGTAGAAAAATTTAATTTAAAATTTAGAAGAAGTCCGCTAGGAGATGATTGATAGAGCAAATTGAATTAACAAGAGCAAGTTCCTTTTCTCTTTTGCAAAAAGAGACTAATTCTAGACTAATATAAAATAAAATAAAAAATTTGCTTTGGTTTTATTTAAGATAAAAAGGATTTTTTAATCTAATTTTATTTATTAGTGTACAAATAAAACAGGGACCATAAAAATGATAATGCTAACATTAGCAATACTGTAAATGACTATAATTGCAATGAATGAATAATAAAAATAATAAACTATTTTTTCATAGTATTTTTAATCGTATACGTTATAAGAGTCACGGACAACTGCATGCATTTCAAATGACGTGGACGAGAAAAGAGCGATTAAAAAAAAATTGCACGGTTCGATACCCTACTTTTTATTCCATGCGATATTTTTATTTAAATGTGTCGTCGTCGCGCGAGAACGATTAATCAACCCTTTAATCACCGGGTTCCGCCGGTGCGACGCGTAACCTGGTACCACCCTGGGTCCGCGCATAATACACGCATAGCCTACGCTCTCGCGGGAGACTCTGGCTGCCAAACGCCGTGCATACGGTCCGACATTAATCAACCGCCCACCGAAAAGAAAAGAAAAAAAATCTATAACTCATCAACTATTTAGACCATCCCGCCGTATCCGATCTCGCGCGCACCGACGAGCTCGTAAACGCGAGAAAAGGCCATCGCTGAAAAAAAAAAGCAAGGATTAAAAATTAATATCGCAATTTCCCGCCGCGACGGTGTCTCCCGTGTTCTTCGGGAAGAATGCGACGGTAAAAGGAGGAAGAAGGACGGGTTCGCGACGGCGTTATAGAGCGGAGTGCTCTCGCGCGACGTAAAGTATAAAAAATAATGCGCGCGTAAAAAGGCTACGCCCGCTTTTGGGGTGGAAAAGGGTGCGCGGGCATCGCGCATGTACACCAGCGAGGAAGTTCACGGTTTAAGTAAAGGGACATGAATAATAGAAAGACAGAGAGAGAGAGAGAGAGAAGAAGAAGCGATGTAAGGCGGAGCGAGGTCAAACGAGAAGCCATTAACAGACTCGACAGAAAATAGAGAGGAAGATGTCCGAGAATTCGAGGCGCGCCATGGGACGTGTCGCATATCCTGCAAAAGCTTTCCCATTCGTCCGTTAGCTCTTCGACCGGCTCTTAGATCATGAGGCCCTTCCAGTTTTTTTTTCGAATTGCGATTGCATGGGAGTTTCCTTGCGGAAGCGTCTTTGTTTCGTGTAAAGTGAACGGTATTTGATCATCTAAATCGAATTTTATACTTCAAGGAAATATTTATTAATCATTGCTGCATGTCTGCCGTGAAGACAAGACAAAACAATTTATTTTTATCTTTGTACTCGACATTATTAATTCATCTGCTGTTGCTTTTTATATCTACGATTACCATTTTATGTGCGCATCGACTAAGTAAATAAAATGCCCAGAACTTCGAGGGATCCCGGGTAATTCGAATCTCACAAATTAGAATCTATAATCGATTGGGGGGTGAAAGCGTGGGATATGCAACTATACAGACTACACCGGATCGAAATACTATTTATGACTAGTTCTCATCCTGCAGACGGAAAATGCACATCGACGCGAAGACGGTCCAACTTTTTTCCGACATAAACTCGTAATACACTAAAAGTTTACTAAAAGGAAAATAATTCTCGTTCTTTCGATCAAAAAGCAAAAAAAGATCAACAGTTGGTCTCAGAAAATAATTCTATCACAAAATTAATCTTTATAGCAATTTTTTAAAAATATGTTAATATCTCTAAAATTCTTATAAATATATACTACATACAAAATTGTTGTAGGAGTCGTCTAAAAACACGGGTCGTCACACTCTTTCCTAGAGCAGAGGCCGAAGTACAAGGAGCGATACGAGGCGAAAGGATTCTCGTCCCTTTTATTCACGGACCCACGGATCTGTGCCACCGGAGGGGTTGAAAAAAAATGGGTTGGGTGATGGTGGGTGAGTCACTACTATCGGCTGGGGTGATAGCGCCTGGGGTGGGTGCAGACTTTTTATCTACAGGGATTTGCAGAGCGAGCCTAGGTCCGGTTGCACCCTTGTATCTAACCCTAGCCGGCAATACGACGATCGACCTAACCTAACCCACAAGGAAAGAGCAAAGGAGAGAGAAAGAATAGCGGAAATTATTCATGAGATGCGCGTATGAGGTGAGCACGTATATTAAGGCGAGATCGGTTCGCGATGAATTCGGGAAGGATTAGATCGAGAAATTTGTTCCGAGAATAAAACCACCATTCCATGTGCATACGATGTCCCAAAACGCTAATACAAAAAATTCTTACGTTCTCACTGCAATTTTTAACTTTAATCTTACGGATATGTCGTAACTGAAACGCAAAGTGTGATTGCAGTTACGCCTTAATACGCCACTTTGCTAATGCATTGAAAAATCGATATGAAGATTACATAATGAAAGATAGAACTCCCGTCGCCAACACACTGTGGAAACTGTTCCATAAGAACGAGCCGTCCGTCGGTTCGCGTAAGTTACGTGTGAATGTAACCGAATTTAAACGTGGTCGAAATTAAGGCTAAGTGCGACGATAGAAAATTATCCCATCCGGAGGAGAGAAGGCTGTTGAAGGCGCGCTGTTTTTTCGCGCGGAAGCTGCCGCCGGCGAAATTATCAAAACGAGAATCCCGCCCGTAATCGCGGAAGAGGGTCGGAGGAGGAAATAAAGAGGATCAGAAGAATAGCCTAGTAAGGTCTAGGCTGCAGCCACTCGCTGACCCAGCACGGCCGCCGCGTGTTCGCTCCCGCGAGGAGGCGGCTTTCCTTTCGGCCGGGCCAATTGCCAGAAGGAATAAAATTTGGATGAGTAACGAGCCGCCGGCGCGGTGGCGGTGCCGTTTAACATTTCGTAATCAGGGCGAGCGTCGTCGTCGCGGGGGAAACGGAGGGTAGAGTACTGGTAGAAAGATACGGGACCCGTTTCTTTCCCGTACTCGGAACTCCGTTCTCAGCATAAAAAAAGATAGATAGAGAGAGAGAGAAGAAGAAAGGAAGAAAGAAGCGCATCCCCCACACCTCCCCTGCGCCCCTACGATATTTCTCATTCGCCACCCTACACCCCGTACGGCCAGGGCCGTTAACGTCGACGGGTGAAGCCCCGCGCTCGCCTTGCAAAGTAATTTCGCTTAAAAACGTAATTAGTGTGCGTCGAGATGGGGTTGAGGAAAAAAAATCGTTAGGGGTAGCCGAGTTTTTTTTTCATAGCCTAGGGGTGCGGATCGGGGCGCGGGTCGGGGTGGTGCGACGGTGCGTTGCGCGAGGGTGCCCTCCGGTATGGAATAAGACTGCCTGCTCGCTCTCGCTTAGGGTTTCATCCCTCGACCCCGCGCACCACCTCGGCACGGATCCCTTTCCTTTCTCCTTCTCTCTTTCTCGTTTTCTCCCGATCAAATCTTCAGGGTGGACCTCTCGAGTGGAACGCCGCGCGGAGTAACTCGGTCGTGGGCCGTATCGAGCTGCCGTCTCTTCGCCGTAAGAAAGTTGAAAGGATAAAGGATAAAGGGGTGGGGAGGGGGTTGGAGGGGAGAGACGCGCGCGGCGGAGTCGTCCGGAATCGGAAAGTATAGATTGATAGCCGAGGAGAAGAAAGGAAAGCAAGGAAAAGGCGAGGTCGACGAATTCTTCAATTCAAAATGACCATCGTTACTCTTTATCTCGAATGCTCGCGAGCTCGATATTTTGTTTCACGCGTTTATAGAGAAACGCAGGATGATTTGTTCGAGATGATGCTGCAGCTGAGGTTTGACTTTATATAAGTCGATATATCTATGGCACTTAAAAGAGACATTTTTCATCTTGTCACGCAGATTTCATATCTGCGCGAATATTCGTTTACGAGATGCTAATGCGCAAGCTGGCATAAAGAAAATTAATTAATCAATCTCGAAATTCAATTTTGTTATCGATTATTAATTTTTATAATCGAAATTCGAAAGGATTAATATGATTTTTTTAAAAGATATAATTAACTAATATCTTTGCTTTAATATATATCTGTTTATTATAAATATTCTATTAAATATTTGAAAAGTTTTTCAAAATAAAATTAAGAATATTGCATGTACATCATATTATACAATAATGTAAAACGGATCATACTATTGCGCTGTAACTTTCGGCTTTCATATGATGTGTGATTCGTCTACACTCACTGTGCGACTTTTCTGACCTGGCCATCTATGGACGGAAGCACGCGAGTCACGTGAAACGCGCGGCGCGATCGCGCGTCTCACATGACTGAATGAATCAGCTGTTCGTCGCGTTGCGCGACTCACGTGACTCGCGCGTCTCGTGTGACTAAGCGAATCATATGCGCTATCATGCGTGTAGTATTGCTGCGAATTATCCTACTGTATTTCCCAAACTTAGAGATTTAAAGTTAAAATTATTAATTTCTTTTTAAGTGCGCTGATAAATCTACGATTTAACTTGTAAATAAATTAGAATAAAAATAGCTAGAAAGTAAATAAATTAGAATAAAAGTAGCTGCATAAAGCAGAATAAAAATAGCTAGGAATAGTAATATTCTCTTACGATATTTTCTGGAGCAAAAACTGATATAGAAAATTAATAGATGTAAATCTTAAAACTCGATTCTTATCTGCTCTTAATTTTTATAGTTATCGGAAGTCTCTCGAAGCTCAATAACTCGAAAAATAAAATTTGAAAATATTACGAAACGTTACATTACTCTGTGATTACACGACTGTAAATATTGTATATATATTGCCCATTTATCTACTTAATAAAGTAAGCGTAAATCCTTTTGCGATTACGAAACTCGAGAAGCTTACGGTTCAGAAGCTGTGATCACCTTGTTATTAATAACAAGATGCATCATGTACCACACAATCACGCGTGCTAGATGATATTTCAGAAACATATAAAATTCGCGTGGGCGTGGATACCCTTTAACATCCTTCTTACAACGCCCCGAGCGTTACGCAGTCGTGTCAGCCCCCGTGACACCCTCTCTCGATCGAGTGCAGATCGATTTGACACAAAAAGCCCGATTCACCGCGAAACCCCCCCACTGCCTCTTGAAAGCTACTCCGCAATCATTTTCGTGACGTGTTATCGTTCCCGCGACGCGTGTCGGTGATACTAATCCAGCGCGTTCGTAGTAAGCTTCGCGATACATGTGTTGTACATCGTGATGAACCGACGGTTCCTACCAGAGACTTTTTCTCTTCTCGTCGTCTACGAACGAATTCAATTATCGCGATGGTGCGCGCGTCCGTCGGCGTCGTTAGAAGTTCATTATACTTTATGCGTCACCTGCCTCCCTCTTTATCTCTTTTCACGGAGCATACGGAATGGAAGACGCGGTATATAACAAAAGAAAATAAATTTTCGGTAAAAGCAAAGTGCTACGAGCTCCGGCATAAACACCCCGTCGAGCGTGCAACACCTGAGGCCAGGACTTATGCGCTTGTCTGCATTAGAGAGAGAAAAATAAAGAGAAGAGAGAGAGAAAGAAGACACCCCTAGTTTTAATATCGGATTTGGGTTTTACGTTTGCATTTTTTTGTTACGTCTAAAATGTAATTCAAGAACAGGTTGATATTAATGTGATTAAAAATATTACTGATATATTAAGTTTAATGTTTAATGTATCACTTAATAAAAAAATAAATAATACAAGATTTACTTTTTTATCTTACTTTAACTTCAATTATACATATATATATCTATATATTCCGTGTATCTTCTCGTTATTACATAATATAAATCTACTTTTTTAAAGCTTCGGAAGCTTCGGAAAATGCAACACCAGAACGAATTACAAAGGTTTACAAAGAAATAGATCTCAGAACAGGACGAGCTTTTAAACTCATTTGTGTCCTTCGTCTTAAGCCTCGCGGTTCGTTCGCGGCATCGAAGGGCACTCGGCGGATAAATATATATATGTATATGGTGAAAGGGGAAGAAGCGTGGCGGACAAAGAGGAAGAGAAAAAGAGCGAAGAGAAACGAGCTGATTTGAAGCGGGCACGATGTTTAATTCAACGAAACCAAAGACACGCCTCGCCAACTACGGAGCGAGCCTCGCCATCGACCTCGAAGAAAACCCCGACGGAGCTCTGCGCGCGTTATTCCTTTCGCCTTCCCTTAAATCCCTCCGGTAATTGCTTCTCTCTTACGACCCGAGCTTGTACGCTTGTGGGGTAGTATTGGTGAATGGCCGGTTACACACCAGTGGTGAACGACTAGATAAAACGCTAATCAGAAATTTGTGCTCTCTCAAGAACGGGTTGGCAAGAGCAGTGCCATCATATCCAGTATTGTCAGAATAAATCTCTCCTTGCATCGCCCGTATCGCGAATTATCTAGAACGATAAATCGCAAAGCTCGACTTAATTCTCAGACGAGAGCAACTGTACATTTTCATCCATACACTCAAATACGGTCTCGTTTCACCCTTACTTCGCTCACGAAGTAAGTTCGTTACAGTGTTATTATTCTTGCGGACGAGCCAATTTCCCGGACTCTGGTAGAAAATAAATTGCGTGAGCAACCTGGCAGCGATTCGAGAGACCGCGAATAATTCGCGAAACGCGCCATCGCTATACGACAGGCCTGCCATTTTGTCTCCGATGCAGCAATTACCGAGGTTGCATTGCGACGCTCGGGCTTGCAGTGCGCATGTCCTCGAGGGTAAAAGGGTTAAAGGGCTTCCCCTCCCTTATAGACCTCGGCGGGCAGGTCTCTCGTGTTGGCTCTCAAACGCGCGTCCACTTCCCGCGTACGTCGTGACACACGCGCGTAATTCGCGCGCTCCATGCAACGGTATCGCACGCGAGCTTGATGGGAAAAGCGCATTACGCGGATTTCCGACCGCGGGCGTCGGCACACGTATTTTTCATTAAGCCTTCCTCGCCTCTCCCCTCGTCTTTCTTTTTTTTCAGACAGGCTCACCCCGCGCGACGCGTATCCATCCACCCTCGGGCGCGCAACCCTTTTTTTTTTCCCGTCGTCGTCGAGCGATAAAAAGCGATCCGGGGTGGCGGCGATGAGGGGATGGTCGCGTGCGCGACTGTTTTCCGCCGCGACGAGACGTAACAAAACAAGCGCGTGGAACAAGCGCAAGAAAAAGTTCACGGAGAGCCCCGAAACAATGACGCCGGCGCAGCTGGTTAAACGCGGAAGGGTTGCCGATTAGCATAAAAGGGACACGATTACACGGACGCGCGCGGGGCGGAATCGGATCATGCCGGGTTGGGCTGGCTGGGCGAAACGATAGGCGTTTTTGCTTCGCTGAAATTACGTCTACGCGGCTTGCGGCTCCAGCACAATGTGTCATACGAATAAAATTGAGGCAGGCATTCTTGTAGTCTGTAGACGAGAGGGGTAGAGGCATTTGTTTTGCAGTAAAGACACGAAACAAAAACATATTCTACGTTTTATACGAATAATCGTTTGCTTTTATTAATTGCCTGATATGTTTCTTTGAAAACGAAATCGCTCGCAGAGCAGATATTGATAACTCAGCTATAGCTAACTCTGTTTTATAGGATTACAATACATAATTCATATCTTTCTTACATTTTTTTTTCATAATATTTTGTAAACTATTATTTTCATACATAAAAAGCAAATGCTTTATATAAGTACTTTTACTAATCTCTCCAAAAGCATTTTTTACAATGCAATCGCTATTAATATGTTAAAATTATTAATAATGTGTAACACATTTTTACATAAATGTTTGAAAATAAAACGTACAACTAGCAAAATTATAGTTGTGTGAATTTATACGCAAGCTCCAAAAAAATCGTACATTTAAGCGGTTCACCGATAATCGATGTGCTCGTTGATAAAATAGACTGGTTGCTACAATGGTTGAAATTATTTACCGGAAAAACGCCGAAACACACTCCTTCATAATCTGAGAAGATAAATCAAACGAGGAGGATATGTCTGTGTGTGTATGGCGCCGGATGCGGATGCGATCGAAAATAGTGAAGAGGGTAACCGAAAAATTGTCGATGGAGTTATAAAAGTAGGTTGTGTGGCCTCTTTCGGCACCCCCTGATGCCCCTTCTTTTTCTCTTACCCCAGGTCGCAAAAAGCGGACGCGGGGTCGCCAGCCCCGAAGCGCGAACAACAATACATTATTTATATGTCGTTCGGATGACATTGTGTCGGCACACGCGCATCTCTTTTGATATGACAGTTTAATTAATTTTAGCGCATTAAGCATCAAGACAAAATAATCGTAAGTTATAAAAAATTTAGAAACAAAATTCTACAATTTACGAACACTTATCTTCGAACATGAGTTCTCTGCTCTCTGTACGATTTAATATCTTTTTTCTCTCCCTTTTCTAAAATATATAATACATAATATTTTTAAATACAATTATTGTCATATCTTGGATGGATTTTTTATGATTTCTACGTGAGAATACAAAACTGTTTTTTTCCCCGAGGAAAAATCCATGGAAACTGCTGTTACAAGAAAATCGCGGAAACCGAACCAATGACTGTCGTCCGAATTATAGTCTACAGGGTGCTATTTTAATTTTCGGAAACCGTTGCACCACTCACCCTCCGACACATGAAACGCGTCATCGATTCGTTTGCACATTCGACTTTCTCACTTTTTTTGTCTTCGTTTTCGCCACATTATTCGATCGAAAAAACGCGATGATTGTCGTGGAATGAGAAGAAACCGCCTTACGCAGAACAAGAGAAGAGGAGGAAAAGAAACGTGGGCTTTGCCGGTGTGCATTCTTGCAAATGCCGCGGTAACTGGAGAAAGAAACGTGCTCGTTAAATTATAACAGCTACCAAGTTCCGCTTCCGGATAAAAGCGACATAACACAGAATGTGGAAGAAGGAGGGAGTGGACGGGATTTAGGGGATGAAAAAAGAGGAAAAAGAGAGAGAGAGAGAGAGATCACGCGGCAGAGGGTGGCTCTATATGCATACGAGAACATTCAGGTGTCAATCAAGACTCGGGATCTTTGGATTCTGGGGTGTCGAGCACGGAACACGATTTTTCCGCTAAAAATTTACGTATTCATTCACGTGCGAGGATCACGCGAATGGAGAACGTTGGTAGACAGGGGCAGATTACGAGCGGGAAGTCTGTTTGCTTTTTCACCACTCTTGACTTCATATTCGAGAGCGTATTTTTTGCGCCAACCGTCACGCATTGTTAACGTCAACGCACATTTTTTTCATACGTTACCGCCAATAACGACGGAAAGAAAGAAACGTATCGCGATGCGCGAAAAATTCGACAGTTCTTCGATTCTAAACAAACGAATCTGCGAACGAACGATTATTTATTAAGAAATTCTTAAATTATTTTTCATTTACACACATATGTACATTTTGTCATTCATATAAATAAAAATGTGTGTATTACTCTTGATATATTATATAATGAATATTTCGTTCTAGAAATCTTTATTCGAAAAATGCAAAGCATTTTATATAAATAGTGTTTTTTAAAAACACATCATATACTCTTCTAACAAATAACATTCTCGAGCTACTACAGTTTCTCGACTGATTCAATTATTAAAAATAATAATAATTAAAACTCTTCAAAATAGCTTTTCTCTCTTCTCAAGTTTAAACTTTTTATTTTATTAAATAAATTGCGCACTATGAAGAATCGTAAAGGATGAGAAGTTGTATTTAAGAAAGTTTCCAGACTTTGATAAATTGCGTATGATTTATTATGGCTCGAAAAGTGATACATTTCATTTCACATCGCACGCGCTCTCGCACACAACAAATAATAACATAACAATGTTTGTATGAAATTACTGCTATAAGCTTTCTAGACTCGAAAGATTTATGAATCGATGAAATGCCGGATGGTTGAAATCGGCAGATTCCAAATCGCGGTGGATCAAGCATTTCTGCATTCCTCGCGATCGGCATTGGCCGGCCAGTCGCAAATAAGTCTGGAGCTATGGAAGATCAAGCCGGACGGACATCGTGTCTTGATCGGCTTGCCGTGGTTGCAGATGTAATACTGTAAAAGGACACAATCATCATGCAAAAGATTCATTCTCAGATTCGTCTGAGAGATACAAACAAATTACAATTTACAGCTTCACGTTACGAGGATTTCCAAGCCATTTCAAGGAAATACTCTTCTGATATCCGATGATAGAATTCAGATATCGAGAATCCGTAAACCCGTAGTACTTGTATATCCATTTAAATAATCATTATCAATCGAAATATCGTTGATTTTGATTGGAAAATGTATTACGAACATACCGTTGCGCAGTCTTTGCTGGGAACGATATTCTGACCATTGCAGGCGACTTCGTCGTCATCGACTGGTTTCGAGGTAGGCGTTGTAGGACGAGGCGCTTCGGTAGTCCATTCGGGTTTCTTGGTGGGTTCGGGTTCGGGTTTCGGTTTGTCTTCACCCGTGGAGGCTGGAGTACTGGGTGGCCTGTCCCATTCGGGCTAGAAAAATAGTTGCAATTATTATAAATATTATTATAGGTTGTTGTAGAGATTGTCACTTCTGCAATTGCGACAATCTTTGTACGAGTATCATATAATATTTGAGAGAATATATTTTATCGATTATATTACTGTCTTACCCTGGGCGTTGTCTTGTAATCCTTAGGTGTTACTGTATAGCCCTTTAGGCCATCGTAGATTGTAGTCATGAGGGGATTCACAGGACCGCAAAGTCCTCTGAAATCGTCCATATCGACAGCCCAGACCATGGCACCGAGATACTTCTTCTCCTTGAGGAAGTTCATCTTGTGAACAATGCTGTCAGCATCCTCGTAACCGACCCATTGGGTATCTGCGAACCAAGAATTGTCGGTAATTTAAATTATTGTGAAGCAATATTTTGCTAGATTTAAAATTAAAAAGAATTATACATGAAAAAAATATAAAACGCAAATGAAGTTGATACACACAGAATAAATAGTAATAAATGCAGCAGTAAATTGTGATCGATTAGTGGTAAACGAATGCTACATTTATATTAATTTCTAGTCATGTAAAAAAAATTATTTTTTAAAATTAAAAAAATTTTTTTTTTTTAAATCAGGACGAAATATCTGATTTTTTTAATTTTGCTTAAAATATATATATATATATATCTTTAATCGAATCATATAATATCTCTGAAAGGTAAGAATGTGATCAAAATAGTATTTTTATTGATTGACGAAATTGAATTATTGAACAATATTTTCTCGGTCATTCACTGGTGCGTTCGCCCCGTAATGTTTACAAATTGATTTTCCATACTTTATTTATCAAACTTCTCAGAGATACCGCAAGCCATTCCGCATAATATTGTAATTTTTATACCTGTAAAAATTAAACTCACCTTTGTGCATATAAGGTACTTTGCCTATATCGTCATACTCCTTGGTCCATCCGTTGTTCGGTTTTTGGAGTTCCATACAGATCTATAAGTTTAATAAATTTTAAAGTGGTCAATGCGCTTTGTTCGATTTCCTCAGGTCTTTCGAGGATCAATCACTTACTTCGTAGTAAGCCAAGAATCCTTTAGCCGCGGTATACTTGCCGGGTGCGCCGCCACCGGCTTCTTTGTTGATGTAAGTTCCAGGCTTTTTATTGTTGTTGCCTTGACTGAGGGTGAAAGTACGTCCGTACAACGGGATTCCTACGACGAGCTTGTTGGCGGGGCAACCCTTGTCTTCCCAGAGTTGAAGACCATCGTGCTGAAACAATGACGATGACTGCATACAGATCGATAGACATAACTACTGATATACTTTATTTTATTGATAAACTGAAAATTCTAAAGTAACTACATGATTAATTCCATCGCTAATTTTAGCACGATAGTGCGTAATCTCTTGCGTCAACGTAGTGGATTATATGTATCGTATAAAGTTGCTTTCATCGATAAAGGAGATGTGGGAAACATACCACGTTTAGTTTCTCGTAGGCGTACTGATCGTGGGGTCTCCTGTAGAGCGGGCTGTGGACATCGGCAAATCCGCCCCAGTTACCACGAAGATCGTATGACATGACGTGGATGGCATCAATAAGCCTGCAATTATCGAAATACTTATTCAATAAAATATGAAAGAATATATTAGAAAATAAAAGTCCTTTGCGTCACGCATTGTTTTTTTTACATGCGTGTATTTTATACTCTTATAGATAGTTGAAAACATATTATTCCACAACGAGAGGCAACTTACTCGCATAATTCTGGCACGTGGTATCCCTCGTTGAGACGGAACGTGGCCATCGGCACTGCCATAGTGATCTCCCAGCCTTTGCCTGCCTTGTCGAACGCCGTCCTCAGCTCCTCGACAAAGTAGAAGAAGTTGTTCTTGTCGCTGAAAGTGCCGCCTCTATCGGTGGCAGCCGGATATTCCCAATCAAGATCGAAGCCATCGAAGCCGTATCGGTTCATAAAATCTGCGAGGAAAATTAGAATTTAATTCCTTCTCATTTAAACCAACGAGAGAGAAATAGAGAGAGGTGAGATCAATCTGTATACTCTTCCAGGAGAAACCGCGGAATAACGTAAACCTCGAATTTCTCGACGCATATCACATTTCAAGCGTTCCGTCGTTCTTTTTATTATGATGAATTCTATAAATGAAGCACGCTCTTCACGCGTTTTTGCACGCAAATCACACTCACCGACCATACTCCTGATAAACGAGTCACGCCTGGCTTTCACGCTGACCAGTCTGCTATACTTTTTGCCACCCTCGGCCCAACCGCCGACGGCGACCTGAGTCTTCAGATGCGGATACTTCTTCCTCAGAGCGACGAACTTGTCGAAACCGCCTTTCTGAACGTCGAGCTCCTCGTCGAGAATAAGCGGTTCCCAGGTGACGTTGCTCACGCCGATGAAGGAATAAATAATGTGCGTGCACATATCAACGGGGATGTCGTCGATGCCATAGCTGCCTACGTCCGGACGATAGATAGCCCAATTGCTAAAATAACACACCAGCCTTGGAGCTTCTGAAATATCAATACAGCATTTAAAATACGTTTTATCGCGGAATTATTATGAGCATTATTAGATTGTACGAAGAATATAATAGTCTTTGATATGTTATCTTCGCTATTTTAATCCAGCTTCCTGATACAAATTTTGTCAACTTCGTAATATAAAAAATCACGAAAGTAAAATGTATAGCGCAACTCTTGGAATTTGAAGAACTCGAAGGAATTCAATTCAACTCGTATTAACGTAACATTTTCACGATAGCGCGAATTGATCTTTTGTGCGTTATCTTTATCTTATCGTTGGCAGTAAAACTCACCGGTTGCTCCGTACGCCAAGAGTACCAGAAACACAGGAAGAGAAAACAACAGCTTTCCCATTGAGGACGTCATTTTTAAATCTGTAATTAGAGAAAAAGGCACAGAGAGCGGTTTTTTTAAATAGTTATGAAATAATTATGCCTGAAATAATGCATGGAACTTGTCACGTGTGGAATTTCTAAAACTACACGCTACTTAATTCTTTTAACTTTCGCTGGACTCCCTTTTTCTTAAATTAAAAAAAAATTGATATAATATTACTTTAATATTGGTATATAAGGATAGATAAATATGTAACTTGTATTACAATATGAACTGAAGGAAACTCGGTTCTATACACAAAAATATGCTCCAAAGTCGTATTCTATAAACTTCATGCGATTTGCTCGGCACTCAACACGGTTCTGCATCGCGGCCGGTTATCGGAGCGCTTCATCGAGCCTTTGCGGAAATTCCTTGGAGCGTAAAGCGATCAATTTATCGAGGCGTCGTCGTGCTTAAGGGGAATGATCTACAAGGACCGGTTCTCTGATGACACCATTGACACCATCTTGAAATCTTCGTGCGACGTGTACCGTGATGATGACTCTCGGCTCATTCGTGCAGAAAACGCGTAACTAAAGAATGTATCTGTGCGCGTGTACGTGTGTATATTCCCGCTAGAATCAGTTTCTCGCGGTGTTGATCCAATGCAATCTCTTGTCGTAAGAATATTTCGCGAATACATTAAAATTTCTTAATCGACCGTTAAATAAAAAATTATTATAGATTGACATCGAATTTTGATATTTATCTAAATTACGATATCGTGTTATCAGTATGGCTTGCACGCAGGATGGATTTACTTATGATATAAAATAGAGCTCAGCGATAGAGCTATTTATAAATCTGCTGTGACTAAATTAATTAATTTAATACAAAATCGATCGTACTGTGTGTGAGATATTCTCTTATTACAAATATATATTTTCCAATCGTGGACGCTATTACGACGCGCGTATTATAATCGCCGCTTTATATAAAATCGATAGAGAGAGAGATTGATATTAATATTTAACTATTTTTGCGCGGAATTATATATATATATTCAGCTATCTCTCAGTTATAACAAATCCATCGTTCCTATCTTTGAATAAGTGAATAAGCAAGTAACGGTTCCGACAGTCCCGCAATTAGATTAATCTATAATATATAGCTATTAATACAAAATTTTGAATTAAAGAAGATATGAAAGTAATGGCCAGAGGCACAAGAATGTCGATTGTGATTTCGCAATAATGTGGTTTAACTACATTTAACTAATTCCTGGACAGTTTCTTCCGTTTCCAGTTCCGCGGTCATTTCTAATGGAGTGTTGAAATTCAAGAATCAGTCTGCGCGAAAAATAGAGATCACCGCGCGAATTCCAGTGAAGCGCGAGCTGTGCGATATTCATTCAATCGTATACGATTTAAAATTCCTGCTAATTCAATTGAGTAGATTCCGAGTAAGATCTCGTAATTGAAATTACATCATATTCGAGGTATTACGACGATTTTCAGAGGAACCAAATAAAGGATCGTTTCCGGCATTGTTCCGAGAATTCCCTGAATTTCGCACCCGATATATAGGAAACAGAATTACGACTAGCAATATAACGGCATTGTAAAACGTACTCCGGGAAATCCTAGGCTTATATCCGTGTCAAATTGCGCAATTGTTTGTGACTATAACTTCCTTCGTAAGAAAAGCAACGGGAAGTTTCAGCGACGCGAGACTTGTCCGTACGCTTGAAAAAAGAATCTCTACTTCTAAAATAATTATATGAAGTGTTCCGAGATCTGCATAGAATTATTTTAATCGCGAGACGCGATTCGGTCACGAAACGGTCTCGAATACCGGTGCTACGAGTTTGTCACGAGTGCGATAAGTAGAATTAACGACCGAGGCCACGATTGACGAAAGGGAAAGACGATGTTTTGAAGTTGTAAAATCTTCGTCGAAGTTCTTTCCCGTCTCAATTTTTTCTTCTTTCTCTCTCTCTCTCTCTCTCTCTCTCTCTCTCTTTCTCTCTCCTTCTCTGGACGAGACTGACATCGAATAACGATCCGAATTTGGCGCTGGGGAAACTGCGCGCGCGGATGGCAAGTCTCTCGGGAGAAATCAAAGACCGTCCTTCGGATTCTACGACCACCATCGCGTGTCGAAATAAAGAGGCGCAGTAATGTCGCGGTGATGGTTAAAAATAAACGAGCGGAAACGCATTGTGCGGGATGCGTCCTCTCTCGTTCGTCCGCGAGGGATCCTTCGCGCATCGCGCGAATTAAGATGCGCGATGCGTCAATTCCCGCGACTCCTGTTCCGCTCGTTACACTTTGAATACAAACGCCGGGCAAGTCAACAAACGAGTTTTCTGAACGTTTTCTGTTAAGATGGATTCTTTTATATCGCGCTATGACATCTCGTTTAACTTCAAAACAGCTGCTGCGAAAATCGAAAAGAAACCCTGATTTCGAAAACCACTTTTAAGATAAATCCTGATTAGCTATAAATTTGTGGTTCTTCAAGTCACTAATTTTCCTGTCGATCTCGATTGATAATTAAATTACAGTCAATTTACAGTCTTTCTCGGTAAAATCTATCTAAAATTACATAGGACCAGATACAATTCCACTCAAAAATATTACGAAGGAATAGTCTGAGCATAAGATATTAGCCATTAATTAATCCATCTTTATATATAAAAATATATAAAATAATTATTTATAAAATATAACAGATTCGTTTTTGCTACTCGTATATTGTTTTATAATTTCGCAAATAATACATACTTAATATATCTGTCATTTATTTATATACATTGATTACAATGCGCGAAAAAGTTACAGACGAAGAACAAAGAGATGCGGGCGATATTCGTACTTGAATAATCGCGCATCATCAAGTTGAGGCTACGAGAGCAGTTCACGACATAGATAGATAGATAGAGAGAAAAAGACGTCGTTGGGAGTATCCTCGCGTGCTACGATCGTGTTGTTCGCTTTGTCAGAGGCAAGGTAACGGTTTAGACCGACTGGACGATGTTAATTAACGTTTTGTTATTCGGCATCGATCACGTCGCTCGACTATCGATAACGGTGAACTCTTACGAGAGAATCGCTCGATAGCTTTTTTTTTTTTTTTTTTTTTATTATGGTAATACAGCCCACAGAGTCTCGTGACTTTACGTGGGCACACCTCCGGTCTGACCTTCGAGTGTCAAAAAGGAAGCAAAGAAACGGTAATTCTGCCTATGCCACACGAGAGGCCCCAATCAAAATATCTGGAATGTCATCGGACTTGCGAGAGAGATAAAAAATATAATAACAGAAACGCGAGATGTGTCGCATCTTTAGGGATGAAATTTAATCCATCCCAGAATTCGTGACGGATAGATTTAACGAAATACGTGAAAATATCGATCTCTCTCTATCGTCGAGTCGATCAACAATGAAATAGCTAAGTAAACGATCAAAAGCGGCCTTCGTAAATGACAAAGAAAAACACGGGACAGAAATTTAACGAGTCGTTCTCAAGTTCTGCTCTTCAGTTTCGGCGTAGGTGCAACGAGTTGACCTTCGTTTCGGTCTCCACGAAGGAGAGAAAAGAAAAATAATTAAGAAAACGACGAAGAGAGAAGTGGACGCTCGGTAAACGTCTCGTGTCAATGATCCCGGTAAGATTCCAGATTCGCGCGTAGGCGCTGATGTGCCTGATGGTTTTTACGATACCCTCTGATATCAATAATGAAACCCGCTATCGACAACGAAATCCGTGGAACTTAATGAAAAGAGGTGTCCGAAATGACAAATGCGACGGTAAATCGTTTTCTAATGACCGATCTATGTAACGCGCATTAAAATATAATCGTGTGTGTGTGTCCTAGAAAGATATATCTTTAGGGTACACAAAATAGGATTATCAAAAAATATTTGAAATCAAAATGTATTTTTATGAGCGAGAATAAAATTGATTGTAACAATACTTGAAAATTACTGGATAAAAGATATATAACTTCTCTAAGCGAAATTGAATAAAAAATTATTAAGAGATCATTAAAATAATAATTTTTCTATTGTATAAATATTCAATCGCGTACGTACCTTCGTAATATTTCTAAATATTAGCAATCTCTTTTATTAATCCTAGAAAAAAAACTCGTTAACTTTCTCATGAAACTAAGCACTTTACGAGAGTCAGTATCGAAACGTAAGTTGAATCTAATTCACATCTTATACTGAACTATACATATATATATATATTTCCACCGACAACGCTTCGTCATTTAGCGCACACATACACAACCAATTATTTGTTTATAAAAATCTGTAAAAATCACTATCTACACGATTTCGCGAGTATCACATATAATCAGACTATTATCTGCCTTCAAAAAAGACAGCTTATGAAATAATTGTCTATTCACGGGAAATCTATCGGAGAAACTAATTATAGACAGCACACTATTTAGAGACTTAGGAAAAAGCCAAGCTGGCTATCTCTGGTGATTTAGAATCCTCTGTCACCTTTATCGCGACCGATTCTCCATTGTATCATAACGTTTTATCAAAGAAAAAATTTTGTCGATACATCACAAATGATACGACATCTGAGGACGATCGCTCGTTATCGATTATTTATCGTTTCCTTACGCGCGCGGATTCGTTCACGGAAGCGTCCGAGGATAAGTGTCGAAGATGTTCGTCGTTAGAGATGTTTCAGAATAGAGGATGCCGGAGTATCTCGCGGAAAGATAGCGAAGAGAGAAGAGAAGGGACACTCACCTGCGCGACGGGCAGATCACCTCGGAAAAAGCGCGGTCGAAGCGGCGAGCTTAAGCCCATATATATACCCAAGTGGGCCTCATTAGAATTCAGGTGCACGGGCCCCCGTACGATTGGCTGGTTCGTCGACCCCTTTGCCTCCCGTCGACGTCCAGGAGCGCCGAAGAAGACGAGGGACGGTATCGTCTTGCAGGGCAAACGCACGATCCATCATCGGGATGGCTTGTGTCACTTTGCGTTCTCGCAAATCAACATGAACAAAAGGGAGAAGAGAGTTTCAATTTTCTAACTGCACTCATGTCCTCGTCATCCCCGAGAGAGAAATGTTCTTCGCTGTCTAAATTTTTATTAAGTCGTCGCGTATATAAAAGCGTCGGAGATTTCGGTAGTTTCAGTTTCAATCTATGAATCGCATCCTCTGACAATCAGTTGTTATATTTTGCATTAAAGTGACATGCGTATCACTTTATTACTGTGCTATACAGGAAAAACTTTGTAAAACTTTGCAAAATATAAAAAGCTGAGGAAAATCGCGTCCTTGTATATTAATATACGTATAAAATAATTTTCTTCGTTAACACTATTCGATATAGTGGTTTTGCGAAATCTAAGTTCGATTGTAGTCGGAAATTAAAAGCGGAGGACACACTGGCCTTGGAATGTACCACGTAAATCTGTGAATGGATGTTTGAAAAGAATTGGAGAGTAGCGCAATATATATCACCATTCCATAAAATCTATTTTATTTGACACGTTATTGAGATATCGTGTTATCGACATGGAAACTTCACGCCTGACATCCCAGCAAAATTCTGCGTCGCGATGCGCGTTATTTTCTTTTCGATATTTGTGCGATGTATTGATAATTAAACCTTGATAATTAAACCTTGATAATTAAACCTTGAATTTAAGTTCTGAGAGATAATAATCGTTTTAGTACCAAACAAGGCGTTATCGTGTTATTGACGTTAATTTCGATCTTTAAATCCGAAAAATAATCGCGGAGTCTGTTTGTTCCACAACCATCTGGCTCGTAATCGAACATGCAGCTATTAATACACATCATATGAAACGCCTGATTACATAATTATATAATTGAGTATATAATTAATGCGTGAACGATTGCAGTTCGATCAATAAGCGGGATTATATCTGCCACAATGTGGCGCGAATCTCATCTATGAAGGGATCTTTCATGCGAGATACTGATATTATTATTCTTACTCGCTTTCACAGCATTACTTATCTTTTCAAGATATTAATTAATAAATAATATTAAATCTATGTTGGTTAGTAAAAAAATAGGGAAGGGATAATATAAATTAACAATGCAGCAACTCTTGTAGTTATTTGTGCATTTTAAGATCCGAGGTAATTTGCACGAATTACGCAGCTGGGACTGATATTGGTACAAGTGAAGTTTTATTCGACTTTCATGACCAAATATTATCCCTGTCGTCTGTTATCTCGTTATTGAAGCACTTTTGACTTCTGTTATATCATTGATGCACGATTGATTTAAGTTGGAAAAAGTTGAGCAATTTATATATGTTAAAATTTATTAATATAAATTGAACTGTTCATATTACATTTATGATCTTTGTGGATTCATATCTCCGCTTGCCTTATACATTATTTGGATAAGCGAGGCTTCTATATAAACTCACGTGTTAAAATTCGAGCGTCTTGCATGAAGTCGCAAATCTTGTACCTTTACTGAAACACGAACAATTTACAAACTTTTTTGTAGACGACAATTCAATCTAATAATAAAAATAGAGAGATTATTGCTCCGAAGAGACTGAAAAATAATAGAAATTTAAAATGTTGCAATAAGCGATGATCTCTCAAGTTTTTTTTTTTTTTTTAGGAAAAGGATTTTTATGGATTCCATAAATTAAGGAACATTCGGCGATGCCAAGAGACCCTGTACACAACCGAGAACATTTGGGTGTCAGTCACAGATTCTTGGATTTTGGGATGTTCGATTTTTCCACTGAAAATTTACATGTCCATTCACGCGAGGATAGATCGCGTATATGATGGGAAGCGGGCATAACTCACGCACAAGAGGCTGTTTGCTTTTTCACTTTTCTCTTGACTTCATACTTGAGAGTATTTTTTTCCTTTTTGGGAGGGGGTCAACCGTCATGCATTGTTAATATCGGTTCGTGTTTTTTTTTTTTTTTTTTTTTTTTTTTACACACTGCTGTCAATAACGATGGAAGAGGAAAAACGAATCGTCACGATGTACGTATAATTAAAAAGACAATGTGGTTTCATCGTCAATTTTGCGAAGAAAGGATTCGGCTATTTAACATAAGGAAATACTTTTCTTTTATACAATGATTTTTATAATAATGACAAAAAACACACTGTATATGGAAGGTAAAATTAAATAGAATTATAGATAGGTTGAATCTTCTCAAAGAGGAAATAATTAAGTATTCCGATATTAAAAATTAGACACGTAATTCAAAATCGCATACGATAAGTAGTAGCTATCGATAAAAGTTTCGATAAAAAAAAACTTTGCGATCCTAAAGGAAGGTACTCTACGCGAGATGCTTTGTTATACGAGCAGCAGCGATGACACAAATATATAAGCGCGAATGTGACGTGATATCGCATTAAACTTTCTCGATTAAGAATGAACGTTTCAGCGGGAGTGGATTTAATACCGCTTCGTTCCAGTCCGGAAACATAATTTGTAATCGGGAGAGGGTGCTTTCTCCCGATTATTCCGACGCGAGTTTTCGGGACTGGACATCGTTATTATCGGATAGGCGATGCGTATTTTACGGGCAAGTTGGAAAAGCGACTGACGGGTCGACCTGTGTTCGTCTGCCTCGCGGGTTTTCACGCGTGCTTTCGAATACGGGATGAATATCGGGTTCGCGCTTTGCCACGCGAGTCGAAGCATTATATCGCCTTCGCATTTACGTAGCTGTCACTGTCGGCTTGTGTGACTTGCTCTCGTTATGAAAGGGGTATTATGTTTTAATAATGGACAACATCGCGCGTCAAATTCATCCGGCAGAGTGAAAACGCGTAACATTTATTTTGTTCGACCAGTTTCGAATCGCATCGGCGCGATATACATACTACGTATACATTAAATATGAATATGCTGTCGAAAGTTTCGATATTGAAGCATTGTTTTTTTTTTTAACTATACTAGAATATTACAAAGCACGCTGTAAACGCGCGCCATTTATTTACGCCATATATTATTTAAACTGCAATTCAGAAATGTCCGAAATTTAAAAAAATATCTTCTCTTGAAAGTAAAAAATTTGACATAAAATGATAATATTAAATTAATTTACACAAATAGTTTCTTGATTAAAGATAAATTATATTTTTTAAATAAACTTTAAATAGACTTTATATGTGATGCCAAGTCATCGAAATTAATTTGAAATGCAAGAAGATGCAAAAAATATTCAGCTTAAATGTATATTATAAAATATTAAATATTTTGAGGCGGTAATAAATTATCACACGGTATTAGATTATCGTTTATCTCGGTATACTATTATTAGAACACGTGGTCGTCTGGTTGTCATTCGAGCGGCGCGATTTGAGCAAGAAGGTGATAGTGCGAAATGCTCCGTATATTGTCGAATTTCTTTTCAAAACGCGACAAATATTGGGAAATAATTTGCTACGATCATTAATACCAATTAATAATTAACGATTAATTAATTTTCGATAAACTGTATCGCGATGACTGCTCTTTAACGAAGCGCATATTTCTCGCGATTTATTTATATATTATTTCAAGCGATAAAGATAAAAATTATAAATTATTGTTTTGTTGCGATTTTTACGGGCAATAATTATTCTTCTAACAATGCTCAGAATCAAATACATATATTTCGTCCAATGCTCTTTATTGTTTGACTTTTCGACGATTTAAATATAACTCGAAACGCGCAGTAAAATAATCAAATCGCAGGATCGAGTAATTAACAATCTATAATTTAAAATACTTCTATAACTTAATATTTTGCGTATATATACATATATATGTGTTATAGTACGTAAAATATTTCTATAGCGAATTATCAATAACATGGTGTTCGCGCTATTGTTTACGTGCCTCGGGCTTGTTATCATTCGCGCGCCGAAAAAGAAACAGGAAAGTAGTGGTGCGAAATGCTCCGTCGAATTCCTTTTCTAAACGCGATCGCGATCAGTATCAGGAAACTATTTGCTATGATAATATGATTAATGAAGAATTGACTTCTATAATTAATGTGTAACTATACATCGCGTACATCGCGACGATAGGTCTCGAAACGCATTTTTCGCGTAATTTATTCATTTATTCTACTAAGAATCGAAGTGACAGGAATCCAAATTATAATTTATCGTTTTTACGAACAATTATTATTTATTTAACAATACTTAGAGTCAAATGTCAAATATATTTTATCCGATGCTTTATCATCGTTCGACTTTTCGACGATCTAAATATAATTCAGATTGAGATCGCGCAGTAAAACGATCGAATAATAAGGACAAGCTCCGTGATACATTAATCGTCTAATAAATAATTAATCTATACTTTAAAATCCTTGTATAATTGAATTATTCGCGTATGTATATGTCATAGTACGTAAAATATTTCGGCAATACTTAAGTCAAATATATTTCGTCCAATGCATATTATCGTTCAACTTTTAGACGATCTATATATATTTCGGATTGAGAATGCGCAGTGAAACGATTGAATCGCAAAATCGAGTGTAATTAAAATAAGAATAAGCTCCGTAATACATCAATCGTTTAATAAATAATTAATTTATACTTTAAAATGCTTGTAGGTAATATATAATATTCCGCGTATATACATATATATATATATATATATATATATATATATGTCATAGTACGAAAATATTTCGATAGCAAATTATCAATAACATGGTGTTCGCGCTATTGTTTATGTGCCTCGGTCTTGTCATTCGCATGGCGACACTCGAATAGTAAAGTAGTGATGCAAAACGCTTCGTATATTGTCGAATTCTTTTTCTAATTCTTTTTCTACACGATCGCGACTAGTATCGAAATTCATTATGATTATTAAAATTTTGATATTTGACATTTAATATTCAGGCATTATATAATATAATTATCAGGAATTTGTATTATATAATATTTTACAATATATTTTATAATTTATTTTTTAATTAAAAAAGCGAATTAATCGGCACGTGATGCTTGTTTTTTAAAACATCTACATCGCATCTCTTTTAATCGAGGGAAAAGAGAGATGAGATATAGATAATCTCTCAATTATTATGGTCGCCCGGTTGAAGGTATAATCCCAGGTAGCAAAAATAGTCATGTTGACGTCAAATTACATCAAAATGACTATTTTTGTTACCTGGGATGTTAGGTTTTTAACGTTTTTCAAGACGCTGCTCCATTTTCGAAGGAGGTCTATTCTATAAAAATTTTCCTGTAGTCCAAACCATATTCTTTCATTTTCTAAAAATTAATTATTAGCAGTGTTAATTAATTTCTTCATTAATTTACCTTATCCGGTTAAAGGTATACCGCTACGTATTTATATGAGACGTTGTTCGATTTTCGTTACGCGCACTTTGTAATATTTTAATCCAACTTCTAAAAAAGGCATGTTAAATCGAATCAAATTCATTATTGCCTCTTTCCGCGATTGGTTGTCTCGATTGGTCTCGTGAGCGTTGTGCGTTATATTTGTAGCATCGAGTGGCTGTCATTGTGAGGTGTGTTGTGTTAGATTTTTCGGAAGAGAGATATATTTAAGTGTATATTCTTTTAGAGAAAAGTGCTGCTGTAATAGATTTTGTTGTCAAGTAAGTATAATCAAGAGACACGGTAGTATAATCTTTATCCTCGAGATACATAGAATAGCCTTGCATAATTTTAATTCTATTGCATTAAATTTATGTTCCCATGGCATAATCTGTCTCTTCGAGGTAGACAGAATATCCTTGCATAATTTTAATTTTAATGCATTAAAATTAATATTTTAATTCCAATTAATTCTCATTGAGAATTATGTCAGCGAGACAGAATCTGTCAGTTCCCAATAATTCTCATTGAGAATTATGTCAGCGAGACAGAATCTGCCAGTTCCCAATAATTCTTATTAAGAATTATGTCAGCAAGACAGAATCTGTCTATCTATCTCGAAGAGAAAGATTATGCCGCGGAAATGCGGTAACAATACACTTTAAGACTTTCGAGTTTGACATAACATGCCTTTTTCTTAGAGAAGAATAATTTATTGAAAATTTGACAATGTCTGTAAATAAGAGCGCGCGCGTAGTGCACGTTTGTGTTGTTCTAGTATATTTAAAAAATAGAGTGCTTCTATATATTGAAACTTTCGATAACATATTCATATATTTCGATAGCATATTCGACAGTTCTGCCTATTATAGTTTTTCTATAATATATATATATATGGTATATATATTATAAGAAAACTATGTGTGTGTGTATAATAAACTGTCAAAAATCTATCAGCGTCACATATTTATTTTCTTATGTGCCACATTATTTAATAAACTGCAATTAAAAATCCCAAATAAAAGTTATGAAAAATTAAAATTATTTATAGAAGAAATAAACTTAAATTAGTATTTAAGGAAATATAAAAAATTAATTATCTCAACAAATTAATTCTCACTATTAACGATCCGTGACCGTATCGAAATAACAAATATTTATCAAAGAAAATTTTTTTAAAAGTGAACATGTAAGGGTGGACATATATAATTAGTGATTATACTTAAGAATAAGGTAAACTTCAGATCAGGTATATAATTGAGAAATATGATATTTATTTAATATGTAAAGCCATACATATTTATACTTATTACAGTGCACGTTAAAAGTATATGATCCCCTAAATCAAGTTAACTTAATTTGTATAACAATAACTTACAATAATATTCTATGAAATTTCTATATTTTTGTGCGATAATTACTTAATATAAATACTACAAACAAAAAATAAATAGCTTACTAAAAAAATAAGATTTTAAAGTAATTTAGTAATTGCAAATACTTAATCATAAAGAAAAGATACTGATAGAAAATCACGCTTAAATCAAACTCATAATTAAAGCTTTTAGAACAAAGCTTCAAAAAGTTTTATCAATTTAATTAATTCAAATATCAAATATTCAAACTCACACACATGCACATTTGAGAAATTACATTTGAATAAATCATATAAACTTATAAATAATTTAGATAATGCAAAATAATAATTATCTTCATAATAGCAAAATGATGATTCGGTTGTCGAGACATAAAACAGACATCTTGCATAAGATACAAATATATCATTCATAGATAAATCGACAGATTCTCGCATACAAAACCTTACAAGCAACCATTTCGCGTTAAAGCTAAGTATTCGTTATATCGTTTTTGCTGTGCTTGTTGTAGCTTTTGCAACTTCTTAAGCAAACCTTTGCTAATTTCTTTACCTTCGGCATCGTGCGTTGGTAATCCCTATATAAAAATATATAGAGTAGAAATATATATAAATTATATAAAACAGAATATACGCGAGTACCAAGATAATATAAATCTAAGCACTGTTACGATAAATAAAATGCTCTTACCTTATCATCAAACTGAGAATATTTATCTTTTTCCAATCTAAACATATCACTCGGTGATATTTTTTTCTGTGCTTCCTTTGCCGCTGCAGCAGCAGCAGCCTCTGCTTTTTTCATTTCTTTCTCCAAGTTCTTTTCGAGTTCCAACTTCTTCTTGATTTCTTTCTCCTTCAACAACTCTTCTCTGTTAACTAATTTTACTTTACAAATCTCTTCATTACTGTCTTCCAACCGCACTCCAACGTTCGGTAAGATATCGTCGCGCAGTATATCGCACTCTTGCAGAATATCGTTTGCTTTCAAAGTTTTCGCGCAATCGCGAACTTTCTGCCGAAAATTAGCCAAAATTTCCAGATACGGCATAACAGTCTCTTCAACCTGATCGCAGAAAATTTATATACATAAGTTTATACATAAAATTTTTCGAGGATAAAAGAGATATATCAATCTATCTTACATTTGTAGCAACTGTCTCATCATCAATTGGAAATCCGATCGAATCGTACGAAGAAGAAATAGCTCCAAAAATAATAAACAATTTTGTAATATATATTGCAATATCCTTAAGGAGAAGCGTATTTGGATTTTTATTTTGATTCACGTACACATTGCAATTTGCCACAAGTTCTCGTATTATATCGAGAGCAGTTCTTGTATCGATATTGTCTGCAATAAACACATCTCTTTAGCAATATGTATCTAAAACTATCAATGAGGTGTATAATCAATAAAAATACTTACCGCATAATGCTTTATGTATGGAATGCTTAGCAAGATGAAACTTTTTATTGAGTTCTATTTCAGAATCAAACCATTTGATAAAACTATTAATAGTAGTTTTCGTTCCCAAAGATCTAATTTTACATTTTACATTCAAAAAGAATTCCTGCAAAATTTTATTGTATAGATATGTTATAGAGACTTGAAATATGCATTAGGTTTATACGATATAAAGATATATAATAAAAATACTCACATTAAGGAATTTTTCATATTGCACGGCCATATTCATAGTATTATCGCTATAATCTAAAGTATCCTTCCAGGAATGCAGAAGAAACGCAAGTCTGAGTTGTCTCGCCGAATGCTTCTTTAAAGCGTCTTGTATAGTTACGAAATTCTTTAATGATTTTGACATTTTGCAGCCAGCTATAGTCAAGTGACCAGAGTGCAGGAAATATCTGACCCAGTGTGAATTATCGAAGTACGCTTCCGCTTGTGCGAGTTCGTTATCGTGATGAGGAAATTTAAGATCTACACCGCCTGTATGAATGTCTAAGCTCTCTCCGCAAATCGCAGAAGCCATGACCGAACATTCGATATGCCATCCAGGTCGTCCCTTGCCCCAAGGGCTGTCCCACCATGGTTCACCTGGTTTTGAGCTTTTCCAAAGTGCGAAGTCCGTCACTGATCTCTTTTCAGAAAGTTTATCTTCCGTAACGCTCAAATCACCTTATATAAATTTAAAAAATTAAATCTGGAAAAAATCAAGGTATAAAAAAATAATGATTTGAACTTACCCTCTCCCTCTTGTAAACTTGACGTATCGCCGTACGCTTCTGGCACAAGTTTAGCGTAAGAATGTTTTTCCTGTTTATCAAATTTGCCTACGTCAAAGTACACTGATCCATTACTCTCATAAGCAAGTCCATTATCTATTATTTTTTGTACAAATGCTATTATCTCAGGGATATATTCACTAACTCTTGTCAGTACATTTGGTCTTAATACCTAAATAATTTGTGCAAAATAATATTGATAGTTATAAAAATTTACTTTGAAAAAAATAGATATTTTTGTTTTGATATTGTGTTGAAATCTCTTACATTTAAAGCATCCATATCTTCATGAAATTCTGACTCCCAAAGTTTAGATAATTTATTAAATATTGAATGCTCTGTAACAGTACTGCCTTTTATTTTATCTAACCAGTCAGCTAAAGGATCTTTAGCTTCTTTCAATAACGCCTATAAATACATAAATATTTTGCATTAATATTTTACTTATTTACATTAATAAAAAATAATTTTAAAGATAAGATTTTTTGCATTAAACAATACCTTTTGAAATTCTGCAATTTCTTTCTCATTCTTTCCTACAACTGCTTTTTCCAGATTTTCGATAGCTTTTGTTATTTTACATAGCATCTTCTCAATCATGCACTTTTTATCAGGATCAGTTGTTGTTCTTGCAGTATTTTCGAAAGTAGATATTACTTCTCTCGTATCATCCAATACACTGTTAAGACTATGATTTTCTTCTACATATTTTTCATACAAATAATTTTGCCTTGCCCTTTTTATAATCTTATCATCTATATCAGTAATATTCATCACATATAAAACATCGTATCCAAAATAGTCTGACAATATACGACGTAAAATATCAAAAGATATATATGATCTACAACAAAGGAAACATTTGCATATAGACATCTTTCTTGCATATCCAAGAAGATATACTTAATATAATTAAATTAATACATTTATAATAGTATCAAACAACAAATCAAGGTAATATTGTAAAAAATTTGTTAAGCACAAGCGATACAAATGAAGAAATTATATTTATGAAAATATTTTTAATACCTTGCATGGCCCATATGTGATGCATCATAAACAGTAGGTCCGCAACTATACCACAGAATACGATTTCCAAATTGTGGGACAAATACTTCCTTTTCTCTAGTCAAACTGTTGTATAACCGTAGCACAGTAGTATCCTTCCTGTCTGGCAGATGCCAAGCTGGTTGTGATCTCTTTGCCATTTCTAATTTGTAGAACAAAAAGTATATCACTTCTTCAATCAAAAATACAATTTTTTTCTTACAACTTCTTATGAACTTCTATATAAACTTAGGCTAATTTAATTAACATTATTCTGAAGAACTTGAAAGCCTAAATCATATTTCTCCTAATATTTAAAGAATCAACATTTTTTTTTTTTTTTTTTTTTTAAGAAAAACAAAATATTAATCCATTACCCCCCAATTAATTTACAATTAATTATTTTACCTTCAAGTATAATTTTTCTAAAACAAATTAAAAAAATAAAATCGTGCAAATTCGTGCAAATCTAATAACACGTGCCTGACATACCGGGATACGTCGATACGTTTGCACTACACAGATCTATGGATGACGTTATCAAGTATAGAAGATGGTCGCGTGCTGTTACTCCTATGCTTATGTACTAGCTAGATAGGAAACTCTATGAATTTTTTAAGATCTCGCGTTGAATTTACTAGCGTTCGGTTAGGAGATGCATTCTCATTGGCCGCGTTCATCTGGTTATCATTCCTGTAGTATAGTTCAGTGGGTACAGCGTAAATTTAACAGTTGGCAATAGCGAAATAATCGATATACACACGTCTCCACATCGCGCGCACTTCATGCGATTTACGTTTCGTGCTTTTATTTCTGTACCGGCTGTTACCGGCTGATAATGACAGTTCGACTGTCAACGTGCCAAGCGGCCTGAAACGGCGACGATAGCATCTGATAGCGAAGTCCGCGCGTTAATCTGATGACACGTGATAACAAGTATGCAGGTGTCGTTATCGTTTATTACCGCAGCCGCCGACAGTGAAATTGTCGCGTTCGTAAATTCCGTTCGATCGAATCGATATTCGAAGCGGACGTCGAGAGTAAGGAGGCCAGCGTTAATTGAAGGAATGTTACTTGAAATTCTTACAGGCATAAGCTTGCTCATCACCTGTTCCCGATGTTGCCCGCAACATGTTTAACTTGTATACGTGCCGCTTAGAATTAACCTATGATCGCCGCAATAGCACGCTCGAGAGCGTTTGGTTGCCTCGAGTCTTTATCACTTAAGCGATAACGAGCTTCTCAAAGCGGACGCGTGATATGACTTAATTATCGTCTCATTCCGCAAAACGAACGAACAGGGAAACCGTGGAAGTAAATCGGGAAAGCATGTACGTGTGTATTTTTCTTTTTTTTTTTTTTTTCGATTTAAATCTCTTGACAGAGAGAGTATGCGACATATAAAAATGATTTTTCCTTGCAGATGGAACACGAGAGAATTGTTGTATGTCTTGAATATTCCTGTAATCTCTCTGTAATATGCAAGATTGTAGAGTTATAGAGTTGTTATAGACTGAATAAGGAAAGAAAAATGATAGTACTGCCTACCTATCACTAAACTAAATCAACACAGCAGGTAAATAATAATTTTGGCTTAGTTAGAAATGTTTTTATATATATATAAAACATTATTGCATTTCTCTAGATATTGCTCTACATTACAATGGATATTGGCGTTGTCAAAATTGCGGAAGATAAAGATTTTGAGATATTAAAGCAACTGTACGATGATAATAATGACTGGAAATTAGATTATAACAAACCCGACCTATCTGTTTGGACAAAATCCGTCCGAGGAATTAGTTTTAAAATGGTGAAAGTGAGTTGTTCTTCATTGATAAATAAATTGTACTTTTTACAATCAAAATAGGAGCGATCAATTTACAGATTACAACGCGATTCTATTTACAGATTAGAACGCGTTTTCCCGATGTTTTGCCAGAAACATTATATGACGTTTTACATGATCCTGAATATAGAAAAGTTTGGGACACTCATATGATTGAATCAAAAGATATAGGGTTTTTTAATCCAAACAATGACATTGGTTATTACTCCAGTAAGTATTGTGTGTATCTTTGTGTATCTTTGAAATTTGATCTTTTTACCAGGAATCTTACTTTATTCATACTACACAAATTTTAGTGACATGCCCATCTCCATTAAAAAATAGAGACTTTGTCTTGCAACGATCTTGGCTAGATACTGGTATAGAGCAATTGATAATAAATCATTCCGTTTATCACAAAGATTATCCGCCTAGAAAACACTTTGTACGAGCAACATCTTACCTCACGGGTAAGATATCGGAAACTAGTTAATATTTCGTATACAGTACTTGTATATATGTCTGAAAATAATATATATTATGTTTAAGGCTATATTGTAAGGCCTTCGCGCAATGGAGATGGCTCTGAGCTCGGTTATGTATCGCACACAGATCCACATGGTAAATTGCCTGTGTGGTTGGTCAATAAAGTTACGCAGATATTTGCTCCCAAAGTGAGATATAAAGAAATATATCAAGATTAAGTTACAAATACATATTTCCTTATAAAACTATTCTTTGTAGATGGTAAAACGATTACACAAGGCCTCTATGGGTTATCCAAGCTGGAAATTACTTAATAATCCAAATTGCAAGCCATGGCATTATCCTGAACAAATAATGGCACCTAGAATAAGTATTGAAGAAGTAAGAGTAATCTCTTGTATTTTATATTCTGCAAGTTATAATCAAATAACACTATGTGTAGAGTTGCCAACCAGATCTTTTAAAAGTTAGATCCAGATCAAGCTGTGTTTTTCTAAATTGAAAATAAACGCATTTTAATTCATCTTTTCTCTATTTCGTTTTGCGATATAAGAGAGTATATTTTATTATACATTTCATTATTGTATTTTTATATTTTTCATTATTATTTACACATAGCAGATTATTATATTTTATACACATAGCAGATTATTATATTTTATTATGTTTTTAAAAACTTTTCTTAAACTCTTGCAGTGGTAATTTTATATATATCTTTAAGTCCAACTTTAATTTCATCTTAATATTATTCAATATGTGTATCCTTATGATAATACTTTTATGAATAATGAAATATATATGAAAAAGTGAACTTTGTCTTTTCCTCGAATACAGTTGGCAACCCTAAAATGATTTTTAAAGTTTTATTCTATATACAAGCTTAATTTATGCATTTGTCTGTTATTCTATATAACTCGTTTCAGTGTGTAAAATCTGCAGAAGAAAAGAATTCAAAGTATAATTATGTAGATGAGTCTGACTTAAGGGAAAGTTCGGTCAAGGAACCTATTGCGGTGGACAGCGAATAATGTAATAAAGAGATATAAGAATTTTTAGGTAAGTAATAGTAAAGACGGAATAACGAAAAGCTCTAGAGCTACAGTATTATAATTAAAATATAACAGACAATTTGTACAATTATCAAGTTCGATTTGCGTATTTCTTATATAATAAATTCTAATTATAATGTTATACATTTTAATGCATATAACGTTAAAAATCACGTTCATTATTATACGCGAGATCGCCTTGCGCGTATACGCGAACGTGACTATATGTAAACATCGACAAAAGAAGTATTAATGGCCTGCTTTGCATTAGGTACTAATTTCAAGTCAGGTTCATATTGTTCGTGTTGATAAAGCGCGCAAATTTAATAAGGGTATCTCGCACAATATAGAAAGTACACTAGAAATTCTTTTTATAATCCGTATCTCACACAAAACGTGTCTCTGCGCACACGCGCGCGTATCTCGAAACATCCATCTGGTTTATCTTCTATATTGTGCATTGCACGTATAATTGTTATTTATTATACTAATTCTTAATATATATACACATATGAAGTAATCGCAACTTTTTGTAGCGAAGAACGTAACGAGTAGTTAGAGGTTTTTAAATGCTTTGATGAGATTTAGATTCATTTTTATTACAATTATATGAAACGTTTATCAGAAAGAGAACGCATTCGCGTTATGTAAAAGGAGAATTTTTTCTTCTACACAGGTACCTAAATATTACAGATTCTATGTAAAACGAAGCAACTTAGTATCAATAAGAAGTTCAGATATACTCGATTGATTTTCTTTTTATCATTCTAAATAGATTTTATTCGCAGTCTTCTCGATTTTTTATTTTGATAGATATATTAAATGTGTACAAACAGATGTGAATGCAAAGTATATAAAAAACGAAAATGGTATTACAGTCTCTCGAATTTACGATTCGTTAATTTAATTATATTACACTTTTATATAATATACAAAGTGCTCTCTGTAAGACTGTCAAATTTCAACGGCATATTTTTACAAGAATTTTTGCACTAAAATTTATACTAAGACAAAATTAAATGATTCGGACAAATTAGATGTCAAAAATGCAAACAATTGAAAAAAATTATAATTAAATAATCGCTGAGCAAAAATTCTTTAGAAACTACACTCGTGAAATTTGAACCATACTTTACGAAATATACTATAGAGTATACATACATGCATTTTACTGAATATTAATGGATATATATTATTTAATTATAATTTATTAACAAAAATTACTTAGAAAAAAAATTTAATATTATACAATTCTGAAACATACAATATATATAATTTATTTTCAATTTATTTGCTCTATGGAAGAATGTATAACGCAATAAAATTTATAAAGTAATTAATTACTTTGTAAAATTCACAATAAAAATTTTAAAGCCGTCTTTAAGTCATTATTACAGCAAAGTTTCTATTTAGTTAATTCGTATTGATAATGTAAAATGAAGCAGAAAGTCAGTTGTGTGCAAAGTCAATTATTACCAAAGATTCTCTGAGAAACACCGATAATATAATATAATATTTAGATAATTAAGGCGCATATTTTACCTCACACTATTTCCTTCTGGATATAAAGTAAAATGTGTAGAATTGTCTAAAATATTATTGATATTTCTGAAAATGTAAAAAAATTGGCTTCACAATCTGATATTTCATTTCACGAAGTCATTAACTTTCTTTCTCTGTTGAATCTTTATCTCTTGTATACTTTAGATTTTAGATGTATGTCCGTTCGTTTTTTTTTATTTTTTTTTTTTTATAGCGATCGCTTTATCTTGAATATAGAATCACATTTTTGACCGCACGAGGGAAAGGATGTTACATCAATTTACAACACGCGTTTAAACAATATATACCGATATGATAATAAAACAATACATGTAGGTATAATAAAACAATACACACACGTGCGATAGTTGCACAATGATTGAATCACCATCTTGCACATATGTCTTTGCTTTATTATCTCATCCGAGTATTGCTTAATATTTATTATACAAATAATTGTCTTTATTAACGATGATTCTGACGTAAATTCTTGAGTTAACACAGATGTGTGCTTATTAAAGTAATATTAATAAAGAAAAATATTGCATTTTGATGAGAAGAGATTTGTACATATTTTATTATTTTTGTATTACTACTTGTAATACTTTATTACTATTATTCACGTTCACGAGACTAATTATGCTAGTTTTAGTTTTATTTGCCAGATTTACAGAATCTAATACATGATTAAAAACTTCGCTTTCTTTATCGCACATAAGTACAGAAGATTCTGTACTTATGTGCGATAAAGAAAGCGAGATTTTTGAGAAAATTATTATATAATCAGGTATCGGGTAAATCTGGGAAATAAAACTGTAACTGGCACCATTAGTTTCGTACCAGAACGTGAATACGACGGACGATTTGACAGTAAAAAAAGATCGAGTCGAAAAAAAAACATTTGACGTATTTTATTTGTAAAATTTATTAGGAAATACTCCAAGTGAAACCTCTAAATGGATAACATAACACGATGATGATGCCGCTGGTCGCCGCATCGCTTTTCAATTAAACGAGTGCAGTTCTGTCGAGTGCGTTAAAGTGTTTGCTTCTCTTCTATCTCTTCCTTATTTATATTGTTTTATCGATTTCGCATTAGGTCAGTCTACAGAATTGTAGTTACATATCGCGTACACGATAGCGCGCGATCAAACGAACGAGAATCTTTTTTTTTTTTCTAATCGTACGAGGAAATAAATATGTACAATACGGAATCGCTTCCGTTGTCCGGCGAAGAGAAGCTTATAGAAAAATCTGTAGATTTTCGCTCAAACAGCGATACTCAGATAGTAGTATCGCAAAGATATCATCCTAACATTGTTGAATGCAAAAGCTTTCTAACGTCGATAAATAAGCATGAAAATG
Organism: Lasius platythorax; assembly: GCA_963971435.1. NCBI lineage: Eukaryota > Metazoa > Arthropoda > Insecta > Hymenoptera > Formicidae > Lasius > Lasius platythorax. The sequence goes on along the minus strand of OZ020536.1, from coordinate 2,269,117 downwards.
CGTCCGTTGAAAAAGCAGAAACAGGACAAACTGAAAAATATAAGAACGATAGGACAGTATCAAATATCAACGAGACGACGCAAAATAATTCGAAGGTAAAATTTCTTTCTTTTTTTTATTATTATTTTTCTTTTATATTCTTGGCGATTATAAATCGATCCTTAAATTTGAATATTCCTAAAAGTAATTTTTATTTAAAATCAAATGTATGGTATTAATATAATTTAGCAATAAATGTGTGTGTGTAGGTATGTAATAAGTATATTATCCCTAAAAAATCCCTAACTATTATTATTATTACTATTATTAAATCCCTAATTATCTCTAATTATATTTAGGATCCTATTTCCAAGACACTAATTTTATTTTTGGTAGATAAAAATTTTTTGTATTATCACGTAAATATCTAACGTGACAAATTTATGACTAAATTGACTAAAGTACGTCACCTGAAAAAAAATTTCTTTTGTAATCTGAATAAATTTCATTGCAATAATCTTGCAAACATTAACGGGATCGTAGGGAGACAATACTTGTATATGCACCGAAAAAACTCATCAAGTCTTCGAAGAAGTACCTAAACCGACAAAAAAATCGTCAGAAAAATCGAAAAGAAGGAAACGAACGTTTTCTTTACTCGATCCATTAATCTCTGTGAGTATAATCGGTCCTTTAGCGATCGGCTTTTGGAGAGGAGTATGGGCATGGATGGATCTTCATACGCAATTGTGAGTACACAGAAGAAATAGGAGAATCGATTAAGAATTATTGTGTGCGATATGCGTGGATAAATATGAGAAGCTAAAACACTCTTCACAATATATCTTTTCTGAAATCTTTTAAAATTAGAGCTACTCGTTCAATCTCGATAATATCGTAAAATTATTAAAGATCGATGACTATGAATTATATGGATGTCATATTTTTTTATATGCTAATAAATTTTTCTGTATATATTAATATTTATATAATTAATATATTTTATACACGCGTGAGTTTCTTTATCTAAAATTCCGTCAGTTTTGATTATATTTTTTGCGTGCTATCTTACAAATCGCGGCCAATTTTCAATATCATTAATAATTAATAATACGTTCTTATCTAATCAAAATAACGTGTTCAAGAATTATTGCCGATATATTGAATAATTAATTATTTTTACGCATTTTATATTACACTGACATTAATACATGTTTATAGCTAATGATAACATCAAAAGTGATAATGGATAGTGAAAATATTATTGCCAAAATATTCTCGTGATAATCGATAATGTGTGTGTGATTCGTCGATGCTGCTTTTAACATATTGTCCCTTTGCATCTCGTGATTTGTTACACGCGTATGCAAAAGGATTTTGTCAACAGGTTTCCCGGCTGGTTTTGTTTTACATTCGGTGCCGCGTTACATGTAGCATTCGCAATTTTCAAGGATCGATTTCACGATATTTACACGAACAAATGGGCTGAATTAAATTGGCGAAAGCGATTGCCTTATCGCGCGTTACGAATTCTGTACACTTACTCTTTCGGAGTCGCGTGCATCACGCATTGGCGGGGTGGCTGGATCATCTTAGATAATTATCTATTTACGCACGTGTGGTAAGTCGACATTATTGTCATTTTTAATTCGACAATATTTTCTCGTTCGCGTAAATAGAACGTACGTTCAAGTAAAGAAAGAGAGAGAAACTTTGTATCGTTCGAAAAAATCATAGACCGATGGAAAGTTTTATCTTTGAGTGAAGAAGCTTATATAAAAGCTATATATTTCACATAATAGACAATTTAATAATCGTTATCTTGTAATATCTCGTTATATAGGATAACAACGTCTTTGATGTGTTCGCTGCTGGCATGCTTGGCGGTTCTACGTTGCGTTCGGAACTTGATAGCAACCCCATTTATAATCTTCATCGATATACCGAGTTGTGTATTTCAATTTCCTACGAGATATAACGTGGTAAGTTAAAAATTTAATAAGCTCAGTTTGTTGTCTACTCGATAAAAGACTACTTTTATACCTGCGATGTTTTCTGATAACACATTCATGTAACACATCCGTAATTGCAAAAAAGTTTATACACAATAAGGTAAAGATTTTTATATGCGAGCACACACAAACTGTTTGAGTCCGCGTTTCACACACACAAACGCAAATAGAATATTAATCAGATATGCAAATTTTATATAAGAAATTTCATTATCTAATTGCTCTTTAATTGACGATTATAAAACTACTATAATGATATGTAAGCAAAATTTCCTCACATAGCGATCCAAGGGTGTAGTCGGGTTTTCTGTCCATATTCTCTCATGTAATTTCGTTGTCACGATCTCTCTTACACTCGCCTTTGATCATCGTACGCGCTTCGTGGTAGTCGCTTCTTTGATTACCGCCTGAAGAGCCGCTGACCCTGTGCTCAATTGCCAAATGGCGTTTAACGTGATTATACAATACACGTGTATCTAATTTAAAAGCTTGTAATTTGTAAATGGAACTACATATTGCACGTAATGCACTTATTTTTTGCGCGTATGATCGTATTTCCTCAATTATGTTATCGAAGATAACGCGATCTGTATCACAGTATCTACGTGTATAAGCCTCCTTCGAATTAACGAAACCGTTTCACATAATATAGTAAAAGTCACTGCGAACTCGTCTGTTTTCTTCCGCAAAGATCATAAAACGGAATTTTTTTTCCAAATATTATCAAGAATTATCTAGAGTGAAACTGATTGTGAGATTCAATCGTTTCTAACGAGGCGCGCGTTATCAATTTTCTTGTCTTAGATATCGTGAAAATCATAATATGTTTAATGATTGCGCAGTAATTCTCGAATAACAAACATACTCTGCGTTTGATAGTTTTATTCGCGCGAGATTCGATAACTAGATAAAAACTTGTATGATGAACTATTCCGATAATTCTGTAATTTACACATCGTTGATATCTATATTATATAATAATTAATTATACAATTATATTATAATTTGCTTGTGCTTAAACGAAATATATTATAAGAACTGTTAATTGAAAATGTGGAAACGATACAAACGAATTATTAAAAAAAAATTTGATACATATAGTCGAGGACTTTTGTAACTTTGCAAATAGAAAGATCTCAACAAAGTCGCAATTGTGTCGGTTTTCCCCGGAATTTACGAAATGATCACTGATTATTTTTCATTGATAATAGAGAGATATGATGGCGCTGTGATTATATGGACGCGAATGAATATTTCTTATCTATAAAAGAAGCGTCATTCTCATTTTCGATCATATTTATCGAATCGCCGGTTATTATAGCAATCCGCGTCGTGTATGGCATCGAATTATTTTATCTACGAAATAGATGCGATTATCTTCTTCTTCCAATCAGAAATTCCCGATGACAAATCTCGCGTATCATTTATTACTAAATATAGCAACAAACTGTGTATAAGATGATTTTCATTTATTATTTATAAATGAGTGTCTCCTAATGTATGTTTGATAACGTTTCAAACAACCGAATAGATTCAATTTTATTACTATTATAGATAAACGCAGATATTATTTGAGTCCCAATATTCGCGAAAATTATTATATTAAAATCTATATTTATGTGCGCGACATACACATTACAAGTATTAGAGTTAAGAAGCTCCAAAAATAATCATAAGTGCAACGCGTTCACATGGGGTGAAACATTTAATATCGCATCTTTCGTAACCATTTGAGATGACAGTGAATTTTATGCCCTTGACGAGACTTGCCAGGGTGAATTAATGCACGAAGGTGAGAAGATGTTGTAACCCGAGCTTGATTGGTGCACAAAAAGGAGTCGATTAGCGACGACTTTAGCTAAAGCGTCAATGGCTAAATGAGTACACATCAATGGCTAAATGAGCACGAGACAGGAAACACTATTCAGAAAAAAATAGCGCCAAGGTGACTAAAAAATTATATCATTGCGATGAAATTGTTCTTCCTTTTCCAGATAAAATAAGCCGCAAGAAATCGGATAATTTCGTATTAATCTGATTTAGCTTCGAGAATCCTTTTCTAAAAACTCGCTTTTGTCATATATATTTATGTATTTTTATATCTTTTTTCTTTTCTATCTCAATCGCACGGTAATCTATCCAATTTAACTGTAACGCGATACACAAAGATACAAAACGTTATAACAAATAAACAGGAACTCCGCTAATCCTCTAATTGTCACAATCTTTGTTCCTATTTGTTTATTCGAAACTCTTCTAAGCCATCTTAAATACCTGAGTTGTGGAATAAATCACTGGGAGAATTTTAAATACTTTCACGAAGGATTGATACACGTGTTCCTTATCTTTCAAGTTCCGCGTATCGCATCACCTTGATGCTCCTGCTTCTTTGAACTGCAAACAGCAACAACAGCTGCAACTTAATGATCTTGTCACTCCTGACAAGCGGAAGCTCTCGGAGTCCTTGAAGATATCCCGTGCGCCACCGAATCGTCTTCGAATCGCATTTACAACAGCGGGAACAGAGCGTGCGGCTCTCATCGCCACCGATCATTCTGATAGCACCGTGATAGCACTGCGATGAGAGGCGATTATAATGCATAAGAGGGGGAGGGGGAGAGATCGGAGAGAACGAGGGAGCAAAGGAGAGCGGTACTCCGTGCCGGTGGTCCGCCGCGCGAGCGACGATGCTGTTCGCGATAATGCGATAGTGTTGGTCCGCGCGTTTAGCGGCTAAGCGCGGTTGATAAAAGATAGCAGTTGTACCGAAGACAAGTCAGTACTCACCCCGCTGCTGCCGACTGACGGATCCATTTGATTTCGTCGGGTCCTGAGCGCACGGACGAGAGGGTTGGATCTCGTTCAGGGTTGGATTTCTCCTTCGCCTCGTTTCGATACCGTCGTCGGTCGTCGATGGTCCCTTGTGTGTCGAAATAGAATATATTTTGTGCGATTGTATATTTACATAATTCAATCTGAGAAAACACGAGGAAGTGAATTCATCATTAGAGGAAGCTTCGTTTTCAAGTATCTAGACGTTGAAGAAATTCACGTTTTCACGCAGAACGCTAAAAAAAAGTTAGCTAGGAACGCGAAAGTGTGCAAGATAAATATCTTTGGCCCAACGAGAGCGTGCCATTGTGTGAGCATGAGCGTGTCACCATGACAATGACGAAGGCCGATCTTGACGGATAAGTCGAGACCACAAGACCGAGAGTCGGAGATGTCAACCATCGGAGAATGTCAGGAAGAAAACGTCGAACGTCGTCGCATTTAGACACGTCGCCTCTCGTCTTTCTAAATTGATCGAGCAATTTTCTTCTCTTATTTTTCTCTCTTCCTTGTTTACGTGATACGTAATTCCGAAAGTGCAAACCATGCATAATGACCAGCGGCGCGACTACTAAATTCGATCCAGATTGGGTAAGAATGGTCGAGTTGCGCGCGGCTAGTGCCGGGATGACCGGGGGTCTAGACAGAAGATCCTCGAATCGTCTGCACTACGCCATCCTGACCATCCTGGACACGATATTCTCCGCGTTCATGGTCGCGCCTGCGGTGGTCGGTTACTGGCGCGGCACCTGGGAGCTCAGCGACTTCTATGTCTATCCGAACGAGCCGGTGTTCAGCAGCTTCGCGTCGATCGCGATCGGCTTCATCGGTCTCTTCGTCTTCAACGTGCTGCAGCACACCCTGAACGACATCCTCCATCCGGACAAACATCGGCTGTCCTATTATCTCGGCTCCCGGCTCTACACCAGCGTGTTCGGTCTGTGTTGCGTCAACGCCTGGCGCGGCGCCTGGAAGGCCCTGGACATCTACACGGAACAGACGCCCGGCACCGCCGTCGCCACGATCGTCGTCAGTCTCCTCGCGCTCGGCATCATGCGCGCGATCCGCAACGTCTCCGCGCCTCCGTTCTCGCTCGTTCTCGACTCGTGTCCGGGTTACTTCGAAGTGCAAACTATGTTTCGCGTCAACGTAAGTACCGAAATCTCTCTTTCTTCTTCTCTCGCGGGATGCGCCGCAAGCCGGGTGTCGTCGTCCAATGTAAGATTACAATCGCACTCTCTTGTGTGTAGCCTAATTACAAATAGATATTACATGAAGAAAATTGAATTAGGATACAAGATTGCAAGATAACACGATGTTAGTAAAAAGAAAGAAGAGAGGAAAAATTGTTCAGAATATAGGGTTACAGATTATGGAAGCTGTAGCTTTATGGAAGAAAGTGAGAGTTAGTTCTGACGTATAGTTTCTGACGGGAGACAATAATATATTTGTGTTTAGTGTGTCTCAATAAGTGAAACCAAAAGTCCATCTCTACTGAAGAAAAAAAAATCTGTTTATAAAACTGGTAGATAAAAGATGAGCGTTGTAGAAATTATTCGAGATCCCTGTCCAATATTGCTCTGAATGTGTTACAATGTACAATACAAATATGTTACATATTTTTTTTTCTATCAAATTTTTAATTGCCGAAGAAGAAAAATACGTTACCAAGTATCACCCCTTTTCTTGCTTCTCCTTTCGTCTGAGAGTATACTTTAAAAACACTCTTTAGAAGCTCGAAATATGTATTTTCTGAAAAAATAATATATTTTGTAAAAAAAAATAATATCCGTGAGTCATATGTTCTCTATAGATACATATTTATAATGTATGTTCTCTATAAATATATATAATTTAACTTATTTTCCTTGCTTATCGCATAGTAAAGCCTTCACTGTATATATGATGCACACACGAACTATTTTGATATATTATTAATAATTAAAACGCACTCTTAAAAGTATCTTTATTTCTAAAATCTATTTTTAATTTCGTATTAATGAATGATATATGTATATATCATCCATTAGTACGAAATTAAAAATAGATTTTAGAAATAAATAAAGATACTCTTAATAGTGCGTTTTAATTTTATATATATTCTATTTTTAATTTCGTACTAGTGGATGTGATGTTAGTTCGTGAAGGAATAAGAATTTACGATTAATTTAATAGGTTCTACTGATTCTTCTTATAACAATATCACAAATGCTTGTTAATTCTTCTTAAGCTTAAATATATTACGTAATACATACAAACAATATATAAAGGTTTTTTGTGTCCATTGACAGAAATTTGACAGCAATCCCCGCGAAAATGGAATGCGAAAGAAAAGCGCGAAGAGTAAACTCTGAAGAATTCGCGTTAGAAGCCACAGCCACTATACGCGCATTACATTACACAAGCACGATAATTTTCTCTCGATATATTATTGTCCCCCGATCGCTCACTGTCGGTTCAATCATTGCGATAAAACGCGTCGTAAATCATAAATCGGATCCACGGATCGCATGTGCCTCGTCGCGTCCAAGCTCGCGTTATCGGTGTGTATAAGCACAGTTTCCGGCTAAGTCCCCCGATCAGTCAACCACTATCGCGCTTGTATAGTCTACGTACGCATTAGCGCAGTATGTGCAAGTGCACTAATTTACGCGCCACATCTTGTCATTTGCGATCGCGCCTTCTTCTCTATCTGCACGGAGAACGTTTGTCTTATCCGGACAGATAATCCATTTTCCTCGAGCAATTGCGTTTTCCCGTCAATTTGTCGAAATAATTAAATTAATCAACTACGATTATATGAATGTCGATTTTTATAAAAATTATTATGCTGTGTGAGACTTTTGAGTATATATCCCTAGAAGATATCTTAATAATTGCTAGTCATTAAAAATTAATAAACTTTATATGATGATTTGTTACTTTCTTTTACCGTAAGGCTTATCGTATTTGATGCGTTTATGAACAGCTAGATATTTCTCACGCGCTGATAATATTTCTGTCAAAATATGACGATATGTGGATAATTTCGAGCAACGACATGCATAATTATTGTCGATACCTATCGACAGATATCATTAATTTATATCTCTTATCTTTCAAGAGTAGCGCGAAATAATATTTTTAATCGAATTAAATTAATCGAGAACTATAGTTAACGATTATATTATATTTTATTATATATTCTCTCTTCCTTCTCAAATTATTTTATAAAATTTCTGTGTTAGCGATTGAAGCCTGCATGAAATGTGTATTATCGCGTAATAGATATCATGGAATCTCTCGCGCAACATATTGATATATTATTATTTAATATTTTCTTTTATTACTATACATGCGAAAGCCACTTACAACCGTTAACATTGCGATTGCAGAATACGAGGGACTGGTCATTGTACTTACTGGATTGTGCCTTTAGCGTTGGTGTTGTTGGCACGTTGGTTGTTTTCGTTTGGAGAGGGGTTTGGATGCTCTTCGATATTTACCTATTTCCAGAAAATCCCGAATATTCTGCCGTTGGCTCACTGGTACGTACAATTTTCTTTGAATCGATAACAAACAAAATTATGAACATTAAGATAATCAATTATTTCAACTGTTTCACATTGCATATATGCAAATATCGCATTACTTTCCCTTTTTTTCAAATAAAAATAAATATCAAAATTTTCTATTTTACTTATCAGAGTCCTGTCATCTCGTACATTATAACCATTATATTATTTACTTATTTATTTATTTTTAATATAAGCAAACCTGATTGCTTCGCAAAAACAAAATTACAAGAGTGTCGGAAAACGATAGCTGACGATAAGCGATACGAATGTAATAAAAAAAAAAAACAAGAAAAAAAGATAGTAGCAATAATATTAAAAATAGGAAAAGTGAAGTAACGATAGCACAAAATGATAAAAATAACGGTAATAATTGGCAGTGGGCGAATGTAAAAAAAAATTATAATTAGAATGCATAAATATCTCTACATTTAACAAACTTACTTCATAATAACAAGAATCGTACCTTAAAGAAAATATACTGTCATAATTGGCCAATTGGAGCATTAATTTGAGATTCATAAGCGGAAAATTTTGGATGCACTATCTGATGATATCAGACGCGCAGATTAAGCCAGTAGACACTTTGCACCACCTGAAACGATCGCTAAACCTGAAACGATCCGTCAATATTAAGATGTATATAGCAAGCGATAAAAAAAAATCAGATAAAATAAATTTTTGATGATATCACATGTATTCAATACTTCGAGCAGAAAGGCGGATAATTAATCATTCTTTAAGCGTCGACACGTGGACCGCAACTGACCGCGATTGACGATTGACTCGAGCCGATCGTTTAGAAAACCGTTCAGAAATAATGTAATTATCTGCTTAAATATATAGCATATATATTCGCGAGGATAATTACACGTGCGTGAACTCCTGTATATTCGACGATTACAATAACGCAACGAGAAACTGTAAATTTTGCAGACATACGACGTACGTGCGTAGTGCCATGGCACTACACGCCGGTAGTTCGATTATATAATTGAATATTCGCCAATTGCATGATTGCCGAGGCACATGGCACAATTGTCGGTATATGCATATGAAATGTTTTACGTTATTTCTGATTCGTCATTTGTAACGTCGTCGGTGTTGACCGACGCGATTTATACGATTTTCGAACACAGATCGCGCTTAAATTTTATATGCAGCGAAAACGAAATTTCTCGAATGTGCGAATCTTTAAGAATATCGTTGATTTATCTTTCTTTCTTTTTTTTTTTTTTTTAGCAAAAGAAAAATAAACCTTTTGTTTCTTTTTTTCTTGCTTTTTAGGATACAAAATATATTTAAAGGAAACCGAAATTTCATAATATAAATTCTTGAAAAACATTAACGAAAAAATGCATTCTCCTATTGAGAGATACAAAAAGGTAGAATTCTTTATATCTTTCGTTGCAAAGATTTGCTAAATATTTGCAACGTCGAGAAATATAATGCAAGAAATATATTACAGGTCATCGGGTATCTTATAGTCGTCGTAACGTTCTGTCTGCAACCGCTGATGCGATACGTCTGCGCGCGTCTTCAGGGTCTGCTTCTCTTAATAGTCGCGGACGCTTTTCTCCTTCTGAGCTTCCTGGGGACCGTGAACGTCTGGCGCGGTATATGGAACGCGCTCGATCTGTGGTTGTTGCCGGATAATCTGGAATTATCCTGCTGGATCACCCACGTCGGTTGTTTCGTTTTTCTCATCCTCCTTAACTGTAGCAACACCATTCTCGTACGTGGCGTTTACATCGATGCCGAGGAAGAGGCAGGGAAGTGCGTCGTGTTTCCGTGTCACTATCTTCGATTATTCTTCAAGGTTTGTATACAATATTTTTTTACCGTTTAGATATAAAATGACAAATATATAGAACGATAAAACGCCTCGAAAAATCTCAATCAAATATCCAAGGGCGATTTAATTAATATTCTTTCGTTTATTTCGAACGCCAGATCGAACGCGAGAAGAAGCAAGCGAGGCAGCAAAAGTTGCTGGTGGCCTCCCAAGATTTCAACGGTCGCACCGATGTAAACGAGAAGGACAGCGAGAATGGAACTCTCCTGCCGAATAACACCGCGGTGACAATTATACCCGCGAATACGGACTCTGTCGCATAGATGATACGAGAAGCCGATTTGTCGTAGACGCGATAATTCGAGCGGAGGAGGATGATTTGTCGCGCACGAGTTCGATCGTGCGAAGAAGTGACTCGCATTTGCCAAATGTTTGTGAGACAGTGTTTCTTTTCAGATTGAATTTTGTGTGTCCATCCTCGAGACATTCTCTCTTAAGGAAGCACGATAATCCCTTCAATCGTGATCCTAAGCAGAACCGGAGAATCAGGACGTAGCGAGTTATAAAGAAGATATACCTTGACTAGTGACACGCGCAGCAGAATAAACGGAAGGCTGTGAATGAACGTATGAATGAGGTGAACGATGCATTTGCAGACTCCGTATGACCATTATCAAGAGTAAGTTTTGCAGTGCAACATAATATACGACAATGCCATTGCGACGACGAAAGTTAGAATCTTGAAAGTAGGAATTAATGCTGCCGCGCATTTTGCCTTCGAAGATCGTTCGTGTAGTTAACTATACCTGAGGAAAAACTAATGTGCAGTATATATAAAAAGGAAGGACTATTTATATATTTATTTTAAAATGTTGTGTATAAAGAGATTGACCCATATAGAGATACTTACCGAATAAAACGAGTATTAATGTTAACGTCCATACGTGTCAACCACATTTATTCGCTCACTTCTTTCAATCTAATTGTAATGGTCATTTAGCACTGCTCCGCGGACTGAAATGTTAATCATGATTTGAATTTGAAAATTGATTGTAATTTAACATTACTCAGACGGGCTGGCTTGCCAGTCGTTTTATCTTCACGAGATCAGATTTCTACAGTAGCAAGTAATGTTATAAAGCGCTACACAGAGAGCTGTCGTCTTGTTTTATAAATTCGCCACCCGCATTTTGAGCTTAATCTGGTAGAAAAAAAAAAATAGTCGCGATCTCGTCTCGATAATTTCGCGCGGATTATCCGAACAAATATCATTAAGCTTAACAACGGAACCTTGACCGACGACGATATAATAGATTGAACAGGATCATTATAAGTAAAACCCTCTCTCCCGTGTATCCTGTGGTACACCCCGTACTTTTTGCTCTTGTGCTCGCTTTCGGGCAATTACTACGTCATAGCGTACTAATAACTAATTAGCCGAGATAATGACGGGACAATAGGCAGCAGGCATGATGGATGGGAAGTGCTTAGTTCGACGATAAATGCTTGCTCCCCTGGCCTACATTTAATGTTTCCACAATGAACAACTCCCTCATATGCGTCGACGAGGCAGGAGCAATTGTTTTTCTACATGTATCGCGGAGAATCAGTCGCATCATCGATTATTAATTCTTCTTACGTTTCATTACATACATCCATCTCTTGCAGATCAAGTTCTTATAATAGTATGCGCTATCAATTTTGTGTCGATACTAAAAATATTTATAAAGAGACATATCTATTGAAGTTGCGTATCAAATCAAGGAAAAATCCTTTGGTCTCGCGTTCGAGACTTGAAAGGATCATAGACCGTCGATCGACTCTCAATCGATCGCGATCGAATCAATGTCAACGTGGTGGGGTGATCTATTTGAGGAGACGCGACGACGCAAACATCGTGCAACAAGAATCAGTCAGCGAGGTGAGTCGTGACGAAAGGTGAAACATCGTTATAGAAAGGGATAGAGAGAGAGAGAGAGAGAGAGCAAGAGTGTCCGACCGACGAGGCTGCAGCCTCCTCGGGATTCCGTATATCTTTACTGTGCATTCAAATCTAATATTCGAAAATCTCATCATCGCACGAGACTGGCAGAATTGCAGACGAACGCAAGATTCTGTTAAAGCTCGAACAGGATGGCGACGGATGATCCCCTTTGCCGGGAACCATTGGTATCCGTCGAATTCGAGGTTTTCGGAAAAGTGCAGGGTGAGTATCGAATGTTCACTCGAATCAAGGATCGCTTTTTCACTTGTTACGCCAAATAGTTCAGTAATCCCCGCTATTCACACACACACACACACACACACATCTACAGCTATGCATCTCTTCATTTGTAATATCCCTTGTAAGAGACAAATTATGAAACATTAAACACGATTCTCTATAGTCAATTATCAGTCATTATCAGTAAATCGTATCATATTTTTCACTCGTCGCGTGTTAAATTTTCTCATTTCTAGACATTGTCCTGTATCGTTAAGTTTCGTTAACGTCTATTAAATATTAATAAATCTACCTGCTTTTTATACCTGTTCTCGTAATAAGACATTTTACATTTGAAACATACTCTTGGCACTTTAATAAGTGCATCTCCGTTTTAGCATCTTACGAGTCTAATATATGTATGTATAAGCGTAATAAACGCACGATTATACATATTTGTTTACATAAGCATTTGGCATCTCTTTATCTCGCGCGTCTAGCGGAGAATCTTGAAGTCTTTAAAACGATCCTTGCAGGCGTATATTTCCCGAAGTACGTGAGAGACATATGTATGCAATTGGGAATTTGCGGTTGGGTGAAAAACAGTAAAACTGGCACGATCCTCGGGAAGATGCAAGGACCTCGGGCCTTCGTCGATCAGATGTGAGTCTTAAAATTGCATCTGTAAATAAACTCTCCCTCCCTCTCTCTCTCTCTCTCTCTCTCTCTCTCTCTCTCTCTCTCTCTCTCTCTCTCTCTCTCTCTCTCTTCTCTTTCTATCGCGCAAACAGCTTTAAAATTATTAGTTGAAACATATAAATGCGAGATAAATGGTATCTCTGCCGGTTCCTCGACCGGCCTTGACTAACAATTGCCGCGTAACGAGTGGTATGTCGAAAACCGACTTTAATGAACGTTTTAATGAAGTAATGACGGCGCATCACCTGTTTCCTTCGTCGGCTTCGCCGCTACGTCACCGCGTCGAAGTCAACGTTGAAAGACGCCTCAACACACCATCTTACACGAAGAATTGATTTGAAAGTCTTCCGAAAGATCCTGAAATAGAAGCTAATCGAGCTAAATCTCAGTTCGCCGTGAACAAGTAATACATATGCTTTAACAGGAGGGTAAAATAGAATGCATTTGCCCTTGGCGAAAGAGTCGTTAAAAAGAGATATAGGAAATACTTGTTATTTCGAGATGCGAGCCAGAAGACCTACTGAACCGTTTCTTCGATCGCGCGATCGCGAAGAAGTATATCGTTAATTAATTAATCACGCGCCATTTCAATCGATTACACGAAGACTCCCATCTCGATATCATCGAGACGTAAAAAACTCGTAACGTAAAAATATCTGAACTCGGTCTGATTAGAGTCGCTAATTATAATTTCGGAGCGTGTGAAGAGAGCACCGTGTGTGGCAAATGCATTCGTACGTACAGAACGCACACTCACTCGGTGAACATTCGTTGTTTGGTAACGATGTCAACGATGCAATTGGCAGCACGACAAGTGTATGACCTTCTTAAACTTGAAATCGAGCACCGTTCGCGGTTTTCAGCCGACTGTATCTGCAGAAAAACTATATCTCTCTTATAAAAAATGACGTAGCGTTCAAATAATCAGAAATATCAAATGATGTCGTTTATCGACTGCACATTATATATCATTAGCAAAACAGTGTTTAATAATCGCTCTTCTAACGCAATGTAACGTACGCAATGAAATAAATATTAAATTTTCAGGGCACAGTGGTTAACGTCAGTGGGCAGCCCGAATAGCGAGATACATCATTGCGAATTTACAAATTGGGAAACCATCACGAAGCAGCAATATCAAGGTTTCGTGATTCGTTTTTAATATTCGAATAACACATAATCGATGTATAATTCTTAAATAGTGTACCTCGAATGCAAGCAATTGATTTGCATGTGGCAAACAGAGCACACTTAAAATTCCATTGATATTGAGAACAATTATGCGACGATTTCATCGAGCATTCTTTAAAATATCTTGTTTTAACAGATTACTAGCTTATATATGATACAATGGCGAGAAACGCGTAATATTTAATGTACTCCTTTTATATATATATATAGTTTCTTAAATATTACAGATCCCTTAAGAAAAACTTTTTAAAGATAATTATTCTCAAAAAAATATATGTTCAAAAGGAACATATATGATTACAGATATACATGATAGAGTAATTAGAATATTTAAACTTAATAACTCTATATCAGATTTTTTAAAAATCGATAAATTAAATCGATACGTTCTAACCTCTCCCCAAAAAATGTCAGATAAATTATTATTATGCATCTTTTAGAACAATTAATGTCCTGTGATAGAGCAATGCTATAACAAGGAAAATATTATATGTACAAATATACACACATGCTTCTTAATATAGAGTGCGGTTCAAAGATAATGAACACTATCAAGATCGCTCATAATTCAGCTTGATTGCCCACAATGTCCCGAAGAAAGTAACAGTTTATATTACTTACTCTTCTAACTTTGCAACTTGATTATCACTCTTTTTATTATTATACACGACAATGTCATATTGTGTCTTTCCATCGATAGATTAGCATTGACTTCAACTATTATCGCGTTTCGTTGTATTCAGTATATACAAATTATAAAGTTTGTGATTAAATTCTCGTGTATGGCGGCCTCATGCTTCATAGTATCACAGGACATAGTTTACAAAACAATTAGAAGCTAATTATTACCCTCATAAATGAATGTTGCGTCCAACATCAATTGCGCAATATGATAATCACAGTGAGTTTTAGGTAAATGCACAGATATTCGTCGAATGAGTTCCACAGTGTCAACATTCGAGCAATTCGTACAGATTTCAGGTACGTTCTGAGAAAAATTGTACGGTCAGAAATGCGAAAAATATTCGATAAATATACATACCAACAGATTTGCACATAACACTTACCAGATTTTCCAAATATCTCGTAAGCGCTGGACTCATTCGTGACATTTCTTCCAAGAGATTAGGTGTTTTCGAGAGATACGCCATCATTCTTCTTCCAACTATAGGCAATAAGTTTGCAGCCAAACGTTCGATATCGGTTACTGCTACAGTTACCTAATTACATGTACGTTGAGTAGATATATAAGTATAGTAAAGATGTATTAGTACACAGGTATAAGAAATTATAAGAGATTATAAAAGCAACTACAATACATATATATACATATGTACGAATAATAAAAATGGCTTATTAGATATATTTACCTCTTCCGCCAAACGATCGAAACCGTTTATGTACAACTGGCAGGCTTGATGTATTCTCAATTCATCATTATTAATCTTCCAGATTGACGCTAACGCCTGACATTTGCTCATCCACGAAATAGCTTGTGACGAACTAATCGTCACGCCGTCGGTGGTCTCGCGATGAATAAATTCCATCGACGCTGTAATTACTCTGCATAAAAATTCCGTACGCGTATTATCTCTCTTGTCGTCTCGGTACCACGTGAGCATCGCTTTATCCGTTATGTCTTGAAAGAAATAAGGCTGTACCTGCGCAAATATAATGAATAAGCGTTCGTATATACATATGTTTGCATATATACACTCGCGCAATTAATCACTGCGTGCTTTACTTACTACGGACTCGAACAAGTTATTCAGTGGTTTTAGCATTTTCAAATTAAGACACGCCATCATGTACAGAACATTAGCCACTTGTACGTGTAACAAGACCAAATCATACCAAGCTGGCATTTGAGAAATGGCTAGTGTGGCAAAAGGTTGTGGTCCACCGTGATGTCCATCCCACAATTCTTCCGACTTTATTGTTGTACCATCTCCTCGTTCAAGTATCTCGTCCTGTATAGTGTAAATTAATATTTCTTTATAGAATGTTTCAAAAAAATTATTGGATGTCCTTTTAATAGCAGAAAAATAAATTACACTTGACATTAATTGAGGAATGCAATTTTGTTAATCTTTTGACTTTACAAAGTTTAATTTATGAAAAATCCTTTTTTTCAGTCGTTTATAATTTAAATGCCTCGACATTTTCGTTAAGAAAAAATCGTCTCAATACAGCCAGAGAATCTATTATTAAAAGGACATCCAGTGTTTTTGGGACACTTTATATGTTAAAGTTAAAATTCGCTTAATAATTTACGATTTCTAGTCGCATTTCTCATTTAACAATTTTCACATAATTCTCTTTACATTCTATGTACTAACGTCAACAAATATATCCAAGAAAGTGACACAGTGCTGTAGAAACGTTGTCAGTTGAATGTCGGACAAACCAATGTCTTGCATGCACAATCTCTCCTTTGGTAATTTTCCGAGTTTGTTCATCAGCTTCGCCGCCGCTTCCATTCTTTTCTTTATGTAAAGCGTCCATAGTAGACAGCAAACGCCTATCAAATAAACACATATAGCAAACACATAAATATTCATCTTAAAAGTATTCCACTGAAAAAACAATGTAAAAATGCTGTTTACCGTGTTTCATATTTTTCTTAGGTATTTGTCGTAAAACAGCCAAGGCAGCTGCGAGTAAGTCTAATTGGGTAACATCTTTATTCCACGACATGGCAAACTCCCAGCATAAATTGGCCAGCAAGACACTGCTCGTTAAACTGTACGGAAAATGACGTTTAAGTAGAATCATCTTGTCTGGAAAAAAAGCGAAATTTAAATTATATAAAATAAAAGTAACGTTATTTCTCTCTCAAGTGTATCTTACCTAAGATATATGCTTCCGCTGTCATATTAGTTTTTGCTTCATCTCCAATTTCTACTGATAACGAAAGAAGTTTTGGTTGTTCCTGTTGAGATACTTCAATGGCAGTTGCTTCATCCAGCGCATCAGTCATTTGTAAAGGATCAATTGATAATTGCAACTGATCGAATTCCACATCAGTTGTGTCGATTAATCGTGCTGGATCAATACCTGTTGTACTGAGCCATTTTGCAACCAATTCAGACACAGAACCTGATACAAATGAATAAAGAATATAGAGAGAGAACTATAAAGTAGAATACTATTAACTAAATAAATGACAAATAAAGTTTAAATAATTTACCTTTTCCTTTTGAAAGAATCAATGCTAAAGAAATATCAATTTTTGTAAACGGTAAAGCATAGAATTGTGTTGTTTCGTCCGGTATAACTTGCTGACTAAAATTAAAGCAATGTTTAGTGTTATAAACAGAGAAATCATGACATTTATGCAATTATTAGAATATATACCTAATAACAGCATTCAAAATGGTAATATCTTCAAGATTCCCAATCAACAATGTGAATTGACAAGTATCGTTGCTAACATTTTCCCATTCGCTAATTGAACTGTACGTTTCATCATCTGGTGTAATGTCGCTCGGTTTATTCTCCGTTTCATCTATATTGGTTACGTTATTTATATTTTTAATGTCTTCACCTTCGTTGCCATTAGTCTCTAACAATTTCTGATTCTGCAATTTCTCTTTATACTTCTCCAGAATCATAGCAATCGCTCTGCATGCTAATGCAGCGGTAAGCGCGTTAAAAGATTTTGTAGATTCTGTTAGAATTGTCCGTACGTTTTTCCACCAGAGAGAAACTTCGTTATATTCAACACATATATCTTCTATATCTATTAAATTTAAGTTAATCAAATTCAGTATATGTCATAAATAATAACTATAGCACTTCCTAGCCTAAAACTTACCAGTTAACAAATAAATAAACTTACCAGTTAACAAACAAATAACATGCAGAAGCTGCGTAAAGCGTTTTAGCTCGATTTCTAAAGATACAGCTTCCTCTTTATGTGTCCAATATATTAATGCCAGTTCCATAAAATTGAATGGTTGAATGTTACTATCTTTAGCAGCTTGTTGCCATTTCTCTTTTACATCATTCGAGTACATCCATCCTTGATATATTAGTCGCGCTAAAAATTACATCATATTTAATGCAATAACAGCATAGTTATAAAACATATAATGGTAAAACTTGCGAAAAGATTACACCTCATCGGTCACTTTGATTTTCACATATATTAGTGGATAGAATCCTGAATCATGTGCACTTTGAATTATGTTGCGTGAGGTATGTAAACCTTTTCATATAACCTTAGTAATTATGTAGCCTTTTTGCAAGTTTTACCCATATAACTTACAAATGTCGTTGATTTTTTCCTCTTTTAAATCTTTTCGTAGCCCAATCAATCTTGACGTGCCGAATTCAAAGCACGATAGGAAATTGAAAAACATTTTCTCATCCTCCTTAAATTTAACTTTAGTTTCTGCTGAAACATTATTATCCTTAAAGCTGTTTATCATTTTGGCCAATTTAATAATACGATGTACTTCTCGTTCCGAAGTCAATAATATCGAGGACAAGTATTTAGGACTTGGTGCATTATCAGCTGTTACAATATTATATTCAGGAGGGATGTCAAGTTGAGACTTAACATATTTATAAAATATAATTATTTGCTGTAATTGCATTGTCAACTGATGAAGCATCTTAGCAGTAGGTTCTAATTCTTCTTCTTCTGTAACATTAACAAAACATTAATACAATATATTATATACTAATGTGGAATGTGCATTACACATACACACACACACCTGATTTAATAACAAAACACTTTATTGCAGCAAGCAAAGCCTCTGGCAAAATATGCTTGCTGTTCATTAAGACTTCTATCATCTGCACTTTAATTTCATTTGTCTTTAATCCTAGACAGGTGCTGGTAACTTCAGAAACTAATTTTTCTTCATTAAATTCTTCTTCCCTCAGATATGTTCTCAGTTTCCTAAGTAGATGTATGTCGCGCGCACGTTTTCCATTTTTACTATTAAGTGCAAAATGAAACGGAACACAAATCTCCTTTAATCCTCCAAGTGGATCCATAAATACACACGAGTACTGCGCCTTGTTCTTGGACAAGGTAGCATTATCATTTACGCCCAGAAAGCCATAGTTAATGTATAGCAGTCTATAAAAATATATTAGATTAATAATCTTTATTAGATAAGTAAAATACAAAAACAGCGAATGGAACAGGAAATTAAAGAGGATATAACAATTATGACTTACCGTCCATTTTTACTAGCGGTAAAGGTAGTAATCTTTGGACCCTGCTGTACATTCCAAATGTCTATCACACCCTTCTTCGGCGCATAAATGACTAGAAATAACGCGTTGCGCAATAACGCTTTTCGTCCAGATTTATTGATATTCCTGTGGATTCCACGATCTCTCTCTTCGGTAACTTCAATCCAACCACACTGAGCATCGCGGTATCCTTTCCACATCCTGATAGCTACGCCCCTCTTATTATTTATAAGTAACACTCTGCCCATAGCGTCCGATATTACCGATAACATTTTATTTGGGCTGCAGACAATGCAATCACCTTCTCTCATAATATCGCTTAAACCGAACCGACAGGTCATTGTCTCTACAGATTCGTGAATGTTGCCCTTTGATGCTTCAGATGTCGTATTCTTCGAATTGCCGCGAAACCATCTAAGGAGAAATTAATGTATTAGTTACAATTAATCTCTTTGAGAAAGCTTATTTGAAAATGTTATATAATATATACAAGATATACTTACGGAACAGCAGTACCAATAGCATTAGCCAATTTGCTAGCCATAGCAATGGCAACATCCGAAAGAACTGGTGCATTACCACCCTCCAATGCATAATGGAATCCTACAAATGGCCGTTTCCCTGTTGCAAGGACTAAATTGTGTTGCGGCGTGCTTGATCTATACATTGCATTATATCCACCGCAAATTGAAGCAGTCATTAGATGATCAAAACTATTTATCGATGTTGTGCCAATTACTTCCAAATCATTTGCAATATCTTGATTTTTAAACGCCCATTTTTTATACGACAAATTTGGAACTGGTGGTAAATCATTGCAGTTGGCTTGAACTGTAAAAAAGAAAAAAATATTAAATTAAAATCTTGAGCCAGACAAATGTAATATAATGTATATATACCTCTAGCCAAGTGATTTCTACATGCACGTAAAGTTGAAAATAATGGAAATCCTTGTAATATGCAGACGCCGCTGTTATACGATATATAAATTTCTTCGCTACAGCCAGCTTCTCCCATGTGTCTTGGTAACGAGAATGATTGACATTTTATTCCTAGGATTGATTCATTATGAATCTGCTCCTCAAAGAGCAATGCACCTGTCTAATATAAAAAAAATTAATATAATAAATTAATGATAAAATAATAAAAATTAAGCTCTTACTTCTGTATAGAATCTAACAAGGCCTGTATTATATCCAACAGCTATACATGTCCAATCTGGACCACTAGCCTTTCCTAAGGATGTTAGAGGTAAGCAGATCACTGATGTTATCCATCCACTGAAAAGAGTATCTCCTTATGATTGAAATAATATTTTTACAATGTGAAAAATTAAAAATTTTACTCACATTTTACAATGTGAAAAATTAAAAATTTTACTCACTTCTGCTCCTTTGTTATTTCTCCATGCCATGTTATATGGAATTTATTTTTTATTTCGTCTAATTCTTGCGAATCCCATCTTGCTATCAACAAATTAAAGAATATTCAATATCTTGTTCGTAAAAAATATATATACATATATATAATTCTACAACTTTAAAATTTTTCATCAACTTAAAGTACATTATTAATTTTAGGTTATATATGTACGTCATCAATGAAAGAATGCACATATGATAAAGATATAAATAATATGAGACATAAAATTTATACTTACAAACAAATATAATCATCTTTGTATTCCAAGCCATCGCAAGCACATCTCCAACCGATGACAATGATATATGACAATCTTGAAGAGGTAATTCATTGCTTGGTACATATTCGACTAAAATGCAGATTTAATATATATTAGAATACATAATACACACACACACATCATATGATTCTATCAATGTCGTATCAAGCACTTACATTTGCTAATGGCATTGCCATAAAGTAATTTTTTAACATTATCTATATCCGGTATATTTGCTATTCCTTTAATTTGACAGGACATTGTGCTTAATTAGTTATGCACAACAATGACCTTCTGCAATAATATTTAATCCTCGCATCTATTTATATTATTTGTTTACCATAATCTGTGCTTGAATCTCTGTAGTTGATAATAAACGTAGTTTATTCTGATATACACAATCTGTCATACTGATTCCTTTTTATTCGACATCTATTCGCTCTCGATCCATTCTCTTTAAATATTTACGAGTCTAAATTTAAATCGGAATTTTAGAACTCGCGTTACCTCTCGACGAGATATATTTTGCTGACAATTTTTTCTAAGACGCGAACGATGCGTATTTCGACATTGGTTATCTCTTATCTCGAGTAATCTTTAGCCATCTTTAAAAAACCTAAAGGGCCGCGTTCAAAAATCCTACCCTTGAAGTAAAGTAACGTTGACCAATCAGGACAAAAGAAACAAAAATTTCTTTGTTCTCATTGGTCAATTAATACTACTTCACAGGTAGGATTTCCGAACGCACTTAGTAGCCAGAAAAGGGGGGGGGATCAGCTGGAGGGATTTTTCCTAACCTGACCTCATCACATCGACCACGTGACTGCCTTGACAGATCCGTGTTGTTAGATGCAAAGTATGGTGTTTTAGGGGCGTATATAGACTTTTATTTTTTCTTACTATTTATATTAATAAAATATAAAAATGAGAATAAAGTATTTATATATTATATTAATATCTAAATTTTATTTATTATATATTTTTAATTGTATAATTCTGTATTTTTGTTAGAATACGAGTAAAATTTTCTGCAGTCTCCTTTATCTTTATAATAAATGATGATATTCATATAAGAAGTCGGCTGCAGACGCAAAATATTTATAAACTTTGTTACAATTTTATCTATAAATTATATTATTTTTACATTCTCTATTTTTTTTCCAAATGATAGGTCTAACGATACCATTTAAATCGGTTAGATATATACGCTACTTAGAGTCACATGATTCTTATATACATGCACGAAAATCCCTCCGCTGCATCGCTGTGTTCTGTGTATATGTGTATATGTATGCACGCTTGTTCTCCCGCTTAGTTTAGGTTAAGTTAAGATCAGTGTAAAATTATCGTCGCGTCTGTAATCACGCTGCGGTATTATTAAAACTATTTTCTCTCGTTTTCGATTTGTGTGAGATGCTGCATGATCCCACGGATGAGACGTTCAGAAAAGCACGCCGGTTGAGAAACACACCGCTGCAAAAATATATTCGAATCACGTCGCTCGTTATAACGCTTATGTATGTTGGAGCAATGTACATTTCCTATAGAAAAAAGTAGGTACTTATTTTTTATGTTTATATATACATATATATATATATTTATTAGACATTTAAATTTACATTCGAATGTTAATTTACATACTCTATTTTATAATTCAAATTTAATCAAATTTTATTCTTCAATTATAGTATTCTTCCACACGTAGACGACCCAAAATATAAAACTTCTGAAGACGATCTTGCTATGCAACATGATTATATTACAAATCCATTTTTGAGAGGCATTATTGATCAGCTAAACGAGAGACGAGAAGCTAGATTGAAAGCAGAGCATACTGAGTCAAAGAATCAAATAGAAGATACTCAGGCAAATAAGAATTAAATAACATTACATCCAAAGTTTATATAGGAATAATGGATATTGGAAAGAATAAGTTGCATAAGCCTAGTAGTCCAAACAGAAGATTAAGGTTAAAGAAAAGTTATGAAGAGAGGTAATATCACAATATGTATGTAAAATATATTAAATAATCTTTCTTGCATAGCTTTTGTAGTTTTATTTATTGACATGTATCTCTTTCTAAAAAAGAAAATATGATGAG
The DNA here is from genome assembly GCA_963971435.1 of Lasius platythorax. NCBI lineage: Eukaryota > Metazoa > Arthropoda > Insecta > Hymenoptera > Formicidae > Lasius > Lasius platythorax. Next base: position 2,245,856 of record OZ020536.1, on the reverse strand, counting down.
GAAAAAATATATATTTATAAAAATATATATTCATTAATATATATATTTGAAGTAAACAAAAAACATCCTATAATCTTTTCATTATATTTTTTTTCCTATTGAATTTTCATCCTGTAAATAAATATTTTTTTATTCACAGTATAGATAATAAGACTTATCTTTCTAATAATTCCAATAATGAAAACAAAAAAAATGATACTGCATGCACATCCCAATCTCCATGCGATGATGACAGTATATGGGATTTCAAATCACCAAAAAGAAAAAATGCTGTGCAAACAAAAATTATTAACAGCAATAAACTTTCAAATAAATCAAAAAAGAAAGTGCTTGGCACTAAATCTAAAGTAATTAACAATGGGAGAAAAGTTGAAGAGAGAGGCAATAAATTGCAGAACAAAAAGATTCAACATGATATACAACAACCATCAATCGAATCATCCTTTTTTAAATCTGAAAAGAAAGAGATAGATTCACCGCAAAGTTCAACTAATGTTAAAACAGCTTATGTATGTCCATTGTGCTTTAAAAATCTTAAAGATGGAAGCTTACAAACAATACATATGAAGAGTTGTGCGATAAAAAATAATGTGTCGACAAAAACGTTGATGGATGCCATGGAACTGCAAGAACGGCAAGCTGCAGAAAGAAAATCATTAGGTTTAATCTCTGCTCCCATATTACAAGATAAGAAACCTGTCTCACGTAAAATGGTAAGTATTTAACTGTGTGAGTGCCGACAAATGATAATCGTTTCTTCGTGTCCTATCCGAAAATTTAACATTATTTAGTATTATTAGTATTATAGCTGATAGTCCCTGTGGTACTCAAGCTATTAATAATAAAAAAATAGTACAAAAGTTTTCCACACATACACATATTAATTGTAAATTTTAAATACATATATAAATTTTTCTAGGCATCGCACGAGGATCCCGATCTTCAGCTTGCTTTAGCGCTTTCCAAATCTCTATATGAAAAAGAAGAAATGGAAGAGTGGGATGAGGCTCAAATCGTGGCTATATCATCTAGTTCGTCGTTGCCAGATAGTAATGCAGAATATCCTCAGAAAGCGACGTTACAAAGCTTTGGTTTTACTAGCAATAGAAATATATCGCCAATAAAAAGTTGGCCTACAAATAAGATTAGAAAAAGTACTTATAAATTAACTTATACAGTTGGTAAAAAATCAATAACTGTCAACAACTAACATAAATTTTATGTACATATCTTAATTTTCAATTTTTTTCTTTCCTTTAAGAAGGAAAACCTATCGCTCCGACTATTCTACAAAGACGTACAGCTGCTGAAAAAGAACGTATTTTAACAGAGAGAATAGCCGAAATACTTATGGACTATAAAGATTTTACTCAAAGATTGCAAGAAGAACAGGCTAACAACATCAAAGAGAAAATTGTTTTGAAAAATCAATTACTTCAGCAAATGTATCAAACTGTAACTATATTTTATTTTTGATGTAATTGAAATTTTCCAAAATCGAATGTGCTCGTAGACTTTAAGATCTGTATCTCATTGTTTTCAAGGAAAACACATTGTGGAACAGGACGAGATTAACTCCAACTCAGAAAGTATTTTATGTAAAACAACTATCACCTCACATAACCCCATTAGAAAAGAAAGAGCAGAAATTAAGTGTAAGTTTTAACTGCTTTTCCAGTAAATTATACACATTTAAGAATATTATATAATATGTATGTATGTGAAATATTATATAATGACATTATATATTTTGTAGGAAGAGCAGAATATTAAAAAGCTTATGGGACAAAATATAGATAACAAAACTTTGGATAACCAACAAATAATGGAAATGAAAGAAATAAAGGATATAAAATTAATGGATAATAATGAAGAATTAATCTCTTTAAATGCAGCTAAGACATGTTGCAAAGAAAAGACATTTCTTGACATTCTTGCGACAAGCTGGAGAAATATGCTAAATGACAGTTCTGCAAGTGACATTATCATATTTGTGAAAAATGCCAGACACATTTGGGCACACAAATTAGTTTTCTATGCGCGTTGCACAAGTATTTTGCTTGATGTAACTTCCAACGATACAGAGTTCTCTACTGCAAAAGAAAAAATTTGTTGGAATGATATAGACTATGATGTTGCCTCAGCTTTTCTAGAATTTGTCTATTGTGGGATAATCAATGAACATTCAAAAATATTCAGTTCTGACACATCATTATCTGATATTAGATTTTTAGCAAGAAAATACAAAGTAAATGATTTATTTGTTTATTTACGTCAAAAAGAATTTAAATTCAACATAACAGAAATCAAACATGAGACTTGTGGAAAAAGTACAGAAAATGTATATGCAGATATGGAAAAGGTTTTAAATGTTTCAAAAGCAGGCAAATCTTCTTTTAATGCATCACCAAATTGTACGCGTGATGACTCAGAAAACATTCAGTGTCCTCAAAGAATGCTATTACAAGAGAATGTTAATGATAATCTACATTCTCATGAAGATAATTACATATCTGCAAAGGACTCCTGCATTCTACAAGATGAAAAACTTGCTTCGATAAGAGTATCAGAGGAAATAAATTCCAGAAGTAACACACCCGCGAATTGGGAAATCTCTAATGCATCGCCTGATATGTTTGATGATACACCTGATATGATAAAACGTAAATCCCCAGCACACTCTAACGATCATGAAGATTCTAATATTCACATTTTATTGAGTTTAATTAAACAAGATAAGGATGTTGACATCTGTAGTCAAACATCATTAACTGAAAAGAGACAGAGCGCAGAATATTCAGAATTAGACAAAGATATATCCATCAATCTGGAAAATGTGAAACAAAATGTAATGGAAATCGATTCAGATTCCGAGTCGAATTCTCGAAGGTCATTTATTGATAATATACATGAAAATTCTTTAATCGATACTCCTCAAAGTAGCAAGCCGAAATCTATCCAGGATTCTTCTTTGAAATTAACAAAACAGAAAAGTAATCTTACATTATTCATCGAAGAAATGCAAAGGCAAAATGCGAAATTGGATTTGGATTTAGACTCTGATATAGAATATCCTGCAGAAATAACTCCTATAAGACACAAGAATCCATTTCATATAGGTAGACACGATAACTCTGAAGATTCCCAATCTTACAATGATAATGTTGAACAGTCAATTGATGCAGAAAAAAAACCTGGTCGATTAAGCATAATAGAGCAGCGTATGCGATCGTATGCCGATAAGAATCCAGAATTTTATTCCCATCTTTCTAATAAAGATGTAGGCATTAAACAGACTAGTACTTTACATATCCAAGACGACAATGTTCCTACATCCAAGATGACAATGGAATCTTCCTGTAATAATACACAAAGCTTCACTTCATCAGCTGAGAAGGACGTTAACATTTCGAAACAAATCGCAGTCACTATGCCATTAGCAGTATGTTCACCACACATTGAAACAGCGAATCAATCGCTTAACGAAATCGTCCTTGATGCAGAAACGGATGATGAAGAGATTTCTATGTATTCTAAATACATGAAAGATCACAAAGAGAACAGTATAGCAAACTATCGTACAGCAGTCAGGAAAACTGGATTAAATGATAGTTTATCTAACAAAAATACATCATCTGATTCAATCAGTAAAAACAGTGATATCAATGATACTGAAAATGATGTTTTGGATGAATCTGTTTTAACACAGAAAGACGCGGATATAATTGTTTCATCGGATACAGAGGTTGAAAGCATATCTTCTAGTGTTAGCCATCCTGTCGTTTTGAAGAAAGATGACTCTGATCGTGAAGATATTGTGCCTCATTCTACGCAACAGTCTAAAAGAATAACAGAATATAATAAACAAGATATAGAAAATAAAAAAAGCAATCAATTCATTCGAGTTGGAGATACTTCAAAAGCCGTAATCACAGATTTAGAAGAGGAAAAAGATTTCAATAGTTCAACTAAATCAAATCGAGAGGGATTCAATGCTAGCAATACAGAGATGGCATCTAATGATATAGATTGTAATATGATTTTCATGCAGAAAGAGTTTAGATTTAATGAATCGAGTGATGATCAGAAAAAAAAATCCATCTCGAACCCGATTATGGTACCCTCCAGTCCAGAATTTGTAGGTACAGAAAACATATTTTTAGATGTAGAATACTGTGGTGAACTTATATCAGAAACAAATACTCGTGAATCAAGAAAATCGGGCAAATTTTCTCTTAATTTTGAAGATGAAATATATCTTGCAAACGTTGACGTTGATATGTATGGGAAGCACAGTTTGGAAAAGAGTCAGTCAACTAGCGTATTAAATACGACAGAAGTTAAGAAGGATAATGCACGCAGACGCACTAATAAAAATAATGATGAAAATATCAGAGTTAATAATGCAACGGCGAATAATGATGTCATACTTGTCTGTGAAAACTTAGATAGAAATGCCATGTTTTTGACACAAAATTTTGGAAGTGTTAGGAAGTTTCAAAGGAAATCCTTATCTGAGGGACAAATTAACATGAATAGGCTACATAATCGAGAGGCATCTACACATACATCTGTACAATTTAAATGTAATTACAGTGAGAACATTGGAAATACAAAAACTACGCTTAAAATTATTGAAAAAGATGTTACACCTTCGCCTGATTATAATGGCATGAAATCTCCCGAATTACACGTAAGTTTATTAATGATAATAATAAGCTGTTAGAAAAAATATGAAAGTGCTTTTTCTTTTCTTATGAGCATATTATTTTTCTAGAAAGAAATGAAGAAATACGGATTAAAGGTCCAAAAACGTAGCAGAGCTGTGAAATTGTTAACACACATTTATAATGAACTTCACCCTTTAGTGCCTACAGCTGAAATAACATCAATACAAGGAGTCACTGAAATTTCAAGCGATGAAGACGAAAGTCCACCATCGAAGAAACGAAATGTGGATAATAATAGTTTGGAAAAATCGAGTAATGCGGAAGACAATGATGACAAATTACTTTGTTCTCAAAATAGGTATATTTAGTATAAATTAGGTACATTTATAAATATTAAATATTCTTTCAAATAATACACATAATAAAATATGTTTTATATAGTCACAATATGATAATATTACCTGTGTCCATTGCAGCGATAGCGATATAAGTTCCGGAAAAGATCCAATTGGCAAAGAAATGGAACTTTCAGAAACTGAGTCATTACCGGAAAATCCATCCAACATCGCAGAAGCCTTTACGGGATTGCTTGATGTTGATAAAGATTTGCATAATAAAATATTGCAATATGAACCTGTAAATATTAAAGAATTGCATCATACGTTGCGGACTCACGGATTTAAATGCAAGCTTTCTAATTTCATGAATTTCTTGGATGAACAGGTTTGTTTTCTTTTTCTCTTATGCAACACACAATTACAATATACTAATGAATTATATATATATAATAATTTGGAATTTTTATTTTAGTGTATTACATTTTATATACCAGAACAGAGAGAGAATGCCAGAACACGCAGGAAAACATAGTTCTATACAAACAAAATACATTTAAGAAAATCTACATTTTATACCTATAATTTTTTTTTTTCTTTATGTTATAAGTATTTTTGAGTAAAGTATTTTGTATATTACGACTAAACTTTATTGTTATAAGGGTATAATTGAAATATAAAATTCAACATATGCATATGTGATTTTGAAAAATGTATATATATATAATCAAGTTATTCAATAAAATATTGCATTGTTATTCTCATATATGTATTATTTTTATAATTTAACAAATAATTTATACTTTATATAGATCTAAATATATACACACACAAGAAAAATGTCATTATTTTTTATTTAAAAAGAATCATCTCTCTCTTTCTCTCACCTAATATTATTTATTCAATTAATATTATTATTTAATGAGACAATAAATTATATATGTTGTTTAAAAAACAGATTATTATTAAAAGAACAATTCAATGAAACAAAATTGAGAAATAAGCATAATAATTCATATTTCAAGATTTGAGTTCTCGATTGGACAATTTATCAGCAAAGCACTGTGGGTAGAACCTGCTCATGTATGCTATATATATTGTACCTATATCATACCGGATTCAACGATTGCAGAACAGTGCGGAACGTTTCTGACGACACGTTGCATTTTATTGCATTTATATCGAATGAGCTTGTAGAGAAAAACTATTCTTTAAAATTGTTCCATTTAGTAGGTGTACCTGTCAACGAGAGAGAACATAGGTTAGAGGATACTTTTATTTTGCACATTTAAAAAAATACCTTGTACATGTGTTAACACATGTATCACCTTTATCGCGTAACAAGATTTTATTGTTATATTTTACTCTGTACTTTCTGTATTTTATTGTTATATTTTATTCTGTACTTTCTATACATTAACATTATGTAGTAGCATAACACTATATGGAAATTATAATTTAATAATTAAATGTTTTTTTTTTGTGTTACAGTATATATTCATCTATACATACTTGGAAGTAAATTGGAAGTCAAAAAATGTCTGATAAAGAAATATCATCATTAATAGGCAAGTTGCATCATAATGTAATAGAGGAATCATAAGTAGTATTATAGTAACAATCATAAAAAGATAATAATATAAATTATATACATTGGTCTATAATACATATGTTATGTATAATATTAATAATATAATTAAACAACATATTTATAATTAAATATAATGAGAAAAATATTTTACAAGGTATTTATACATCGGAAAAGAATGGTAATGACGAGACAGGAGATGGTTCGGACAAAAACCCTTTTAAAACTATCCTAAGAGCGATGCGTCATGCTGGTAAGGAACCCTTTCCAGTCATCTATCAGGATTCTCGTGAAGTTGGTAAAAAGTATGAACCAGCATCAAAAACTCAGTTAAAGAAGATACAGAAGATTTGGGTTAGAGAACAGTACAAGAATGAAGAAAAGGAGAAGAAGTTACTGGAGGATGAGGAAAAGAGATTGAAAAATCTCGAAGAGGCTAAGGCAATTGTTGTAGAAGAAGACAAATCTCTGCCAGAAGCAAAACAAATTAAAATAAAAGAAGCTCTGAATCACAGAGATGAAAGAGTCAAGCTATTTGGATGGGTGCATAGATTAAGAAGGCAAGGTATATATGTTATACATATATATATCTATATATATATGATATATGTTAACTTATTTCTGTTATAAGATAATTTATCAAGCAACTTTCATCGTAGGCAAAGCTCTCATGTTTATCACACTGCGAGATGGAACAGGCTTTCTACAATGTGTATTGATCGATAAGCTTTGTCAAACATATAATGCTTTAATCCTTGCCACGGAAGCCTCTGTCCAACTGTTTGGAACCTTAAAAGTTGTCCCTGAAGGGAAGAATGTATGTTAATTATATGTCAAACAAATATTATTGACATATTATTGACTGGGCAAATTGTATATATATGCATTATTGCCTACTTTCAGGCACCTGGTGGGCATGAATTACACGTTGATTATTGGAAACTTATTGGTCCATCGCCTCCTGGTGGGGCCGATTCAATTTTGAATGAAGAAGCTCTGCCTGATGTACAATTGGACAACAGACATATAATGATTCGAGGCGAAAATGTATAGTACAAAAGTTTTATGTTTTTGGATTAATAATTTTTGTTAGAATTAAGTCATAAAGATTATCTATTTCAGACATCAAGAATTTTAATAATGAGATCTATATTAACTCAAGCGTTTAGAGATCATTACAAAGATCGCGGTTATTATGAGGTAACTCCGCCAACTTTAGTGCAAACTCAAGTGGAAGGTGGTTCAACTCTCTTCAAATTAGATTACTTCGGGTATGTATTAGAATAGAACGAAATAGTTAAGTGTATAGAACAAATTGTTAAGTGTATAGATGAAAAATCAATATCTTAATGAATGTCTCTTTCAGAGAAAACGCTTTTCTTACTCAGAGTTCTCAACTATATCTTGAAACCTGCCTTCCAGCAATGGGAGATGTATATTGCGTTGCGCAATCTTATCGAGCAGAGCAATCGAGAACACGTCGCCATCTTGCCGAGTTTGTATACAAGTTCCTTTGTATATTCAACTAATATACCTGTGTTCTTTTTATAATTATTCTTTAATTGTTAAATTATAATTTTTCAGATTCACGCACATTGAGGCAGAATGCCCGTTTATTACGTTCGATGATCTACTCGATCGATTGGAAGACCTAATTTGCGATGTAGTCGAACGAGTTCTACAGTCACCGCTCGGTCATCTTATTCAGGAATTGAATCCCGGATTTCAAGTGCCCAAGAGGCCTTTCAAGCGAATGAATTACAGCGACGCGATCGAATATCTGAGAGAAAACAATATCACGAAAGAAGACGGCAGCTTTTACGAGTTCGGTGAAGTAGGAATAAATTTTCATACCTCCTATATCTTGCGCTTTGTCACCAAGATAAGATCTGTAATCTCGTAATCATTCTCTGTAGGACATTCCAGAGATGCCGGAGAGGAAAATGACTGACGCTATCAATGAGCCGATACTGCTTTGCCGTTTCCCCGCTGAAATTAAATCGTTTTACATGCAGCGTTGCGCGGAAGATGAACGCTTAACCGAATCCGTCGATGTACTTTTGCCGAACGTGGGCGAAATCGTCGGCGGTTCGATGCGTATCTGGAATTATGAAGATATGTTAGAGGGCTATAATCGTGAAAAGATCGATCCGACTCCGTACTACTGGTACACGGACCAGGTAAATACGAAAAAGAATGAGATCTCGTAAATCGTGAGTGTGAAATAATATATGAATAGTAAATTAAATAATTTTTGTATTATTTTACAGCGAAAGTATGGATCTTGTCCCCATGGTGGTTACGGACTGGGATTAGAACGGTTTTTGTGCTGGCTACTGAACAGATATCACATACGTGAAGTATGCTTATATCCGCGTTTCCTGGAACGTTGTCGTCCATAAAAACATTTTACGGGAATATAGATCTTTACATTAATGGCAGAGTTGAAGAGCGATATATTTCACTCTTTATACCGTCACAATAAAATGTAGTACTGCGTTATATTAAAAAAGTCTATGCATTACAACAGTTGAATTTAGAGAAAGCACATGGAAACCACTTATAAAGGGATTAGATATTTTCCGAATATCAATTATTCTTCATCTTCTCCATTTTACAAAATATAATAACATATATTATTGCATAACATTTGAATTTAATAGTAATACAATGTTTGTATAATAAATAGTGTATGTGTATATATGTATACATATATATATCTCAAAAGCTGAATATCTCTGATACTTATAATTTGCATATATTTATTATATAATCGAATATACAATGCCATCGATTTTGCTTACATACATAATGGTTCAAATAAAGGCTCACAAAAATGTTCATATATGTATATGCAATATATAAATACTGATTTTGTGTTTATAGAAAATTTTTCTTTTCTGTAATGTTCCATATATAACCAAAAAATGTGTGCGTGGCTGTGCTTAAAATTATTAGACAATATAAATTTTATTTATCCCTTTTTATACTATAATGGTACACATTTTATAATTTTGAATTAAAGTGCAAGAAATAAGTAAATATCTTTATAAGTGCATCACGGAAATCAAACTATTTGATTATACAAATTGATAGAAGTGTTATTCAACACACGTGCATATCCAACAAAATTAAACCTCTTAACCTATAAAGTATATAATAGCTTATATATTTTTAACAGAATCTACATTTACAACAGTTATTAATACTATAATTTAAAAATTACTACGGATAAATGGCCAGCATTATATATCTTTAAATAAATTTATATAAAGCAACACTTAATTATATATATAATTCATATGATACAAAACTGGATATGAGAAAAATATATTTATCTAAACATTTGTGAAACAGTGAAGTTATCATTAAAACAGGCTTGAATGTTGGAAAAACAATCTAACTGAAAAATTTTTCAAATTTATTATCCTATCATTTATATACCGCTGATATTTAAGTAATTTAGTAATTTATACTATTGCAATAAAGTACATATGCATATGTGATAAAAGAGGCATATTACACAGCAATACGTTGCTTTCTAATTATTATCAGGTAAATATATTATATATTTCGAAAAAAAGAAAGTTTATCAGAAGGCAACACAGATTTCAGGCTCTGTGTATTTTATTCATTCAAAAAATTTCGTCATTTTTTATGTGTGTATCTCTTATAGTATTTTAATTATTATCCAGTTTATTTTACCTCTGGACAGTACTTTATTATATATATATGTCACAGATTGGCAACGATGAAAAAGCATCGAAGAGGAGTACTTTGGAATACTTGGAGGATTCGTTCGAGTCAAGTTATCGAACGTATATTGTAGAACACTAATTTACATTGCACACGTTTCTATTTCAACAAATAATACACAGAAACCTATAATGTTTCTCTTTAGGATAAAGAAATATCTCACATTTCACTATAGTCAATAACCGCTGTAAAGATCGGCTAAATCGTCTTTTAAATTATCCGCCGCTAAACAATAAAATTCATCTCAACTGATTTATAAATATTACATATATTACATATTAAAATATGAAGGTACGTAGATTATTACATATAATTTATCGAATCGTTCAATATTACTTTCATGTGAGAAAGGAATGATCATGTATATGTAGCACTATGTATGGCTTCATACGAAATACACTTTAGGGTATGCAATGCCGTTCTAACATCGCAACCGTCTCGGTACTACGGTTACTCGTGTATTTCGTGTGTGTCGCGTTGCTTTGGTTTTTTCTTTTCCTTTTTTTTCTTTTTTTTTTTTTTTTAATCGGGAAAAACACTTGGACACGCTATCTAATATTACAACTTCACTATGTTTATAAGAGCTTCAATTTTAGACAACAACAACAATATTCGTGCAGGATTCACTACTTTATCATATATATATATATGATAAAATCATATATATATATATATATGATAAAATAGTTTCGATAAAACAATATATATATATACTATAACATCCGTTTAGCTTATCAACACAACATACTAGCCATGCAAAGGAATATTGTATTATTTGCACAGTTTATATGTAAAAGTAATGTAGATGTCATATCATACAATAGCAATCAATGAATTGCATAAGATTTCTTCAACGATTCGCCTTTCGTATGTATGTATAGGGTGTGTGTATATATATCTATATATATAATCAATAAATATCGGCTCTTTCACATAATATACTTACACGGTAATCGTTTCTCTCTTTCATCATCTTTTTATTCTTTTTAATCCTAATAAAGCGTTTGTATTACACAATCGCGTTCTGGCAGTTGACGAACTTTCATCGAACCATCTGCTCCGCATGAAAACAATCGGCCCGCAGAGTCCACATGTAATTGAGTAACGCCCTGGACAACAAATGATTACATTATTACATTACCCCGTTTTGCGCTAACTGAATTGATACAGTACCTGCCCTATATTTTTGAAGAAACTAGACCGTGGGTGTTCTCCAGAAAACGAATAGAGGAGAGAATGGACGGTCAAACCCCATATCTGCAAATGAGATTTATTGTTATTGAATAAACGGAGTGTTGTATTTCATTCAGAGAGTCGCGATTTGAGAAAATGAAATTTGTTTACCTTAATATCACCATCGCCTGCTCCGCTAACGAAAAATTCTTCGTGCGGATCAAGCGCCAGACATTTGATAGCCGACTCATGCGCCTGGAATCTATGCCTCTGTTGTCGTTGTCGTACGTCGAATATGTTGATGTCGCCTTTCTTCCCGCCGCTAATCAGCAGTTGATGCTGCGGCGCCAGGATCAACGCGCTGGCTCCCTGCTCGTGACACATGAAACCTGACAAAACATAATCGGATCATGATTGCAGGAGAAATATCAGAAGATGTCTCTTATTATTAGATTGCAAGTAGAGTCATTTTACGCGAATTATTTTTTGCGTGAATTATTACTCGTACCTTGTACGAGAGATTTGTTTTGTGGAAGTAACGTGTCCCATAATGCTACATTCCGCCCTTCCGAGCCGTGACCTGCGGTAGCCACGAGACTGCACGCGCCGAGGAAGACGAAGTCTGAGGTCACCTTGCTGTGGCACTGATAGGTCTAAAGCAGAGATTTCAACAATGAACAAGTGGTATTTTTGACAGTAATATTTTAAGCGAAATGCGAAAATTCTTACGAAAAATGGTCGAGCCGTTCCTTCCCGACACGCCACTTGAAAAAGACTCAATTGGCCGTCGGAATCGGCCACGCCGAACTTATTGCCGTGCTGTGAGAATCGCACGCGGGTCACCTTGGCGAAAGTGCCGGGAGCTCTCGGAGTCGCGACTGCCGTCTGATGTCCCCACTCCCATAAAGACACAGAACCATCCTGCGATCCGGTCAAATCTGGCGTCACCACATAAAAAAATAAAAAAAATAAAAAAAAATAAAAAAAAAGAGATACGTTACATTATTTGTAAAATCTTCCATAATTTCTGCACAATCGTGATAAAAGTGCTTAGTGTGTATTTGTGTACATATGTGTGTATGTCAGAATATAATAAGTATACTTACATAGCGGTAAGAGCGGATGGGAAGAGATTCTTCTGATGCCGTCAATTTTGTGCTTCAGGATCTGTCGGAATAAAGTGGAGACGAACCATTAAATTTTCGAGATTTGAAACAGAGAGATTCGAGAGAATATAAATAAGAATATGATACATTTATATATTCCAGCAGAATTAAACTAATAACTTGATGAACACAATATTGCGGCAATATTAAAGGTATTTAACGCACATTTTTTGGGTGTTGCATCAACGCAAAGTAGGGTTTATGAAGTTGCATAATGGACACGTAGCATGCGTTTTAAACATTGCAGCGAGTTTTTGCAAGTAGTATTCGGCTGAAACTGCTTTTCGGCCCACTAGCTTGCAAAGTTCTAACGTCGATCTCTAGCGGCTAGCGCGTCTTGCAAATATTGAGTTATACGTGTGAACATGTACATGAATGTGGCACGGTAATATTATATATACAACAAAATATTGATAGAGACATATCTAAGTTTCACGCATTCTCACACCGAGAGGATATGAGAAAAGCGTAATATATCTAAAACTGAATACATTATTCGTGGAAAATTTAAACGTATAATTAATTTGAAAAAATTTAAACGAGATAATACATGCATTTAAATATTCCAATGTTCATTTAATACATTCGATGTAATACTTGTGATAAGAACAGTGAGTTTTGCCCATCAACTGTAAATAATGTCTATGAGAATTTAGGAGCAGATGAAACACCAGTTGCCAATTGAGGATATGCTAATATAATCTTATGAAACTTTCCTATCATATTGTTGTTATACTGATAATATATAAGCAAAGAAAAATACAAACCAATGCACTGTGCATGTTGCTATGAGCTCTTAGGTCTTAGACAAAACGATAATGGCTAAATGTTTCTAAAAACAGGCCTTACGATTGAGCTGCAAGGTCTTGTTGAGAAGTTCAACATACATCTGACTTGCAATATATCTAAAGAATTATTAAAAGTATGCAACAATTTCAACAATTCTTCTCAGATAATCTCGAATCTTCATTATAACATAATCAAACTATTATAAACTTTCTATACTGTGTCCTTAGCATATTACAAATCAGAGATATCTGTTTGTTACCCAAAAAAAGTTAAACATGAAATTTGCAGACTAGGATAGACTATAGGGTCTTGTTAGATGTAAATCTCACCGGCTTTAACAAGTGTTTGCTCCTATCGGCAACAAATTGACAGAAACGCAGGTCGTGGGAGCCAGGAAAAGCAGGCATCCCCTTCATCTGAGCGAGCGAATGAGCCGCCAGTTCAGTGACGCAGACCGAGTTAGATGTTAGGCAAGCATTGAACAAGCAACATTGTCTCCGTCACCACTTTTGTGCTACCCTATCCCAATACATCACAGGGGTTGCAAGGCTTGTTTCGCGATATGTATTTTTTGTCTTTATATATAGCCATTAAAACAATGCAATATATAATAAAGTTGCTCTACAATTTGATTCATTGGTATTGTAGGTACAACTTTTACAAAAGCGTTGAAAAAGAAATAATCATTGTATACAAATTATTAACAAGTTCTCTCAATTTCATACATATATATGACGAATAAATCTGTTTTCCCGGCATTTATTGCGTAAAACGAACAAGCCTTGCGAATCCAGCCGTATCCTGATACGTGAGACACAGTGCACGTTTTGGTCTCAATATACAATATATCATGCAATGAATGTAAGATTTATTTATAATCATAGTCACACATCTCTTCCCCTTGGTGCAAAATACTGCTACACTCGCGTCAGTCTGAATGTAAATGCACAAGTATTGCCTAATAATATCATTATTTTCGTATATTAAAAATGAGAAACAGAGAGATATTATTACAAAAGACGCGCTGTCTAGTGATGTCAAACAGACAAATATACACAATGTATATGCAAGGACTTGGTACACATGTACGATGATTCTTGGAAGATTCTTGGAATATTCCAGGCAGACAGCACACTTCCTACTTAATTGTAAGTCGACATACATCCTTGCTTTATTACAAGCTTATTAAAAATTCCTTATATAATCCCCTATGTATTATCAGGAAACTCCTGTTGCTAAATACTTATAAGCTACTTAGAATTTGTATATTAATTTTTAAAAAACTGCAAATACTCTTTTAGTTATGACAAGTCAAGCTCTCTACATGTGAATTAATTAATATATCTGCAATCTCTTGAGCGATAATGATTAATTGCATACTTTTCATACTCACGCACGCACATGTATATTAAAATAATCTACATTGTGAAATATATATGTAGTGAGTACAATTACACTCAAAACAAAAGTAAATTCTGCGAATAAAAAAAATAAATCCAACATAAAAGAAAAAAAATGAAATGCATTTCATCTTACTTAGCCTTGGGATAGACTCAACATTCAAAAATTACATGTCAACGGTAGCGCAAATATATAGATAAGAAATTAAAAAGTAAATTAAATGTTTTACATAAATTAATTCGAGTTATATTTACAAGATTTAAATGATTATCTTCGATTTGTTTTATCACATAATTAAGATTATATCACAAATTCTATTGAAACATTTCATTAATTTTTGAAGAGAAAAGATTATCTTTTAATTTATTATGTACCACATCTTATCTACTGTAAGTTATAGAATTATTTGTATCGAGAAAGCAAGGGAAGTCTTGATGAAATGGAAGTAATCTACCATTATTTAATATGTAAATTACGATGTAATAAAAAAAAACTCACCACACTCGCGCCACGTCCACTCTGACTGGCTATACCTGAATGAGGCTGAGGACTGTTCGTCTGAGGACTCTGTGCCAGCAATGGACGATCTGCTGCTGTCTGCAAATAATGTGTAACGTAAAATACGAAATTTATTGTTGTATTAATATAATTGTGTTTTAAACCGTACCTGTATAACTAAGAAACTGGTCGGCTGTACAGGCTCTGGGTCGGGCTGCTTAGTCAAGTTGATAATATCGAATTCGCATTCATCTTCCAGCCACGACGGAAGTTCTAGGAGTAGGGAAATGTTCATTTCTTGCACTTCCCGAGGTGTAGCAAGGGCCA
>OZ020536.1:2065270-2229953 GCA_963971435.1 Lasius platythorax | reverse complement strand
GTGTACGCTATCAACAACTGATTGGTTACTTTCAAGTATTGTCGACAGGGATCTTCGTTTCCCGAACACTGCGCGAATGAAAATATCCTGAACTAATTCTTGTCTAATTAAGTAACACCATAAACGATTAGTCGGCGCTGCGGATGCCAATCGTGTACTGAAATCATTTAGAATATCTTTCTGTTTAATATCTCTCTCACTTGTCTAAATTTTTAATTTGTAGCTAAACGAAAAACTTCATCTCGTGTACTCACTTGAAGGGAGTATTTTCTTTCTCCAAAAACGATCGATACTTGTGAATGGCTGGTTTTCCAGGCGTAGGAGAGGGATCCGGCGCACATCCGGGTATATAAGTCGCTGACGGTGGACCTCTGAGTTCCAACTCTTCGCGCAAAGAGTCTTGCCACTGTGCAACAATGCCCAGTGTCCCATGGATTAGCGGACTACTTACGGGTAATTCTAAAATAACATATCATTTTGTTAATACTACTGTTATATGTATTAATTCAATGATCAAGATATTATTTAAAAGATATTGCATTTTATGTACCTTGCATTTCTATGCCGGCGATGGTCAAAAAGTCTTGCAATTGTTGCTGCAGTATTTTAACTATCGCTAATCTCATTACGCTCCAACTGTACGAATTAGAATTACTATGCTCAGTATTATCCTTTGGTTTGTTCTTTGGCTTCGAACTCGTGTCAAATACATCTTCCTCGTCGTCTGTAGAATCCAAGTCGGACACCGCGGAATCAGAAGAATCGTAATCAATCTCTTCCGCGTATTCAGTCTCTATGCGTGGCTGGAAAAAAATAACATAGTTATAGTTATGATGAAATAAATAGAGAGATGACGATGTGGCATATAAAATCTCTCTCAATATCCAACCTTCATGAGAAAATAGGAAATCATGCTCATTTGCGGTGAGACAAACTGTTCTCTATATGTAGGTTTATCCTCCTTCATATTAGGCTGTTGACCCGTAAATTGTCCCAACAGTTTCATATTCAGCTTGACCCGTTGTTTGGTCAACGACGTCATGGTAGTCCACATTCCGCTGGCGGTACTTTGGATCTCGCTCGTAATACTATCGGTCCGCTCGACGCTAACCGTGTTACCGCCCTTACAAAGAGACACAAAGAGATATAAAACCAATATTCGTGAAACGCACATTGAAAGACCAATCATACCTGGCTATTAGTGGTGCTCGCTACGCGTAACAGCTTTTTAACTCCACCGCCAAAGAGACAAGACCACGTGTTATTATCAAAGTGCTGTCCAACCAGTCTGTACAAGATGTGACTGTCGCAACTCGACAGAGCGTAGATGAAGAGGCTCATGTACGTCGCCACGAAAGCTTCGCAGAGCAGAATATTTAGCTTCGGAGTGTCCTCGTCTTTTTCTCGAGCGAGCAACGCGCGTAAATTTGTCACACCCGGCCATTTGGCAGGCGAGGTAGTTATACATACACCGTCATCCGTTGAATAACGTCGATGATACCTGTTTGAAGCTACCAAGTGACCACCCGAGGACGTTTCTACTTCGGCGACTGTCGGGAAACTGAAACACAATGTATAAATATTCGGTCTCTTCTGGGGATACTCTGTACAATAATTAATCAATTTAATCGTGAAATAACATATGGCTTACCTCTCTGGCTGGTGATGTTTCATAACAAACGTGTCCGAATCACAAAGCGATTGATAGATACAAGCGCTAAGCGCTACTGCTAGATCTCTCATGATGAATACTTCGCAATAATGTGTATTTCGGTTAGGCATCGGCGGATTTCGTAGCTCTACCAATGTCTGCAGCATGTCATGTGCGAGAGACTGCAAGAAACAATAGTGTTAGATATCGAAATGAGATAAAAAGAAAATAGTAAAGAGATTTTGATGAACCTGCAGATGTCGAACTGGATCAGCTACGACAGTTTTATTGCAGGCAACGCTGGCACTTAATAAAGGTAACGTAGTGGGGAAAGGAAGGGGACTGAGCAATTGCTGTTGAGTCTTTTCCTGTTGCAATTCCTGTAGCAAGAGTACCAATTCCATTCTTACCGACGCTAGGCCGCCTCCCGATGCACCGTGCAATGAACAATACGATAATAATGTCCTCAATAATGTTTCATTAGCTGAAAATCACAAGATACTTATTTATCGCGATTCTGTTTTTTAATACTGCCTTATTTTTTAAATGTAATATTAAATGTAATGTTACATTATTTAATATAAAATGTAATATTAAATTTGCAAAGTCTATTAGATTCGTTTTTTTTTTTTTAATTAAAACGACTAATTAAATAACACCGAAATAAAATTAGTTCAACCCACCTTTCAACCATTTCTTCCTCTTAACAGCTCTCTGTACTTTAGCCTCAAAGTCCAACTTCTCCGCTACTAATATTTGATGTAACGTCGGTTGCTCGCCAGGCTTGTATGGCGGTACATCATCAGTCATACCGCCCTCGTCTGAAAGTCATTCTTCTATTAGCATCACCATCGGTTTTCCGTAATTTTCAAAATTGTCAATATCATTTGTTCATAACAGTTATGTGTATACAAAATTTAAAAAAATTACATTCTGCCACGTTGTTCACATCCCCGTCTGCGTTAGTACTGTAACTGCACAGCTGCCTCAATGCATCTACCTCTCGTTCCAACCACACATACAATTGATATCGTAACTGTCCTCCGTCCACTTCAAAACCAGTCGCTAACGTAGACAATTCTTCCATCAAGATTTTAAGGCAAGCTACGAATTTCAGTTGTTGCGCCATGATATCCAATTGACCAGCTGACTTTGCCATATCTTCTAAAATATCAGTGTTTTAAGTAACAATCAACATAAAAATTAGTATAATTTGTAATAGAAAGAAAAGCTCTTACTATTATCGATTTCTGATTTATACGCGTTTTTTGGCTCTTTCTTATCAAGTTTCATGCTCATGGGAGGGCTATCGGCGTCCTCACCCTCACCCGCGTCATCATCGTCCCAATTCAGTTCTAATTTATCTTCCTCTACGCGTCTGGTACTCTGGGACAAATCAAACGACGGCGTGTTCCAATCCAGAGAAGCAGCAGTATCTGAAAACAATATTTTCCTTTTATAGTTGAGAATTCTTAACGTATTTTACATAGAACAACAATACGTACCTTTATTATTGCTTATTCCATTTGATTCATTTCCCCAATTAATAATACCGGTATCTATTTGAGTATCTTGAGCTCTAGACTTACTTGGACTGTTTAATAAGCCTATTGGGATAGAAGAATGATAACAATTTCAATTCAGAATTTACAAATTGTCAATATGTATGTATTTACTTACTTGGAGAGTCTTCACCGTTTATTTCCACTTTATTAGGTAATTTGGACAAGACTTCGAGAGCGAGTGCTGGACAGCCAGCCTTGAAATGTGCGTGTGCCGTTGTGAAATACAGTTGCCTCTCCAATGGTGTAATAGTATCCTCCAACATTAGTTGTTTGTCTGGTTGACTCTTCGTATCTGTACCGTAACTGAATCCTGAGATCACCACCGAATGTCCTTTCTTTTTATCTTGTGCAGTAGACGCGATATACTGCCTGATTAACAATGGATGTGTACGAAGATAAACGTAAAAGTTGAAGACATTTGGATTCGCTGAAATAAAAGGGACAAGATGTTATTCTAAGAGTTATTTCACATGTATGCAAAAATATACAAAAATATACAAAAAAGTTCTAACCTGTCGTTCCCTCTGGCTTATCAGATTCATCATTATACTGCGGATGCATATGGCCGACGTTGGTCAGAAGCAAAGTATTAAGAGAGCCGGAATAGTCCTTCAAGAGCCACAGAGCCATGCTACGCAAGAACGGATCGGGATGGACTCTGCTCATATCTTGATTTTGTCCATCTTTGTCGCAGCCTAGGATCTCTTCGTACAGCAATCTCTTCATATTGGGAGACGACGTATCATTCTCGTAGAGTCTGGCTATCACCATCGCGAGTTGAATATCGTTTAGTTTGTTTAGGCACACATCGATGGCGTCTTTCAGCGCACCGGCCAGTAAAAAGAACGCGGCCGCGTGGTCGAATCGTTGCTTCCCGAGTAGAGCGAAAGCGTTCTTCAGTGCCGCCTTTCTCCATCGATTTTCGGCGAAATTATTCGAGAAAAAGGTAGTCATTCGTTCGTCCCGCTTGTTCCTAAATAGACCCCACACCAGATTCTTCTTCTTCATCGCCAAATAATAAATAGCCGCGTCCAAAGGATCTTGATTAAGCTGAAAAGCGGCCTTCGCTATTTTCTCCACGCATTTCTTAAGCACCGTGCTACTCTTGATCCACCAGCCTACACCGAGCTCCTTCAACACGGACCACTTTGGTTGACTTTTGGCGTAAGACGGAATCAATCCCAACAATTCCTCCTCGGATTCAGAATGAAATGCCCATACGAGGTTGTTCGATGCGATTCCTTGTTTCTGAAATTGCGCTCGTTGCGCCAACGGCAAGCAACGTATTAAGTAATTGTAATGCTTCATCGCCAGAAGGAATCTAAGGCCGCAGTCATCCAGTGAATCGGTGGACACGGCTTCGCCGTCCGGAATACCCGTTAGATTCTCCTTGGCGATCGCGTTCTTGGCCGCGTCGATCGCGAATCTCTCCGCAAAGTCGACATTACACGTCGACACAGTATCCGCCAGAGCGAGTAGATGCATCTGATCGAGACTGGACAGTCCCGGGAGATGAGTGTGGGTCAGGAGACGCGACAACAATCTCCCTTGTCTAGGACCGAAGTGGGATATCCCTTGTCTCTCTGGCACCGAGGATCGTCGATCCTTCTGTCGCGAACACTCGTTATCCTCCTCCAGCATATCGTCCAACGATTCTCCCTCGTCCAGATTGCTGTCGAATAATTCGTTGTAATCGTGCTTGTCCTCGCTCTGCTGATGCGGCAGATTGGTTTCTTTGTCGGCCAGTAGCAGGGTCCACAACGGCAGGGGTGAGATGGATGTGATCTCCGCGTAATCCAGCGTCAATTCTTCCGGTATCTGCGTGGTCGAACCTCTCGGTTCCAACGGCGACGTCGTGCCAACATAACTCACCGACATCGTTCTCGAGCGCGACCAAGCGCGCTGCTTCACCAGATTCTCGTCATCGGCTCGCAGGGAGCAGGAACTGCCTATACAACGCACCAGATGCGCCAATATAGACTTCACCCATCTAATCTTGCCCGAGTTTAACAGTTCCATCAACTGCTTAGGATGATACTGCGGTAAAACCGGGCAGGCTATCCTCGACGCCTCGAACAGTCCGTAATCCGGCATATAGTCGAAGCTCAAGTTCTCGTTCTGTATACCGCGCTTCTTCTTCGCGTCTAGCATCGTTAGATTGATGCTGCTGACCCGCGACAGATGCGGCATGGAGGACACGTTCGCCAGTCGTCTCTGGGATGTCTCGTGCGCCAACGTGCGTAGATCCTCGTCACGCAGATTTCGACTCGCCTGAAACTCGTCGGACTCCTGATGCTGCAGATTCGAATGGAAGCAATCGTTTCTCGGATTCGGCTTCCATTGCGAATACACGTGCATCTCGGAATCCATGCCGACAACCAGAATGCCATCCCGTACCCAGGATATCTGCATAGGAAGCGGCGGCAGACCGTCCGCCGTCGTCAGCTCGATCTTGCGCAACTTCATCCATCGGATCTCGTCGACAAACTGCGGCTGCGCCAGCGACGAGGTCTTTCGCAATATCGGTCTGTTATTGCTCTGGGATTCCTTCATCGCTTTCATATTAGCCTGCGCCAGATCCGAGCACACTGGTGTGAATAGCATGATCTTGGAACCGACACCGACGGTTAGAATATGCGAACCGTCTTCTTTCGACACCCAGTCGAGCTGCACCAGATGCTTTTGTGTGAGCGGACACGTGTTGCCGTTCTCTATGATTGACTTTCGTAAAGATTGCAGGGTACTGAACGACGGGACCGCTAACAGGCCAGCATTCGACTTCGTGGAATCGCCATTTTCTCCGTTTCTCGAAGACCTTATATCTTCATGACTAAGAGTTTGCAATACCTGAGTGAGCCGTTGCTTCTTTTGCAAAAATCTACTGTCGTACAAATAACTAAGATCCAAATGCTGATCCACTGGTATTCGTGGCAGATGAATATTCTTCAGATGAATCGTATCCTCTAGAATCCATTCGCTGCCTCCTGTGCTCTCGCACTCGTATATGGCAACGCAGAGATTCACGTAGCGCGAGTCCGGATCGTTCTTCGTCGGACGCGTAAACGACTTTCCATACTTGTAGGCACAGGCGATGCGTCCGCTATAGGCCGCGCTTATGTTCAACGGTTGACCAGTGATATCGATAGTCGATTCCTGATCCTTCCTGATCATCTCCCACTCGCACCATTCGTAATCGAGTTTGTCGTCTGGTATCTTCGTCACCTTGCACTTCCAAAAACGTACGGTGCTGTCGCTGCACGCCGTTACTATGATGTACGGCGCGAAGCAGGCGGGATATATTGAGGAACTACTTAAGTGTCCTGCCGCGGGTGCGGCATGAATCACCTCCACTCCGTCAGGCAACGGTAATTCCTGCGTGCAGACCTTCGTGGTGGTGATGAGAACGTGACTATTCTGATGGCGACGAGGCAAGAACGTCGAGTCCAAATCGGCCTGACTCTCGCGACGACTTCGGCCGCCACCGGTTTGACTGGCTCTGCGCGATCGTCTGCCTTCCGCGTGGCTTAATCTACCGGGCGTGCCTTCGTCATCTTCGTCCTGAACCAGGTGAGAATCTGGCACGTACATCATCGAGCCTGACAGACCGGTGGTTTCCGGTTGCGACGCTATTACTAATCGCCACATATGTACAGTGGTGCCCTGTTGCGTTCGTTCGAGAACTACTATGTAGAACGGCTCCTCGAAGATCGCTGACTGCTGCAGATCCACCATGGCGTCCAATGTGGACTCCATGAGTCCCAGATCGTTGTTAGACATGTCGACACCGGGCTGCTTCTCGTCGCTTCTCTCTCCCGTGATCAGTTGCTCCTGAAAGACATGAAGAAACTGCGTGTTCTGCCAATCGTGAGTGGCATCGGCGATAGCGTCCAGTTGTATAACACATCCCGGTCTCGCAGTTGATTGCTGAGACACTATCTTTATTCTATCGTGAATCGAATGCCTGATACCATCGTCCGACGACATGTCCGTCGAGAGGCTGGCCATGGAATCCATCATTCGGCTTCTTCTCTCGCTAATCGACACTTCCGCCAATAAAGTTCTGGCATCGATGACAGCTTGATAGACTCTCAAGCATTCTCCGTCGCTGGCTACAAAACACGCACTGGGAGAATTGGATAGATTGCCCAGTGTCGTGCTCGGCAATAGTGTCGGAATCCAAGCTACATTACTGAACGCTGATATCTCGGGTGAATTGATACGCGCCAATTCGGAAACTCCGCCGCTCTTCGACAGGGGCCCCACGGCATCTACTCGCCATAATATCAGTTCGCTGCAAAAGCCGGTAGGCGACATGATGTCCTTATTCTTGGAGGTGTCGTGCTTGCCACTAATGTTTTCATTAGATTCCGCCGGTTGTGCACCAGAAAATTCGGGTATATTATGATGAGAGGTTGTCACAAGCAAAGGTAAGACAGGATGGCACGTGATGTCGTTTACACGAAAGCGGTGTCCGGAAGCTCTACACGCATGTCCTATGCTCAACACTTGCGAAAATTTTG
Source organism: Lasius platythorax (assembly GCA_963971435.1). Taxonomy (NCBI): domain Eukaryota; kingdom Metazoa; phylum Arthropoda; class Insecta; order Hymenoptera; family Formicidae; genus Lasius; species Lasius platythorax. The sequence goes on along the minus strand of OZ020536.1, from coordinate 2,222,217 downwards.
TTTTGTCCGCAAACGTCAACTGCCACAAATTCAAAGTACCGTTCGAGTGCTTCGACACCATGGAAACGATCGGACTAGGATGGGCCAATAAATCCGCTTCGTGCCCGTTTTTATTATTCTCCAGCGCATTCTCGGCTTTCGTTTGATTCTGATCGTCCGTAGTTTCTATATTTTTCAATAGCTCTTGACCCGCTTTTGAGGTTAAGGTGGATTGCTCCTCGTCTTGCTCTATAAGGCTGGGTAAGGGCGTCGCGACTTCGCTGGGCTCGCTTGCTTTTGTCGACGATTTTGCAACCTCGCGGATGTTCAATAACGGTCCACCAGTATTGTGAGAATACATCGACACATTGTGGCTCATTGTCGATGCGTCACCGAGCGGGAATGCGTTCGGAATACGAGTGGAAAACGAAATCTGCGCCTGTCGAAAAGATCCAGGATGATACTCGTCCAACCATTCGATATGCCAAATCAAAAAGCTCCCGTCTATAGGATGTATTGAGAACAGCAGATCTGGATTATGATGCCAGTCACGCAGCAACGTTTCTATCTTTGTATCTAATGAATCTGGCGCGTGATTCATGGTGGATGTTGCATCTGTCGCTATCGAATTAATAGAGGTTGTATTGCTGTAACAGAAAGTTGCAATATATTTAAAATTTTAAATATAAATTATTTTTTCTGCAAATAAAATTAGTTTTCTAAAAAACACAATATGCTGTAATATAGTCCACAAGGGAAAGAGATTTCGAAAATTTACCTGAGACTCGGATGAGAGTGCACACTGTGCGCCAAACTGTGATGAGACGAAGTGGTATGCGCAGTATGGTGTTCGTCACTACTGTGATCTTCTTGACTCATTGATCGACCACCAACGGCTGGCTTCTGAATCGTTTGCAGCCGAATTCCCTTCTCTGAAAAGAACATTGTTATTATTATTGACAATTACATTTTTTTTCGACAATATACAGAGTAAATTCAACACATACTTGGTGTACATTCATCTTCAGAATCATGTTCTACGTGTTCAGTATGTTCTTGATGTTGTAAGCCTTCCTCTTTTTCCACTACTTTACGAGTCAATTCTTGCAATATGTTTTCGGCTTGCATAGTGAAGTGCATTTCTTTGTTATTTAGCCAATGTAAGATAAAATTCGGTTCTCTTTCGGGATCTCCAGTAATTAGGCTTGGTACTAGCGGTATATCTATAACATGAACGTATACTATTCTCTGACAATTACCAATATTTCAATAATATTCAGAACAATGTAATATAATATAAATAATGTAATAATGTAAATAATGTAATATAATGTAAAAAAAGAAAAAAACACGAAATTTCTACATTATTTTATATATAATGCATAATGCACATTAATCAATACTATACCAGTTTCTGCATTGATACTGGCTGCCAAGTGGAAGTGCATTCCTGGGTAATGACCAGAAGTTTGATAACTATTATGAAAATCGTGTACAGAATACGTAGATGGAAGCGTTGGTAAGGTCGGCGCTGTATGACCAGCCTGATGCTGCTGTTTAGCATGTCGTCGAATGTGAAAACATGTTCTGTAAACCGAATATTTTATGTATTATCATTATTTTATTTTACGAGCAATATATTTCAATATAAGTAAAATATGTTTCTCATATACTTCATATGTTTCAGCCGTTGCATAAATCGATGTTTGTGCATGTTATGATGGCGGTGTTTGCCATGATGACCGTGTCTGTCAGAGCCTTCAAATTGACTCATATTAGCTAGACCTTCAATCTCGGGCGGTATCGTTTCTGTCCACACTCGACAAATGTTATCGCGACACGAGGTGACCAACATATTAGATACGGAACCTCTGGTTTGTGACAAAAGAAAAATTTTTTAGAAGATGCTTCTTACATTGTTTAGTATATATAGAAATCAATTGTGTTGATTTTTCTTGTTACAAAGGGTCAACACTTTAGTAGTTCCTTAACCAACTTAAAATAATTCATACAATTTATTCTAAAAATGCAATAAAGTATGTACATTATATAGATTTCTTCATATTTTCTGTAGATAAATAAGAAAATATTTTTTTAAATAAAACGTTTTACTGCGTCATATCGCGGCTTTTCATTCAATTCCAATTCTATAACAAAAGCATCAAAAAGTTTCATATGCTACTTACTTTGGCATATATTTACTTGTCTTGCGCCATGAAAGATGTGTTACAGCACGTGGATGCGCAACATAAACAAAACTAAAATTGTCACTGCCCACAGATTGAGAAAAATTTGTATGATCCACGCTTCTTGCTGGAAAAACTGGAAGCAAAGAATAAGCCCTAATAATAACTGCTTATAAATGTAGCAAGATCATCCGTTCATCATCATTTAACACAAATACATACATTGCTTGTTTTCGAACCATATTTTCACCAATCTATCATTCATTCCCGTTGTCGCGAATAAAGTGCCATCAGGACTAAAACTCATGAGATGGACTGGTGTAGCAGTACGACATTTCCACACACAATTCCATCCACCTGGATCATTCGCAGCCAATGTGTCCCCAGGCCCAGGACTCTCAGCTTCTCCTCCAATTGAGAATGTCACTGCGCCGGCTGTTAAAAAGTAAATATATTAATGTATGCTAAAGTTGTTTCTAGTCACAACAAGATGCACAGATCTTTATCTGGAATGTAGATAAAGAAAGCTTAATATTTGTAGTATGCCTAATATCTTAATAATATATGAAATATAAAAATAAAATGTCTTAAATTACATTTTATTATCCATTTCTATAAAATTATATTAATAATAATGTGTTTTAGAACAATGGTGTATATTCATATTATGCAACAGCAAAATGTGTGTATATTAAAGTGTTAAATATGTCAAGCATAAAGATTGAAAGAGCATTTTAATTAAAGCACATTGATCTATGTCTATTTGCAACTATTTATCAAGATGCAAAATCAAGATTCCAATCGCAATATAGCATCAGTTACAAAAGCTCCTATTTTGATGATTATGGCGCAAAAACAACTTCGTTAAAAATGGCTTATTTTGAAAGAGTAATTCTGGTCATATTCTTTGGCAAAATGCATTTGTAGCAATTCTCTAATTCTCATTCCAGTCAAAAAAGATATGCAGACTGATTTTTATAAGAAATTACTGATGCAATGCAAGTGGCAGAAAAAAGCTATATCATCAACATGCCAACACACTATGTTCATTCTCAAAAAGAATGAACTCACGATCCTGAGAAGTATTTGCCATAATATTATGATTGTTTCCACTTGTGCCGACTTCTTCTGTTTGTAATGTTTTCGGCTTTGTAGCTGTAGGTAATATTGCTGTATCAAGTAATGAACATAATAATTCGAATATTTAAAAAGATGAATAAAGCATTAAATATTTATAAGAAATGAATATTTGCCTCTTTGGTTATACATATATGTCATGCAAATGAAACAAGACTTTCATCATAGAGTACTAACTTTTTTTTTTTTTAACACAAATTGCAGGTTATTTTTCATAATTATACAAGATTTATTTAAAATATACATTTTATTTGAAACACATAATCTATGAAGGAAAAAACACTTACTGTGTTCTTCTTGAAATGGCATGATATTTTGATGCCATAATTGTAACAGTTCGCCACCTGTCAATAATCTTGTTCCTTCTAAATTCCATGATAAAGAGGTAATGTTCGATTCTGTTTGCAGACTTCCAGTTTGAACCCATCTATATTCTAATTGCTATAAGAAAAAATTTAATAAAACTGTTTTAAACATCTCCTTATATTTATATAAATGTATATTTAAAACTATATACAACAGAGAAATATATTAATACAAACATGTGAACAAGTGCTGTGTATAAGTGGTGTCGGCTCAAAAATGCACACTTGGTTTTCATACGCTGCAGCAATTTTTCCCGTATCTGTACTACAGTCCAGACAACTAATTCTAATATAATTGTGCACAGCTCCAGGAATTATTTGGACTCGTTCAAAATTGTTGGCCAAAATCACAATATTGCAACCAGCTGCATATGCCTAAGTGAAATAAATAGACCATAGTTAATATTTAGGCTTTCTTTCTCTTAGAATTAAATTAGACAGTTTTCAATTTTCTATGTTTTTTCAAATTGTTTTTATACATTGTCATACTGTCATCCTATCAAATCTTGATTTTGCCTTGCAATATAATACGTCATCAGCGTTCTCATTGATAAAAAGTCAATTTCTCAATAAGATAACAGATAATTGCAAAACAAGGAAGATCGACAATTTAAATTCGCGATACGTCAATAGAGAATATAAAGAGATATAACATATAGAACATGACAAGTATATGACGTTTCCGTCGAAGGAAATCGTCGATTCGAAGGAGAGACGAACGGAGACGTCGCCTAATCAAAATGTCATTTGATCAGCTGACTTCCATAAAGCGAGTACGTATTTTATCGTCGTGCGATCGCTTACGAAATACCGCACGACATCGGCCGCGAAGAGGCCTGGACTAATCGCGAGACACCGTCTCGATGACACTGTCACTGATGTAGACTCACGGTGAAGGAGATTCCCTCGACGGAGCCAACGGCGTAACAGCGATCGCCCGCATTGCAGGCGCCGCTCAGTATCTGATGACAATTCATGATCGCGTGATTACGCGCGAGACGTTAGATCATCATCCGGCGAAAGATTCGCCAACTCTTGCGACTGTGCCGAACGAACTCTCTGTTAATTGTGCGATTCGCTGACGTTGATCGGTCGTCACTCGGCTCGGCTCGGCTCGAATCCCTCTGCTCGGATCCCTGAGAGATGCGTCTCAGATTGACGCGACACGATGATCGGACGACCGCGGCGCGGCCATCTTTAAATCGATCTTTTCGCAAGCGACATTTCTTAGCGCGTAGCAGCAGGCTGACTAAACAAAGATGCGTTCGGAAATCTTACCCTCAGAGTAAAGTAGCGTTTAATTGGCCAATCGGGACGAAAGGAGCAAAGATTCCTTTGTCCTAATTGGTCAATGAAATGCCACTCTACCCCACGAGGATTTCCACGTAAGATTTCCGAACGCATCCTAATTAAAGACCGCTCTTCCGGAGCGATCGCGCCCCCGTGATAGCCGCGTGCGCATATCGCGTATCGATGTCGAGAATGCTGACGAGATGCTTGAAACTCTCACGTTGATAGATGAAAAAGAATGTGTGAATTTGATAGATTAAGATGCTCACGGATTATAATTTTTAAAATTATAATAGATTCGTCCTTTTATTTTCTCTACACTTTGTTCTTTCGCACTTTCTCTCTCATTGCATAACTTTTGAAAAGTGGATCTTTTTGTCTTCTTTGAAGGATTCCGCAACGTACAAATTCTATGCACGTATCTTAGTAAAATTATGCATATACATATATGCTTTTATATTATTAATACTAATTGCAATTTTTACACAATCAAGAAATATATAACACAGATTAGTGTTTTGGAGTAAGCCGCAGAAATGTTAACTTGTGTTCCTTAAATTTGCCTAAGTATCCAGAATAATATCAAATTATAATAATGATTTTTTAACAAAAGTAATTAATGAGATATTAGAAATTAACTTTGAGAAGAAAAAAAAATAGGCTTGAAGCAAAGGTATTATGTAGATATTTTTATTTTTTTTTTTTTAAACGCTCTCGCTTTAAACACAAAACAGGTAAACAACACGTGCACATTGTACGATCCATAGGCACGTGTACTACACAAAACGCAAAACAAGAAAAAAATGCACGTTAGCCATAATTGGCTAAGCTTCTTCAGGGAAAAAATTATTCAACGTACGATCATATATTGATCCTTTGTTATTAAGCGCCTCCGTGCTATATTTAGCGACGTCTTCCCGAAGTCTTTTTTTCACTAAAGCCGAAGCATATTCAAAGTGCACCGAAACGTCTGTGCTTTTCATTCAAATATGTATCAATTACAAGTCTGATTTAATTCTAAAAAAAAAACATTAAATTCAATCGTTCCGCGTAATTCATCGGGGAGAAAGAATTCATCATGTACGCAAATTGGTATGAAACAACGACGTGATTACTTATCTCTCTTTCGAAAAACCAACACTCGGTTCTGTACGTGTCATTAATTGCGACCAGTTGATACCAATTATGAAATATACACATATATACTCATACATACTCCGTATTTCTAATTATGTAACCGAGCGAAATACGTGAAAAATATTACTCACATTAAGGCATTATACAGATTTTACTTTATGCCTTATATGAAGAATTGTGTGTAGGACGAATGACACATGTTTTCGTTTATTAATTCTGTGTAGGATGAAAGATAAATGTTTTCATTTCTTAATAATGTTGATACATATGATTTATATGTCATTCAGTGATACACAGGTATCTGGCTATTTCAACTTTAGAATCAACAATTTCATGCATTTTTAGATTCTAATGCGATCCTATAAGCATTTCGCCGAAAGCTGTCAAAAGAAACAAAGACGCAGATCATCATATATTTTCATATATTTTCACATAGAAAAAATTTTTAAAATTATAAAATTCCATTCTTTTCCGCGGATTAAGAATTTGCAGCGTTACAAAATAAATTCTCATCGATTGTTTCTCGTATCCATCCATTTTTCAAGATCTTTCAAGTAAATGATAATCAACGGCACACCTGCGATAACTTAATTGCATTATACGGTCAAATTCCGCTTCTCACTCTAGTTTGCATTAATAGAGACAGCATATGTCTGAATCTACGAGATAAAAAAAGAATAGTAAATATACGTATGTATGCATAATGTATACGCGTGTGCGCGTCTGTGCATACACGTGTATATGTATATTCGCGCACAGAGATAAGAGAGTATATAGAAGCAAAGATATAAAAACCTAATAGCTGCATGTCCCCCGACGCATGCTCCGTTTCGGGGTCTGGCTGGGGTGATATCCAGTCGGGTAAGAGAGCTTCGTCTGGTAGCGCCTGGTTCGCGTCGATCATTACCTGGCGGAGCGCGACCCGTCGAAGACGCTGCCGAGCAAGAAGATGACGGGTACTTTCCCGTTTCTTCATCGTCCCGTTACTCGTCGATCCGTTTCTCGGCTTCGTGATATATACTGAGGACACCTCCTCGTCGAGCCAGGTCCATGTCCGTAAAGCGAGGAGGAATTCGTTGGATCCGGGGGATAAGCCAGAGGCTCGACCGGCTCGGCTCGGGATAGCTCAGTCCAGGCACCTTTATCAGCTCAGATTAAACCGCGGTCGACCTCGACTGCAACGTCGACCTTGGGCCGTCGGCGACCACGTCATCGTCGGCATCCCCGGGATACACGCGCGTGTACGTAGAGACGACTTGTTCGGTATCAGTGTGCGTTTGTGGTGAAACAATACACACCACCTGTGGCATATATCCGTCATCGTTGTCATCGTCGTCGTCCTCGTCGTTGTATTTACGTTGGCGTCTGCAATTACGTGTTACATTGTTACATTCAGCAATCGGGGATCGTTCTCGTCTCGCGATATTTCTCAGAAATGGACTGACGTCGAGATTGAAACCGGTGTAATCTCGGTGGATTCGATCGACGCGACGGAAATGCGACGGAAATGCGGATTTAATTAAACAGTTTATCAGCATAAATATATATGAAAAAGTCATAAACTGCAATATGTTAAACTTTTATTATTTTATATACACTCTTAGCATATATTAACAGTAAAAGGAAAGAAAGTGTAAGGATTTATCTTGCCTTAAAGAATCATATAATCAGTGCACAATTTATCTTTATTTCGAAATAAAAATATGATTTGATTGTTCACATCTTCATGTGCCTCTATTGAATCCGAAATTCGAAAACACCGAAATTATACTCCGGTTCCAACCCTCGTTTTTGCCGTCGAGCATTGACCGGTAATATATGCGCGGAGGACTCGAATGCGTGAAGGGTCGATCTTGACGAATTAATATCAAGCCGGTGATCACAGAGAGAAAAACAAGAGAGAAAGAGAGAGAGAGAGAGTAAAAGAGATAATTTCATCTAAAATTACCGAGTGTATTCGTATCACTCTAGGTCATACACAGCGCACGCATCTCTCGCGAACCCTTATTGTATTAAATAATTTTCTAGTATATTCCATTATGTGAGCTTTCGATAAGGTAATATTAAATATTTGTGTGACGTTACTTAAATTAAAAAGACTCCGCAACCAATTCGCGCATATATAAGATTCTTTGACCGAAAGTATAATTTTAATTGTAAAGGGCTAGAACACAAAGACGAAAATCGTCGTCGTTGATGATACTCTATGACCGATCGGACGTCCATATCGTTCCATACTATTAGCAACATGGATGAACACGAGAAAAACCTGATGACGGGGACGTTGGAACAGAGGAAAGAGGCTTTCAAGGAGGACGAGGAGCTCATGAGGGAAACGACGAAATTTATTAGCGAGGTGATAGAGACCGCCGCTACGGAAGCCTCGAAAAGAAAAGCTCAGTCGGAGGTAATGTGCGAACTCGCGAGCTATATTCAAATAGAAAAGTTTCATAGCACAAGTGTACAAGCCGAAAAGCAAACGCGCCATTAACGAGACCAGCTACTACTATCAAACTATATCGCGAAGATTGGGCATACAATACTTGCTCTTTGTGTTTCAGGGAGCTGATACAGGCGAAGGTAAGTAAAAATTCATCTTCAATTATATTCGATTCGCTTACGAGACTCAAATATCTCATTTTTACGAGGCTAAAATATTCTTGATTGACTCGCGTCGGCTATAACGAAGGGAAAAGAAGGCAGATATAAGTAAAGAGGGTAAATATTATACTCAAGAAGGGGAGGTAGGCAAAAAGCAAACGAGAAGAGACGATTTGATAAGTGTGTAGATTGCTAGATAGACGCGTAAAAATAACTAAAGAAATTTATAGATATTTATGAAGAATATATAGAAGAATAGAGATAGTAAAATGAACGTATTTTTTTTGTGACTAGATAGATGCATATTTAAATCGGTGAGTAGAAATATGCTCACGTTCATGTAATATCTCCGCCGTTGCATGGATGAGACGGGAAAATATAAAAAAATAATAAATTATTTTAATAAATGCAAAGAAAATATCAAGGTCATTATATATAAGAAATCGATACATCATGAACTATTCTGTTTGTCATCAGTTACAAGATGTTAATAAAATCTATGGTTAATATTCATATTTATATCCATTTCAAAAAAAATGTCGTTAATTTTTAACTCACGAAAAAAATGATTTCGACAAAAAAAAAAGAAATTGTTGGTCACAATATTCGCTAAATAATTTTTTTCTTACATTTCTTATATTCTTATATTTTCTCGTATCATCAATAAAAACGGAGATATTTCAGATCGTCAAGTTGGGTGAAATACCCCGTATAGAGCTACTTACAAAGTAGAACGACGCACAATTATAATTATCTTTGAAGATTGATATTTATAACATGCTGGCTATACGTATGCGCGCGTGTGTGTGTACAGGCAGTAGATTGAAGGGTGGCGATACCATCGCTGGCTGGAACAACCGAGCGCGTGGATTCTGCAATCGTATTCTGAATGCCCTTTGCCCGTGCTTCACCAATCATGGTAAATCGTAGAGCGATTCTACACGTAGTGTACGCGCCGCAACACGCTACAAAATCTCCTTTACAAACAAGTAGTTTTGCATAGCGCGTGTACATCGTTCACATATCGCTTCACCATTCGATCAGATTGCAGACATCCTCCCATCATACCATCTACAGATGCAGAACCGAGAACGAGTCGACCACGTCGATCGATTGTTCGATGAATACCGAGAGCCGTGTGCTTGTGAATGACCGTTTTTATCGCTTCGCCTTCGATTAGCGAAGTTTTTACAACCGTGTTGGGCATTATTTTTCATCTGAAACGATAGCCGTCGAACCGTTCGTTATTAATCGAACCCCTTGATAAACCATTCATACACATTTACATTTCAATGCCTCGATGTATATAAATACTTACACAGCACAGAGTCATCATCAGAGATGTTCGCCAAAGAGATCTTGTCGCAAAGTGTCGCGTGACACGCATCTTCCATGCAAGATCATGTGAATGTCATTCAACTATCATTTGCAAATTCATCGGATGATATTTCACATTTAGACTTGTTCACAAACCAATCAGCAGATCCGTAGCAATCCGGCATGTTTCATCATCGAGCAACTGGAAACGGCAGCTTGCGGAATAGATTGCCTGAAAATAATTAGAGAATTTGTTATCACAAGTCAAATGTAAAAAATTATATATATTTTGGATATTCTTAATCCAGGATATCTCACTTTTGGCTGGGTTTTTACTCTCATTTACCATTCAAAGAGTGACATTACCAAGAAGACAACTTTCATTATAATTTAATTAATTCTTTGCCTCTCTTTAACATTCTAAAGCAAGAACTGGACAGGAGTCGGTTAAACTATGATAAAATTCAACCGAATCCATTTATGGACCAAAAACTTTATCATTTATCTTGCAAGCTCATTCTTTTTGATATTTTTTGGTTCTTTAAATTGAATCGAATTAATAAAAAATTGCAAACAAGAGGGCAAAAGAATGCAATCGCAACTTCTGCATCGGTCGAATTATTAGTTATGCTTTATTTTCGAACGTAGGCGAGCTGACCGTTTTCAGAGTGCATGGCTAATTGTGCATCCCGAATCTGTGGCGTGAGAAATGGCGTGAAGTAGCAATGATCTTTGCGCCGGCACCAGTCTTGCATGCTAAGAACATTAGAGGATGTGGCGGGAGAGCGATGCATACACAATGGATATGTTATTCTTTTCCTTTAGAACTGTTCGCCTGGACTCCGTACCGGTATCGCTTCACACGACCTTAACCGTTCGATGACCTCCGGATTTCCCGTTCCGCCGTGCGGGCTTGCAATTGATTGCAAATTAACAAAACTTAGGATTAAGTTCTTCCCACTGTCAATTCTGATCTTTCGCGCATCCGCGCGTCTTTTGTACACGAACCACAACTGAAGACGTCCGTCACGTATCTATCTAAAAAAAAATTAAAAAAAAAAAAAAAATCGACGCGACTTTCTAAATCTCGATGGCTGATAGGATACTGTCGTTCAGGCATTATTAATTGTGCGCGAACACGAGGACTATCTTAGAGCGTACAAATCCGATGTTGCGTCGACATATGCCCGAATTAATCTTTCTGATGTCGCGTGAGAAAGACGAGGGTTAAATCTGCTGCTTCAGCTGCTGTGCGGCCGAACGCGAATAAATCTACATTAGTGTTCAATGGAAGAAGTAATCGTGTAATTAATTGAAAGCGACTTGTGTATTTCGTTTTGGAGCAAACTGCGACGCCTTGTCGAGCAATAGTTGGTTTCTTATTTCGTTCGAAATATATGTCATCTTAATTATTATGCCTTCCAATTCTACAAGTATTTCAAATGAGTATCTTGACGGTAATGTTCCTTTCTCGCGCATTCTTCGCAATATTAAATTTACTTTGATCAAACGTATATAAAAAAATTGTTCATATATACAATCAAAAAGAGATGTGTAATATTTCAATGATTTAATATTAATATTTCAAGCATTTTTAAATTTTTCTTCGCACTTCGACAAAATAATGATGTGTGTATATAAGCTCTAGTTTTATATTAAATGAAAAAGTTGAAGAATTAAATATTGGAATTTATAAATGACATAGAATATATGTGTGAACAGTTAAAAAGAGACGAGATATATATAAACGTGTATTACATTGTCAAAGTTTATGGGATAAATAATCTTGACCTTTCGAATGTCTCACAAAAATTACATTGTCCCCGTTACATATTTCGATTTATCGATTTATAATTCGACATGTCGGAAAAGTACGACGCAATTTTTAATTAATTCGGCTGATTGAGAGATATTTAATTGGTTGCATCTGTTTAAGTTTGAAGACACCAGCAAACACAGCAATAATGCATGTGAATATAGCTAGAAAATTTGTGTATTAAACGCTGTATACTTTACGTGTTTATATGTCATAGGATGTCAAACAAGAGGATTAATCGAACATATGGCGTATTCCATAATTTGGTCAATGTTAGTTTTGCTTTGAAATTTACAAAGAGAATTCCGTTGTAGATAAGCAATAGCAACGCTACCACTGATATCGCTTGTTAGCCACAAGAGAATCGGATCGATACCGTTGGTATGGGACTATCAACAACGTATATGTCATTATTAGATCGAATGCAGATCGAGTGGTGTCGTTGTATTTATTTTACTCTTCCCGAATCTGTAAAATCGTCAAAGAGATTATTCGGATAAAATTCACGTTGTACATAATAGAGAAATTAATCAGTTACGAGACTGAGAGAATTTCAATAATCGACTACGTTTCCAAAGTGCTGTGTGTTATTTGTACTCACATTGAATGTACCTGTGTTAATCAATATTGTCTAAGTCGTTAGAGATTTAATTGTATAGTCATCGTTACACAGGATATTCCGGAAAGGATAGCGGTATGATAGCGGATATTCGGAATAAAATTTCAAATTGAATTTTCCTCCCTGAGAATTATTCAAATTCGCATCCGTATGAGAGATAGAGCTGTATGACAAAGTTCATGTGACAATACGATATATCAAGGCTATGTCTTTTTTTGGAGTATCCTATGCAAATCTCTCTGAGCATTGAAAGAGGGTCAGCACAAATTGCACGGGTCGTGTGGTTCTCGGCTCCTGTGTAACGTGCACCACTACGACTATGTTCGGTATAAACTGACGATGATTGTATGTATCTCGACGTTGAAACGTCGACGGGACACCGAGAAAGGGTGCCGGAAAGAAAATCAATATATCCATACGGTTTTGGCTATGAATCGCCGTTGCTAGAGAGCATAATATGTGCCGCTTACATACCATTTCGCTGGCGAAATTAACGAGAAATATGTGAGTTATCAAATATTCGTTTGCGCGCCTTTCCCTCTTAATCATTCATCTGTATGTGCATATCTGAAAAATTCATAGTATGCAAGAGGCATGCTAGGAGAGGTTGCGAGGTCCAAACATACTTTAATTTCGCGCACACATATACTTATATATATATATACATATATACATACACACATGTACACAAGCCCATTTAGCAGTAGGATATCCCTGATGATAATTTGCTGAATGTTCTCGTTCACGTATTTCTGGAAACAGAGAGAGAGAAAGAGAAATTATGCGAAGAAGTACTCTTCACGTTGCCTATTTAGATGTATAGAGGGGTCAACAGTGTATTATGTATATCTGAGACGAGTGACAATCAAACGTATGTGGACGTAGAATTGTCGTGATATATTATACATATAAATACAGATGTATAAAATTTAATATCGCGACGAACTTTGTATTTTGCGTTACTGAAAAGTACTTGAGATACATATATATATATGAAAGAGAAATATATTGCGCTATATAATGTTATCTTCATATATCTTCATATATCTTTCGTATCACGAAACTGCAAATTAACACAGCAGCTGCTATTGACGGGTATCCAACTATCAGAGACATATACACATACCGTTGACAGACTTACACCATACTTGTGAAAGTATTATTCTGAAAGCGATGTCACGTATATAAATACATAATAAATATTTACTTTGAAAGAAACGATCTGTTAATTTTAATCACATGTATTCCTTAATCCTTGTTCCCTCATTATTTTTTAGCACAGATATTATATTTTCGTTTCTGCATAAATGTCGGTTTCTAATTATTTCTTGCATTATCACATATGTTAATATAAAGCAAATATAATATGTGCTTATCTACGTGATTGACACGATATATCTTTAATGTCAGAATGATTGCTATGGTAACGTAAACTGTAGGCTGTAGGTTTCAAGACAGCTTTGTGCGGCATAGCATGTTATACGGAGTGATTTAATGTGAAATAAAACAATTTAGAAAAACTTAAAGAGATAAACATGAAATAATTAGAAACAAGTTTTTATAATACGAGAGTTATGTATTATTATTTTTTTATCTAGTGTGATTATAAACTCTGAAAACGGTAAGTTATAACAATTATGACATGAAGAGAGGTTTGAAAGTAACTCTATATGTGCCATTATACACAATTTAATACAAATTTAATACAAAAATTATTTTATACCTTTATATCCACATTATGCACGTGTGTAATATTCTCAAATTAACATAACGATTGTGATAGGAGACGTAAAAATCTGATCACGCGATGGAGATATCGCATTGCACACAAGAGAAAAGCAGAATTCAAAGAACAGAAAAAGCTACGGAACAAGATAAAAACGATAAAGAAATCGATATCCATAAATATTCGGAACCATGCATGAAATCAATAAAGCGAAGCGACGTGTTCGACGAGCCGTACATCAGAAAATCTCGTAAAAAGCATTGCGATTGGATGAAATCCAGTTCCGATACGTATTGTCCAAAGTTATCCAAAAAATATCATATGCATCAAAAAACTTTCGATCGTTTGAAAAAGTATGTTACAGATGAACCAAGTGTTTCTGACTTGCCGCAAGAGTGCGAGACTTTATCCAGGTAAAACAATCAACGATTTACAAAGTATGACAAGTTATCATTTGTCACAAGATGCAATTTATAAGCCTCAATATTTGATTGTATCACATATGTACTCTTTCTCAATTAAAAAGAATGTACTTATATAAACTTGAATAAATAAACAAACTTGACAAACAATAAATAAACTTGAAGGAGTGTCACAGCGCCAAAGAAAGAAGAAAAAAAAGAAATCGCACCCCAAAAGGATGATTATTATACATCGCTACGTCGGCAGAGAGCCGAATTTCGGATACATCTGATCAGAAAGATTAAAGGGCCGGAAAAAAGCCGGGAAATGTGCAACAATTGTGCAGCAAAAAAGGGAATGGTTTTGGACGATGATGATGATGATATTTGCGGACAAACAGCTTCGAGCAGCGATATCGCTATTCACAGCTGGCTCACAGAAGAAGACAAGAATCTCTTGAGGTATTATTACTACATTCTTCATGAGATCGATGACGTTTACGCAGGCACCTTAGATTCTGACACGTTAAAGAAGATAACAAGCATGGTGTCCGTTGAATGGCAGGAGAGACACAACGAGTGTTTCGATCGATTGATTCGGGAATTGAAAAGCGATTACGTTACGAGCATGAAAAAGTCCATCGTTGATTTTGCGCTACAGGAACCATTCGAGGAAGCGGATAGTATCTGTGCACCGGTTAGTATTATTATGCGCATAACGATAATAATAATATAATGAGATAATATTATGATTCCGGCAAGCATTTCTTTAAAAAAATATATCGTTTCATGTACAATATAAAATTTCAAGCCTAATGCGTTGCATAGACAGGATGCGTTGCATCCAACACGTAATTGCCTCTGTGTGTGTGTCAATAACACAATTTAAAACACAATAGAAAATGATAACACAATTAATAACATAAAAGATAAAAGACATATAAAAAGAGTAATTAGTTTTTTTATGCTAAATACGATGTTCCAGCCGTTGTTCTCCCGAGGAATCGCTGAGCCATTCTCGCCGGAACAAGGCGTTAAGAATCAAAAGATAAGGATAAAACTGGAAAAGAGATCGATTATCCTGTATCATTTATGCATACGAAAAACTTTGGATTACTGGTATCGCGAATACGGGTTAGCGAATTATCGTTGTAGTATCAGTTATATATACTATTTTTAATACAGAATAATGACGATACTTTCCAACAATTGTAGAGAAGTCAAGCAAGTAGACAAAAGAGAACTGGCATCGTATGGCCAACTGTACGATCTTTCGACGTTTGACCAAAAATTTATGACAATACTCAGAAACACGAGCGATGATCTTCTCAAACGATGGTTGCCAAAAATTTGCAACATTTTACTCGCGGTAAGAGATACAATTTTTTAGTAATTATAAAATAGCGGAAAAACTATTTTGCATTAATATAAAACCATGCATTTTTAATTATTATATTTTATCAAAATATCTTCATATTCAGGTTTCGAAGAAAGGAAATTTACCATCCGCAGACGATCCGCGATATAATAGATTCTTTAATTGCCTTGCCTATGTCATGGAAGATCAATTGCGAGATTTGTGCTTGCGTTCGATGGAGGATTATATCGACTATCTTACTGACGTGGGTGTGAGTAGACATCCCTTACGGGCTTATTGTTAGACATTCTCAATTAAAACTTGGATCAGTAAATGTTTCCAACATTTCGGGTCGAGTGCATTGAATACGATTATTCCTCGAACAGCACACAAATTGTGGCTTTAACGTAGACGTTGTGGTGAGGAATACGTCTATCACTTTCGATCCCACATTTAATGCATTCGTAAACGGGCTTTCAATGTTGCTGAATTCTTTTTACGATGCTGTAACTACATTACCACGCGCAGAGATAAAACTGGAGTGGGTTTATCCTGATACTGGTGCGCCTGAACTGCTCAAGGTATTTTATACAATACATTAAGTTGCTTGAATAATATATATGATGATTCGAAAAAACTATTATAAGAAATTATAATTATTATAATGACCAGAAATGATTATAAAAATTATGTTGCAATATTGTAATCATTAAACTTCCACGTATTTCCGTAGCCAATAATTTCTTCAGAGCTCCTCGAGCAGCACGCAAACATTATATCAAACTTAATTCAACAATACAAAACTGATCCGGAATTACAACTACGCGAGTTTGACAAATATATGAGTTTAATAAATGGCGAGGATGTAAAGTACATTCAGGATTTTCTAAAGGCACAACCGCCTAATCCATACGAAAAATATTGCGAACTCATTGATCATTACGATCGACTGAGCAAGAATACACGGCTGGAATTTTATTGGACGTCTTTCACCGAACTTTTTGAAGTTCACAGGCATCAAATTATAGAACATATTGCTTCTACAGCTGCTCAGCTAAAGGACGAATTAGTTTCAAGAATGGTTGCCGATTATCAGCAAAAAGTTCGAGCGTATGTCTTTCATAGATTTTTAACATATAAATATAATTTTATAAAACATAATAATAATCTTACCTAATTACTAGTATAGGAGATGTTTATCAAAACATTGCGGATCAGGCATTAAGTATACCACCCAATACATCAGAACTCATGAAGTTGCAGGCTTTTATACTTAAATCTGAAACAAAAACCGTTTTTGAATTAGAAACTCGATTGAGAGAAGTAATGAAATACATAATATTTTTATCGGATTATCATCATTTAACGCCGGTCGAGTTGAAGAGCAATAATTTTGCTTTTCATTGGTGAGTGCAGTTCTAGTAATTTAATTTACAAAACAATTTACGCTTTAATTTAACGTAGAATAAAACAGTGAATTGCACTCTCTCTTGATATAACTACGGAGAGTGTGGAGGAGTTGTTGAAGTAATATATATCTGTAAATTCTTATTATAATCGCGCGTACTGACATTTTGACACATCAGGTACCACAAAATGCCTGAAATTTTCGAAAAGCATCGAGAGATAGTCGCAAGTAAAACAGGGGAGTATCAGGCGACGCTCAAAGCTGGAATCGAAAAATTCGAGCAGGATCTTCAAATTTACGCGAAACACTGCAACGAGTTGCAGTACTGGGGTAACATCGAGGAGATAGAACGATACAAGAAGAAAGCTACGAGTCTCGATAACAAACTGGTCGCCGCTATGGATATAATCGCCGAATTCAACGACGAGGAGAAATTATTCGGCTGGGAAGTGTCACAGTATCCCTTGAGGAAGAAGGTAATGCAATTTAATTTCATCATGTAATCTATCCATATGTTTCGAGTTTGTAATCCAGTATTAAAAATACAAATTATATAAATTATTACACACATTTACGTTTTTCTGCGGAATATCAAAAATTCTTGAATTTCCACATGCTGATCTTACACTTCTTCTTTTATACTGTCTCCTTCATTTTTATACTATCTAGATAGCCGATAAATTGACACCCTACAAAAAATTCTACGATATCGCTTGCGAGTTCTTGACTAACTATGAAACGTGGACGGAAGCTATGGTGGGTTCTTACGATCCCGAAGTAATTGAGAATGAAACTGGTATCGCGTATCGTACGGTGTACAAACTGGAGAAGGCCTTTCAAGAACCCGCGGTGAGGAAGCTGGCGGAGATCGTGAGAACGAGAATCGAGGATTTCAAGGAGCACATGCCAGTGATATTGACTCTCGGTAATCCTTCGCTGAAGAGTCGACATTGGGAGCAAGTCTCGGAGATTGTTGGGTTCCCGATAAAAGTCGATCAATACATGACGTTGGCCAAGGTGAATCGCAAATCTGTGTGGCGAATTTGCCAGTAAACGTATAGTTATTGTATTATTTATATACATTCGTAGATTCTCGATTATGGATTAGGCGATTACGTGGCGAAATTCGAGGCAATATCCGAGGCAGCCACTAAAGAGGGCAATCTGGAGAGAGCCTTGTTCAAGATGTATTCTGACTGGGCGGATATCGCGTTCACCGTTAATCCTTATCGTGATACCGGCACATATGTCATTG
Source organism: Lasius platythorax (assembly GCA_963971435.1). Classification (NCBI taxonomy): domain Eukaryota; kingdom Metazoa; phylum Arthropoda; class Insecta; order Hymenoptera; family Formicidae; genus Lasius; species Lasius platythorax. The sequence continues at coordinate 2,203,623 of OZ020536.1, read as the reverse complement.
CCAGTGTGGATGAGATACAGCTGTTGCTCGACGATCACCTGACGAAAGCTCAGACCATGAAGAATTCTCTTTACATAAAGCCGTTCGAGAAAGAAACTCTGTAGGTTTCTTCAAAAAACTTCGATAATTTTATTAAAGAAATTTTTAATTTTTTTTTATCAGTTTCGTAATGAATAATTGACTGTCGAACAAAATTTGTTTGAAAAAGACGTTTATGCCATCAGGGAATGGGAAAACAAGTTGCTCTTGCTGCAAGATATTATGGATTACTGGCTAAAAGTTCAAGCGACATGGATGTATCTTGAACCGATTTTCTCGTCACCCGATATACAGCAACAGATGCCGGAGGAGAGTCGGCGATTCAGTGCTGTAGACAAAGTTTGTAATTAAAATAATTATTTTATAGCATATATAAATTTTAAACAATCTAAAATTGAAAATACGTAAATATAATACGCGTAAGACAGATTTGGAGGGAACTTATGACAATCGTCGCGGCTGATCCAGCAGTTATGATCGTCGTCGATATCGACAAGATGCTGGATCGTTTGAAAAAATGTACCAATCTGCTTGAATTGGTGCAAAAAGGACTCGCCGCTTATCTAGAGAAGAAAAGACTCTTCTTCCCGCGATTCTTCTTCCTCTCTAACGACGAACTCTTGGAAATATTATCTGAAACCAAGGATCCCACGCGGTACGATTTGTTAAGCCGATCATTGTCACTTGCATTTGTTTGTTTAATTGTCATTGTAGAGTGCAGCCGCATTTGAAAAAATGCTTCGAAGGCATTGCAAAGTTGAGCTTTACCTATAATATGGAGGCTACAGCAATGATATCATCCGAAGAGGAGGAAATTGTTCTTGAAGACATAATCGATACGGCCGCTGCACGAGGACAAGTGGAAAAGTGGCTTCTCGAACTCGAGACTGATATGAAGAAAAGCGTAAAAGCTCAGGTTAATCGAGATGTAGAAGCAACATTTTTATATACTGATACAAATCATTACATTAATACATCAATCTGCTTCTTCTCCAGGTGATACGCGCTAAAAATGCTTATCCGACTAAAGCTAGGAATCAATGGGTCCTGGAATGGCCGGGTCAGACTATTCTATGTGTTAGCAAACTATACTGGACGGCAGATGTTACCGACAAGCTTCCGGAGGGCCTCGAAAGTTTAAGAGCTTACATAGAAACGTGCACACACGAACTTAATGAAATCGTCAAGCTTGTTCGCGGTAGATTATCAACGCAGAACCGAACGACTCTAGGTTGAAATTTTGTTCAAAAATAATTCAGAAAATATAAGTTCAGCTACACATCTGTCCAAAGAAAAATTATTTTCTTTCTTACTTTTTTGCAGAAGCCTTAGTGACGCTAGACGTTCACAGTCGTGACGTATTGACGCAATTATGCGAGCAAGGTGTGACTCAGGTCATGGACTTTAAATGGCTTTGTCAACTGAGATACTACTGGATAGTGAGTAGATTCAAACATGCGACATCTCTCTTAATTTTTTACGATATACATATGTACATCTGTCATACATTGATATTAAATATGCATATCGTTAAAAGATCAAAATTTCTATTTCTCTCCCGTATAGGACGAAAACTTGCACACGATGATGATAAACTCTAGGCTGATTTATGCATATGAATACCTGGGCAATACGTCGCGATTAGTGATAACGCCACTCACCGATCGATGCTATCGCACTCTCTTCGGCGCGCTTAGCCTACATCTTGGCGGCGCACCGGAAGGACCTGCGGGAACAGGAAAAACGGAGACCACCAAAGATTTAGCGAAGGCGGTCGCCAAGCAATGCGTTGTATTCAATTGCTCGGAGGGGCTGGACTACATCGCCCTTGGCAAATTTTTCAAAGTACGCAAAAACTGAAAAGATTTAATTACAAGTACATTTAATTAGAGAGAGAAATTAAAGTTTAGAATAATAATATATAGCATTAAAAACAGATTAAACGATCTTATTTTTTATTTCGAATAATATTATATTTCCAGGGATTGGCTAGCACAGGTGCGTGGTCTTGTTTCGACGAATTTAATCGCATCGATTTGGAAGTTCTGTCGGTTGTCGCACAGCAAATCTTGACTATCCAGCGTGCCATTCATGCGGAGAAGAAGACTCTGATATTCGAGGATACGGAATTGAAGCTCGATCGTACCTGCGCGGTATTCATCACGATGAATCCGGGATACGCCGGCAGAACAGAATTGCCGGACAATCTCAAGGCCTTGTTTCGACCAGTAGCCATGATGGTGAGCCATCAAAAATGCTACCGCGAATTTTCTGCGAATTTTACGTTATACTTTACCGTTCGATCTTAGGTACCGGATTACGCGTTAATAGCGGAGAACACGCTGTACTCGTACGGATTCTACAATGCAAGACCCTTATCTGTAAAGATAGTTATGGCTTACAAATTGTGCTCGGAGCAATTGTCCAGTCAGAATCATTACGACTACGGGATGCGAGCGGTGAAGTCTGTCTTAATTGCGGCAGGAAACTTGAAATTGAAATATCCGAAGGAAAACGAGGACATCTTAATCCTGCGTAGTATCAAGGATGTGAATTTGCCGAAATTTCTCAGCGAAGATATACCTCTGTTTCACGTATGTATACACGTTTGTATAAGCGCAGGTAAAAGAAGAGTACATCAAGATTATGTCGTTTTTAGGGTATTACCTCGGATCTTTTTCCAAACGTGCAACTCCCGGAACCGAACTACGTGCATTTAAACGCGTCTGCGTATCAAGCATGCGCCGCCGCCAACATCCAATGTGTCCCGGTATTTCTCGAGAAAATTCAGCAGATATACGAAATGATGTTGGTCAGGCATGGATTCATGATCGTCGGGTATCCCTTCGCCGGCAAGACCACGGCTTACAAAATGCTAGCCGATGTCCTTGAAATTTGCGAGGAGAATGTAAGCGCCTGCAGCAGAACACATCGAAGTAACAGAATTATTATACATATAATGATTTAATCAATTTTCAAATTTAATTAATTTTGGATAGAATCTGATGGACGAGCACAAGGTGGAGATTACGGTGATTAATCCGAAGTCGATAACCCTGGGACAATTGTACGGACAATTCGATCCGTCGTCTCACGAGTGGTACGACGGCATTCTGGCCATTAGCTATCGGGCTTTCGCGACCTCGACGAACGACAATCGAAAGTGGTTGGTCTTCGACGGCCCGATAGACGCGATATGGATCGAGAGTATGAATACCGTTCTCGATGACAACAAGAAGCTGTGCCTGATGAGCGGGGAGATTATTCAGTTGGCGCCGACGACCAACTTGATATTCGAACCGTTGGATCTGGAAGCCGCTTCACCGGCCACGGTATCCCGTTGCGGTAAATGAAATCTTCTTATAATAACACAGAGATAGAGATGAGCGCGAGATATCTGAAACTGAATGATCAACGTGTTACTCGAAACAGGCATGATTTATATGGAGCCTGGAGCGTTGGGATGGGAGCCCTTATTAAATTCTTGGATAGCGAAATTACCGGAAGTGATAGACGAGTGGTTGCGGACCTTCCTATACGAATCGTTGTTCCTCAGATTTTGCAAACCCCTCTTTCACTTATTACGCCGGTGCAACGTAAAGGTAGACGACTTCTCGTTAGAAAGCGAGAATTGATTTGCCGCAATAGAGATTTCGCATTTACACTTGACCGATCCGTAGGAAATATGTCCGATGCCAGATTCGAATCTTTTACGATCCGTCACTTATCTCATGGATTGCTTCATGGATGATTATTATAACGAAGAAATTGTAAAGAATCTAAGCGAGCTTGATCTGCGAGCGCAGATAGAGGTTGAAAAGTTCGATGATTAAATAATTGATAAAACGTTACTTGCAAGTTACAATAGATTTAACTTCAAATACTTATGTAGGGTTCGTTCTTCTTTTCGTGCATTTGGGCGATGGGAGGCACGTTGGAAGCCAAGTACAGGGAACAATTTAGCATTTTATTTCGCGGGCTTCTGGAGAAAGAATTTCCACTCGCCCTGATGAATCAATTTCAGTTACAAGAACCGGTTGCACCGCCTTTGAAACCTTACATCTTCGTCATGCCGAAGCATCATCTGGTATTTGACTACAGATTTATCAAAGAGGTGAATACGAAAATGTATTTATTTATCTAATTTTAGCACCTAAATAAAAAAAAAAGAAATGCTTAAATTTTTCGCGTCTGGTTCTTTTGCAAAGCGTTTTTATTATATCCTGCTGAAATTGCGGTATTTCAGGGTAAAGGAAAATGGAAACTATGGTCAGACGAGTTAATATCCGCGCCGTCGATTCCCCGTGATATCCCAGTCAATCAGATAATCGTGCCGACAGTAGAAACGACACGATACACGGCGCTCTTTCAGATGTTGGTCCAGCACGAAAAGCCAGTGCTCTTTGTGGGTCCGACGGGGACCGGAAAGTCCGTGTACATCATCGATTTTCTATTGAAGAAAAATAACGCCGCGGTGAACAAGCCGTTATTGATCAATTTCTCCGCGCAGACCACCGCTAATCAGACGCAGGATATTATTATGAGCAAGCTAGATCGCAGACGTAAGGGTGTCTACGGTCCTCCCATAGGAAAACGCTGGATCGTCTTCGTCGACGACGTCTCGATGCCGCTGAAAGAAACATTCGGAGCGCAACCGCCTATAGAGTTGCTACGACAATGGTTGGATCATTGGCAGTGGTAAGATATTTCAAATTGTGTATTTGATTTCTAGACATTAATTTATATAACGATAAATAATTGTGCGATTAAGACATCACATACTTGTGAACATTTCTTAAGCAGTTTATTATTAATTTTAATTTATAAGCAATATCCGCACAATTCTTACGTTACTTACTTGCAGGTACGACAGGAAGGAAGGGACGTTGATAAAATTGATCGAGATTCAATTAATGTGCGCCATGGCTCCGCCAATTACCGGGAAAGATGTCACACCGCGATTCAAACGGCACTTCTTCGTTCTGGCGATATCCGAATTCGAGGATGACGTTATGATTACGATATTCAGCAGAATCGTTCTGTGGCATCTTGATACGAGGTCTGTAAATTAAAAAAAAAAGATATTCAATATTCAAAGAAAATATTCAATTTATTCGTATTATTATAGGGGTTTCAGCAAAGAATTTGATCCGTGCATTGATCAAATTGTCTTCGCGACGTTAGACATTTATAAAGAGAGCTTGTGCAATCTGCTACCGACACCTGCAAAATGCCATTACATGTTTAATCTTCGAGATTTCTCCAGAGTAATCCAGGTTATTCATACATCCGTCTTATCCACTTTTAAGAAAAATTCTGTGTTAATTGTTGCAATTATAATTATCATATAGGGAGTGCTTCTATCGGTCCCGGAAACCATGCCCGCGCTTTCAAATATGAAACGATTATGGGTTCACGAGATACTTCGAGTGTTTGGCGATCGTTTAGTCGATGAAACCGATATCGATTGGCTGATACAGCAAATAGACATAACACTGAAGGAACGTATGGAAGTTCCAATGGAGGATCTCTTCGAAGATTTATTGCCTAAAAAGGAACAATACATTAAAAAGGTAAAATGAGTTCTTTGTTAAGAGTTTCTTTGTTAATAAAAAAAAAAAATATGCTTTTGCATTATAAATTTTTGTAGATTACCATAAACGAATTACGAAATTTGTTATATTGCGACTTTACCGATGCCAAGGCGGACATACGCTTGTATCAAGAAGTCAGTGACCTAGAACAATTGCGAGAGATCGTGGAAACGTATCTTTCCGAATACAATTCAATGACCAAGAAGCCTATGAACTTGGTATTGTTCCGGTAAATTTCTGTTTTACATATTTGCTAAATAATTGTCTTGTCTTGTGCGCTGAATTCAGGATAAATGTAAAGGTACGCTATCGAGCATCTGTCGAGGATAGCTCGTATCATCAAGCAACCGCGAAGTCACGCTCTTCTCGTCGGAGTTGGCGGATCCGGAAGGCAATCTTTAACCAGGCTGGCGTCGCATATTTGCGACTACGACGTATTCCAAGTCGAGCTTACGCAACAATACGGTCAGCACGAATGGTACGAGGATATCAAAACTATTCTGAGAAAAGCCACTGCCACCGAGTTGCACTCGACTTTCTTCTTCAGCGACACGCAGATTAAGGAGGAGAACTTCTTGGAGGATATCAGCAATATGCTTAATTCCGGAGAAGTAAATAAATGTGACAAATTATTATTTTTCTCTCCGTGTCGTTCCCTCCGCTTTTCTCTCTGTTCGTTGTCGAAAATTACAGAAAATTTCACAACTTTTCATTTTCGCTCAGGTACCCAATATATATACGGCTGACGAGAAGGCTGAAATATGTGAAAAAATGAAACATATTGATCAACAGAGGGAACGAGCGTTACAAACAGACGGTAGCCCTGCAGCGCTTTTTAATTTATTTGTGCAAATATGCCGTGATCAGCTACATATTGTTGTCACAATGTCTCCCATCGGCGACGCTTTCAGAAATCGAATCAGGAAATTCCCGGCTTTGGTTAACTGTTGCACCATAGATTGGCTTCAGGTATTGAAATGCTCTAAAGTCATCAGACATATATTATTTAATACAATGCTGCATTATTATATTGTTGATTTACTCAAGCCATGGCCTGAAGATGCTTTGCTGGCTGTCGCGACGAAATTTTTAGCGACCATCGAACTCACTGATCACGAAAGAAAAGCCAGTATTGACATGTGTCAATTTTTCCACGTGTCCACTGAAAAGTTAAGCGAAGAGTTCTTCGTTCGTTTAAAAAGACGCAATTATGTGACACCTACATCTTACCTAGAAATGATCAACACCTTTCAGAGTTTACTTGATAAAAAACGCGGGTAAATATGACTCCTGTTTTGGCTTCAAAAATCTTCCCCTGATTAACTTTCCACAATATCGCAGAGAAGTGTTGTACGTTAAAGCTCGATACGAAGGTGGATTAGGACAATTGGACAGCACGCAGCATCAAGTGACAGATATGCAAGATACGTTGAAACAATTGCAACCAAAATTAATCGCAGCCACGCAGGATATCCAGAGAATGCTAGCCGATGTCGAGAGAGAGAGTCAAGAAGTGGCAGAATTTGAGAAAGTTGTCAAAGTCGACGAAGCCGCGGCACAAGTAAGATTGTACAATCCCGATTGATATATATATATAATTAATATTAAAATAAACAATAATATATAAAAATATATAAATAAAAAATGATGATTATGTACTTGTATGTAATAAAAAAAAATATTGCTGTATTAGATAGTAGCGGACGAAGCAGCTGTGATAAAAGCCGAGTGCGATGCTGATTTGGCTGAAGCCATGCCTATCTTAAATCGCGCTCAAGCAGCGTTGGACACGCTAACATTGGCAGATATTGCAGTGGTGAAAGCAATGAAACATCCACCGTACGCCGTGAAACTCATTGTGGAGAGCATTTGTGTCCTCAAGGTACATAATAAAAAAATAGCATGTATTATTGTTTGCAAAAAAAATCTATAATTATTATCCAGACATATTTATTAAAATTTGAACAAATTATTGCAGCAAATAAAGCCAGAGAAAGTGCTAACGAAGGAGGGCACACACATCGATGATTACTGGAAGGCTGCCTTAAGAATGCTGAGCAACGCTAAATTTTTGGACTCGCTGCTCCATTTTGATAAGGACAACATACCGGATAAAGTGATAGAAACAATACGAAATGAATATCTGACCAATCCAGATTTCGATCCGGAGAAGATAAAGAAGGTCTCAACGGCTTGCGAAGGATTGTGCCGTTGGGTCATCGCAATGTCCGAGTACGATACAATCGCTAAGATCGTCGCTCCTAAGAGAAAAGCTTTGGCGAAAGCTGAAGCTGCCTATCGCGACGCTATAGAAAAGCTAAGCTTGAAGAGAGAACAATTGCGCCAAGTGCAGGTATAACATTATCGTCTAAATTTTTCAGTGAAACTTTTGATATTGAGTGATTCATCAAATCCAATTTCTACAAGAAAATAATAGAAATATATTTATAAACCTTACATTAAAATCCTTGTTGTATTAGGAAAAATTATTGCATCTTCAAGAGACCTTAAATAAGAGAAAGGCAGAGTTTCAAACTATGTCTGATCAAGTAACGGACTGCGAAACGAAACTGAAACGTGCCGAGGATCTTATCGGAGGATTGGGCGGAGAATATGCGCGTTGGTCCCAAACTGCCGAACAATTGGGCGACAAGTAAGAGATCGACCTGAAACATCATCTTTTTATTATTTCAGAAAACATATCTCATTCATCCGATTCAAAATTCTTTCTACTTTTTTGTAGATACTATCGACTAACGGGCGACGTAATAATTGCTTCCGGCGTAGTGGCTTACTTGGGTCCGTTCACCATGCCGTTTCGCGTGCAGCAGATAAGTGAATGGGTGCAATTGTGCACGGATTTGCAAATGATTTGCAGCCACGATTTCCAGCTGCGCGAGGTACTCGGCGATCCGGTTCTAATCAGATCCTGGAACATCGCCGGATTACCCGCCGATGCGTTTTCCGTCGACAACGGAATCATCGTTATGTAAGTCGATTATAGTTCCGAATAATAATAAATCTGCATCGTGCGATCCTGCGTTTTCAGGAATGCCAGAAGATGGCCGCTAATGATAGATCCGCAGAGCCAAGCTAATAAATGGATAAGAAACTTGGAGAAGAAGAATAATATAAGCATCATTCGGCTGAGCCAGCACGATTATATAAGGATCTTGGAAAACGCGATACAATTTGGACAACCGGTACTACTGGAGAACGTGGAGGAAGAATTAGATGCCGTTCTCGAGCCGATACTTCTCAAACAAACATTTAAACAGGCCGGTGCACTGTGCATAAAATTGGGCGATACCGTAGTAGAATACAACACTAATTTTAGGTACGCTCTAATATTGTACGTATACAGAATATATTTAATAATATCCATTTTAGCTTAGATCTTGAAGATCTTGAAAATGTATAATCATAAAACATGAGATAAAATTTTTTTGTGTAAAATTATAATTATTAATATTATCACATTGACAGGCTTTACATTACGACAAAATTAAGAAATCCTCATTATCTGCCGGAAATAGCTGTGAGAGTAACTCTACTGAATTTTATGATAACACCGAGTGGTTTGGAAGATCAGTTGCTTGGTATCGTGGTCGCGAGGGAAAGACCCGATTTGGAATCAGAGAAGAACATTTTAATCGTGCAGGGTGCTGCGAACAAAAAGTACATTCTCTTACATCTAGTCTCGTTACATAGTGTCCAGTGTTTTATATTCTATCCTTTTACTTGTAACTTTATCCTACATAGAATGTTGAAGGAGACAGAAGATAAAATCTTGGAAGTACTTTCTATGGCGAAAGGTAACATCTTAGAGGACGAGGAAGCCATCGACATCTTAATGATGTCGAAAAATTTAAGCGACGATATCCAAGTGAAGCAAGCGGCTACGGAAGTCACAGAAAAGTCGATCGACGCCGCGAGACTTCAATATCAACCTATCGCAGCCTATTCAACCATATTATTCTTCACGACAGGTATAATCGTAATAATTGTTGAAAATAAAAAATAATATAAGAAAAGAAAATAAGATTTTTCTTCGTCAAATTTTAACCGAGTAATTTTTTTTTCTTTGCAGCGTCTTTAGCCAATATAGATCCAATGTATCAATATTCGTTGGTCTGGTTTGTAAATCTTTACAATATGGCTATCACTAGTACGGAGCCAGCCGACAATGTTGAGAAACGTTTGAAAGAGCTGACCAAATACTTTACATATTTCCTTTACGTCAATATCTGTAGATCGTTGTTTGAAAAGGATAAGCTACTTTTCGCGCTGCTTCTCGTCATCAATCTGCGCCAAATGAGCGAGATGCCGGAAACCGCGAGTCAATGGTTGTTCCTGTTAACCGGTGGAATAGGTTTAGAAAATCCATATGCCAATCCCGCAGAATGGCTGCCTGTTAAACAATGGGACCAGCTATGCAGACTGGATAGTATTAAAGGATTCGAAGTAAAATAATAAATTGCTGCATAGTCGCGCGCTCGCGTAATTAATATTCGTAGAATGTGTTAATGTTAATTTCGTAGGGCGTTAGAGAATCGTTCTCCAAAGCCATCAGCGAATGGAAAGAGATATTCGATTCGAGAGAACCGCAGAAACGACCTTTCCCGCCGCCATACAAAAATATAAATTCATTCGAACGATTATTAATTCTACGATGTATCCGACCTGATAAAATTATCTCGGCTGTACAATTACTCGTGGAAGGTAAGAAACACAAAAGTTATACGAATATTAATCGAAAGATTTTTTTTACGGATATCGATCGCGTTCGAATATTGTAGAAGAATTAGGCGCGCAATACGCGGAAGCACCACCTTTCGATTTGGTATCCTCTTTCACGGATTCCAACTGTTGTATTCCATTGATATTCGTCTTGACACCCGGCGCCGATCCAGCGCAAGCCTTGCTGACATTCGCCGACGAGCAAGGTTACGGTGCTAAGCGTCTCTTCTACTTGTCTCTCGGTCAAGGTAAATATTCGCATAGAGAGATTTGTCGCAAAAATTGATCGAGCTATTATTCACCAGGTCAAGGACCAATAGCGGAAGGTCTGATAAAGAACGGCGTTCAACACGGCAACTGGGTGGTATTGCAAAATTGTCACCTGGCCAAGAGCTGGATGCCGACACTTGAGAAGATCTGCGAGGGTCTGATACCCGACACGATTCACCCTGATTTCCGGCTGTGGCTGACCAGTTATCCGTCTGAACATTTTCCCATCTCGGTCCTTCAGAATGGCATCAAGATAACGAACGAGCCGCCTAAGGGTCTCAGGCCCAACATCTTGAGATCCTACACGAGCGATCCGATCAGCAATTCCGAATTCTTCGAAGGCTGCATTCAGAGCGAGTACTTCAGGAAGCTCCTATACTCGTTGTGCTTCTTCCACGCTGTCGTGCAAGAGAGACGCAAGTTCGGCCCGATCGGTTGGAACATCCCCTATGAATTCAACGAAACCGACCTGAGGATTAGCGTTCTGCAATTGAAGATGTTCCTAGATGATTACAAGGATGTGCAGTTCGACGCTTTGAAGTATCTCACGGGCGAATGCAACTACGGAGGAAGAGTTACGGACGAATGGGATCGCAGAACGTTGAACACAATCTTGACAAAGTTTTATTGTCCGTAAGTATCAATGAGTTATATGTAACTTTACATTTATTCATGAAGAGATTATTATTTATGTCGTTACATATATAGAGAGCTGTTAGCCGATGAAATATACTACTTCGACGTATCATCCACTAAATACTACTGTCCGATTGTCAGAGAATACGAAGCGTATCTCGCGTATACGAGAAAACTTCCGATAATTACAGAGCCAAGTGTATTCGGCATGAATGAAAATGCCGACATTCTTAAAGATCAACGAGAGACAGATTTGTTATTCACTTCACTGTTGCTCACTCAGGTAACTTTTTCATCTAAACAATAACGATAATTATACATCTCACCATATTCACCTATTTTTTTTCTTAATTTCATCCAACATTATTTAGGATCGAACGGTACGTAATCGTGATATTGTCATAAAAATAATAAAATCTTAATTAATTATACTAATCATTAGTAGATTTTATGTATATCTTTTTATGAATATCTTTTATTTACCGCTCGCATCTGTAGGATCTGTGGAAAATTAAGAGAGAGGTATGTTCCTTTCGCACATTCTTTCAAAGTAATGATTTGTTATTATAGATGAACTCTCTTCCCGAATCCAATCTGGAAACTCTAAATGGACCAATATAATTTAAATGAAAATATATAATGAAGAACATTATTGTTTTCTTAGGAAGCTGTCAAACCTGGTTTGAGACCAGCGTCTGACGACGAGGTGGTTTACGGCGTCGCAACAGAAATCTTAGACAAACTTCCAGACGATTATGATCTTATTGCAGCGCTCGTGAAATATCCTACGTTATATAGCGAAAGCATGAATACTGTATTGGTGCAAGAAATGGACAGATTCAACAAATTATTACGTTGCATCAGAAATAGCCTCATCAATGTACGAAAAGCTATCAAAGGTATCCATTTATTAATTCTTCGAAAAAAAACATACCCAAAACAATTGCCAATTATTAACTCAAATCACAATTCAACAAAAAAAAATATAAAAGAAAGAGAGTAATTATTTCCCGTAATTTTTTATTCCGGCCTTCAAATAAAAAAAAAATAAAAATAATAAATAACTATGACATGTTAAAAAAGTTTTAATGCAATTAATATTAAATATGTTGTTATAAGACTCTTTTAGGCCTCAAAATAAATTTGTTGTGCTGTTTATGGTTAATAAGATATTTACGATTAAATAAATTTATTGAGAACAAATTATAAATTAGGCCATTCTACCAATTCTATCAAATATATCAAATATTCTCTATCAAATATTTTCCAATATGTTTATTCAAACTTAAGGGTTTTTCAAGTCATTAAATACGAATCTGTCAAAATTGATAACTTCAAAATGAATATATTAAAAGTTCCAACATGTTTATTTTTAATTGCAATAAAACTTCTCCAACATTATACAGTAGTTGTAACACAGTAAAAGACATGAAAATAATTTTTTGTAACTTTAATCGCAAATTTTTCAAAATTATGACGTGACAGAGCATTTTCGAGGCCGGAAATATATCAAAAAATTATATTATCGCGATACTACTATTTAGGTGTGATCTCAATGTCTTTCGAGCTTGAAGACATTTACGAGGCAATTTTGATGAGCAAGATACCTTTTTTGTGGAAACAAAATTCTTACCCGTCCCTAAAACCTTTGGGCAGTTATATTAGTGATTTTCTACATCGTTTAACATTTCTACAGGTAATTATCTGTATACTATATTCAATGTTTTACTCTTTTGGATTCGAAACGTTCATTTTCATTATTTTGTAGAAATGGTACGACGAAGGACCGCCCGTTACATTTTGGTTACCAGGATTTTACTTCACGCAAGCATTTTTAACCGGGATACGGCAAAATTACGCGCGAAAGTATCGGATTCCTATAGATCTTCTCGCTTTTGACTTTGTAATCCTTAAAGAAACTGTCTTCACGTCCGCGCCCGAGGACGGCGTTTACATTTATGGATTATTTTTGGATGGCGCGAGATTCGACATGGAGAAAATGTGCGTAGAAGAGAGCTTCCCCAAAGTGCTTTACGACAACGTACCCTTTGTAAGTGATTTTTTATTCCTCCAAACAAAAGGTATACATATTGATAAGACACTTATTTTTCAAATAATTAACGATGACATCGATTCAAAATAATAAAAGCTTAATAAAAATTGAGAAAAATGCAAAGAATTGCATAACAGAAAAATGTATTCTCGTTTTTTCTAGACGGCTTCATTAGAATACACGTTTTAGAGACAAAATTCTAATTCTTATTCACGTATCGCGTGAAACTCTGAAGCTTACTTTTTCGCGATACATATTTTACAGCTGTGGCTAATACCGATGAAGAAACAGGATATCGAGGAAAGGCGATCGTACGTCTGCCCGCTCTATAAAACCAGCGAACGTCGCGGGGTGCTTTCCACCACCGGACACTCCACGAATTTCGTCATAGCCATATGGTTGCCCACGATGAAGCCGCCAGAGCACTGGATCATACGGGGAGCGGCTATGCTTTGTCAACTCAGTGAATAAAAAATATCAAATCACGTAAAGGTCGATTATTACTCTTCCGTCCAATTCTTATCATTGCGACGACAGATTGTGTATTTTATCTGAAAAAAATATTATTTTCCGCGCCGTGTACTCGTTTCTTATCGCGAAAAGTTGCTAAGAATATTATTTTTTCATTCAAACTACAAAACCGAATTAGAGACATAAGGTAAGACTGAGATAAATACATATCAAGATATGTAAAGCAGATTAGTTAATAAAGTTGACTATTTCCTCCTTTTTCTTCGTTTCTTTAGAGAAATACGTTCGTAATATGCCCTCCATGTTTTTTGAATAATCTTAGCAGCACGAGTTCGCCTAAAGAAATTTAGTTTCTCGGTAAAGGCTATCATCAGCGCGATTTCTCGCTCCTTTTTGAATCGAGTGTATAACACCCGTTGTACGCTCAATTGATCCTAGTGAAGAAAATGTTTGGTAGAATTGCACACACACACACACATCAAGCACTTAGGATCATAGTACGTACTTCCATATCTTTCGTTTCTGCTTTAATAATTTCTTTGTCCTTCGACAATTTCTCTGTCAAAGCATGAAATCCGCCGATATCGCGATCGTATTTAGCGAGAAGATCTACGTATTTCCGTTCGACTTTCGCGCTAAAATTTATAATCCATTACTTGGATGATAAATTGAATCACGTGATTTTTGAAAATTATATTCTCTATTTACCATACGTCGAAAAGTTTCCTTTCGGCTACCGCATTGAATTCCATGACGCCGTATAATTTGCATTTCGCCGAATCTATTTCAGATTGCAGTGACTTCTTTCGCGCTTCTTCTTCTTCTCCTACAATTAACATCTTTTGCATTGATTCCTCCCTAAAAATAATAAAGTTGTGTTATAAAATTGTTTATAAAAATTGTTATAAAATTATATACACATTATAGACAAATATAATTTTTATTTAAATAATAATGAATATTTTACATTTCTTTTGGTATTTCTAGCTCTGATGTTTTTCGGATGCTTCTCATTATTTCTTCCTCATCGTTTACGCAGACAACAATATCTCTTAGGAAAATTTCGAAATTCGAGTTTTGTTCGTCGGAAATTTTCTGCAAAACTGTCAGTTAATATGTAATTAATTTAGTCTGTGCTTTAAATAATTAAGAATATATTATCTTATTATAAAAGAGAGAATATTTTACCTTCAAGTTCCGATAAAGTTTGCGCTATTTTTGTTTGACTTTCGTGCAAATTGATAATATGCATACGTTCTACTTCAGAAGTCCTTTTCATTCGAGATTTGACAAATTTTTTGAAAAGCTCATTGAGATCAATGATTTCTTGAAGCAACGGCGAAGTTTCAATGCCACGTTTTTCAATCTATTAAATAATGATAACAAAAGACAAGATAATTTGGACAAATAAAACATGTTTATAAAATTAAATACTTTTTTTAAACAGAAAAACATCGACAAAATAGAGATTTTTAAAGAGAGCAATAAAATTTATCTGTTTAAATAAGATATAAATTCTATAGTGCTAAAAGAAATATATATATATGTATATTACCGATTCTTCTAGTTTGCTAGAAATTCCCGCCAAAAGTTTTTCCATTCGAATGATCGAAATTGCGATATCTTCTTCGCTCATATTTATTGTTGTTGCTCTCTGAAATACAGCAATCTTAATTTCTTTACTCGTAGAATTATTCGGAACTTCAAATACATCTAACGATCCAACAAGATAAATTTCTATGGTTACCATTCTCGTAAGTTAAAAGGCTCTTATACAAAGTGTTCTAGCAGCCGTATTGTAAATCTTATCATGAATTTTTAAGCGAAATTAAATTTTACTTTAAAATTAATTTTTCCGATTTGAAAAAAATATATATGTATATATTTATAATACGCTATATTATCTTGTATTATCGTATCGTGTTATAGCGATTATTGTCTTTCGCTTATGCATATACAATATACAACAATGAAAATGAAAATTTTTTTATCAAAGCAAAGATAGCCGCTCTATTCTCGTTTCTCGTTTACCTTATCTTTAACTGCGTGTGCGTGGTGCAAAATGGTGTGTAAAAATAGTCAGATAGTCGAGATCTCTTTAGAAAATTCGTTGCGATTCATATATTTCGCATCGTTGTGCAATAGACCAAAATTACGAAAATGTCAATAGAGGCGCGTTCGCGGAAATCCTACTCACGGGGTAAAGTGAGAAGTTTAACTGACCAATTAAGACAAAAGGAGCAAAGATTTCTTTGTTCCGATTAGTCAATTAAATGCGAACGCAATCTAGAAGAGACGATTTTCCTCGTTTCTGACGTTTCGCGATATTCCGAGAGACCGAGAGAGGGCGTTCCTCTCGTCGTCGCGAGCTCGATGAATTTGTCATCGTGCACGCACACACACGTATATACACCGTGAATAAATCTCGATCATCTGCTCCGCGCCTCCCATGTATGCGACCGGGATTTAAACATGACGTTCTGAATGGAATTGCTATGATATCATCCATCGGAGCGTGTTGTACTTTACGAGCTGGTGTTCGATCTAGAAACGACGAGTGCACGATGCAAACGTCCACCGCACGATCGCGGAGCAGGCTGTTATTTTGACAATTAACGCCACACCTAAATTACGCAATTTATTTATCATAAACTCCAAGCGTATTCATCCAAAGCATATATACCAAGAAGACTTCTTCTCTCTCGATATCTCTTCTAGTGCGTGCATGAAGATTCCATGTAGTTGGCTGTGATATTTGTAATTTTATCCTCTATGTACACAATTTCGTAGAGATCACGAGCGTAGAGACGTTTGAATCTTAGATTTCGATTCGTAGAAAGGTGAAATTCCTCTGACCAGAAAGGTCTGCGAGACTTCCTTTTTTTCCTAACATTGAGCAGGTGTATGCGTAAAGCGCGCTGCGACAAAAGTTGTATTCATGCCTTTTTGTCTGAGAAGTAACGTTTGCAAAATGGAAGAATATTCTGTTGCATCCGATGTGTCGGTGGTCGACGTATACGACATTGCATCAGAGATAGGAAAGGAGTGTGAAAAGCTTATAGATCTGTTTGGAGCGCAGTCAGTGACCAATCTTATGCCAAAGGTAATCAATGCTTTAGAGTTACTCGAGAATCTTGCTATCAAGAATGAACGTGAAAATACTACGGTGCAAGAGCTGAGCGCTAAGATCTCTCAGCTTGAGAGCGACAAGATTGGGAAAGCTGAGGATAGACAACGGTTTGAAAAAGTAATCGTTACATTTATCTCACATTGTAATATTAATTTTGCTATAATTTGTGTAATTCGTGAGCTCTTGATTGCTAATACAATATATCCCCCATCGTATTAAATTCATTTGATTTTGTAGGAACTTGAACAAATCGAAGAACACTGGAGACAGGAGTCCCGTGACTTAGTAGCCATGGTTACTAGATTACAGGAAGAGAATAGACGATTAGCCGAAGCTCTGCAAGAATCACGAAGTGATAGTCAGTACAGCAGTAAACAAACAAGTACTAACACCAATTAACTCTTTACTAATCCAATGATTATTAAAATGTTTCGTTAAATATTAAAAAAACTGATGATATGACTGTTTGCATTAATTTTTAGCTATCACGGCTAGTCAAGAAGTTGATGTAGCAGTTCTGCAGCATTTAAGATCCATGATTGATAAGCAGAGAGATCAGATCCGCGCTAGAGATCGAGAATTATCACAAAAGACTGCAGAAATTGAAAATGTAAATTGGTACTTATATCTGTATACAACTCAGCTATATGTACACGAACAGAAGAACTTCTTTGTTGTTAAACTTTTCGTTTTAACTATCAAATATAGGCATGCAACTTAGTAGAAATTCGATATATGCTATCTCCAGGACGGTTGGCAAATGATTGATAAGAATTGTTTGTCACAATAGATATAGGTAATGATAAAATTAAAACCAAAAAACTGATTAGAATCATCGCTAACAGAATAAATTAAAATATGCAAGGCTTAATCTGAGAAATTGCACGCCTGTACTTGAGAATTAATACTAATTACACGTTACATTTTTCTTAGATTGCATTTACGTTTGTGCATGTTTTAACATCACAATATATTTTATAAACTACTAAGAGAATAGACATTCAATTGTATCATATTGTATAGTTGACTGCACAAGTGGAGAAGCTTACTGTAGTTGGACGGGAACTGAAACGTAAACAACGACAGGCGCAAATGCAAGCCCGAGGTTTAGTAGAGGAGAGGGCCGACTTTTTGGCTCAACTACAGGATCAGAACCGGGAACTTATAAATCTCCGAGGTCGACTTGGCATGGCTAAAAAAGAAAACGAGGATTTAAGTAAATTACAAGGCTGTCCCGATTTAACGAATAAAGCAATTTATGACTTGGACGATCCTGATAGACCCAGATTTACGACTGCCGAGCTTAAAGAGATTTTGCACGAGCGAAATGAATTGAAAGCAAGAGTTTCAGATCTCGAGGACGAACTGGAATTGTACCGACCAAAACCTGAAATGTACGTCGTTAGACGTTAGAAATTTTACTTGCATAAAATTTGTGCAAAAATATCATATAATTATATATATATATATATATATATATATACATATGATATTTTATAATATGTATAATTATAGTATTTGTATAAGTATAAATTATATATAATTGTGTCACAATGCTTCTTTGTATAAAATAAATTTATGCCATTTGTATGTTATTTCACAGTCCAGAGGATGATAAAGATGCACCTGTGCAAGGACCGCTTCCTTATGAACCAGATGATGCACCCTGGAAGAAATCCTCCGAATCCGGTATTCGTAAATTGTATGTGTTC
The DNA here is from genome assembly GCA_963971435.1 of Lasius platythorax. Classification (NCBI taxonomy): domain Eukaryota; kingdom Metazoa; phylum Arthropoda; class Insecta; order Hymenoptera; family Formicidae; genus Lasius; species Lasius platythorax. The sequence continues at coordinate 2,184,978 of OZ020536.1, read as the reverse complement.
AACATTTCATTATATACGTTTCTTGCTATTTGTATATGACATGTATTAATTTTACAGCTTCCGAAAGATATTCTCAGAATCTAGCAGCAGTTTTCTTGGAGGTAGTAGTCCCAGACGAAGTCTTTCTAGTCTTTCGAAGATGGCCCTATCTGGTAGCAGTACCTGTGATACATCTATATAATGTTTTCTTAAAAATACGTTGGATAATTTTAAGTAACTGGATCGAATAACCAAGGATGACATTGCTTATATACTTTCCGTATACATTTTCATATTCATTTCACGTTCTAACTGCTTCTATGCATACAATTTTAACATAGATATAGATCTTTATAACAAAGATAGTTGACATTATTAAGACCTGGTTCATAGTGGATAGATAGATGTGCATGAAATGAGCAAACTGAAAATTTAAGTATAAACCTATAACGAAGGAGAAGACCCGCATGTATATACTTGTATAGTTGCATAAAAGGACAATGTGCATTTAGCTACACGACCTTAGTATATCATATAACTTTGCTAGTATAGTTTTTATTTATTTTCTATTATATATCCTTAGGCATGAAATTCTCAAAGATTCAATTAATGCATAGGATATTTGTAATGCATGTAAAGAAGATAATAGCACAAATAGAAAAGAACATTCCCAATTTCTTATAAAAGTACTAAGTGCGTGTAGGTTTAAATGTGTATTGACAAAGTTCTAATCATGTCTAATACGAAACAGGTCTCATTCTATGCAGATACCAAAGTATTTGATTATTGTTTACTGCTGACTTTTTAAAGATTTATGTATATTCTATCTTTCGGTAATTTACTTTTATTCTATTGACGTGCGATATTATTGCAACTTTATAAAAAAAAGTAGCAATTCTTAGAATAAATTTTATCTTGACCACAGTTTATATACGCTTTTTTTATCTTATTTATTAGCTTTTTAATATATTATTTCGTACCTTTAATGTATAAAAATGCATTTGGTCAAAGCAGATAATGTTGAACTTGTATATTGTTGCATTTATCTTTACATTTTATATATTACTTATAGCTGTAAGTAATGACATATCTCTGTATTCAATTTTTCTATTTCATTTACAATTCTTTGCGGACAAACGATATGGAATCTAACATATTTCAGAATTTGTGCCATTTATTATTAATATAAAAATAAATGTGAGTACACTTTTCATGTTGCAATTGTAAATATACTCATAAAACAAATCGGTTTAGCTGTATAATTATTTCCATATGTGATACGTTCGTATAAGAATATTAGTGTTATTTTTCTCGAGTATACATGATGATGATATAATTAAAAAGTTATCAACACACTTTTATATATAGCAAACATCACAATATCCAAGTAACTAAAAAATAGCAAAATGGAAATATATTATTATCTTATAAAATTACCTATAATGTAAAATTAATAAGTAATCAAAAGAAAAATCTTTCTGCAATGACATATAACAAGATGAAAATATACAGATTTGGAAATCTTTTAGACAATTATAGGGGACTTGTCTTGCAAATCATATTATATCAACATTAGCTGTTCCTAAGTACAAAATATAATTGTTGTGTTACTTGGACTTGTAATGTCTATCTCAATATTACTTATCAACTTTTGAACAATTTAGAGAGTGACGTTTTTCAAAAAACGAATTCAACAAACAAGATACGAGAGTATGTAGAACGAATTATATAATACAGATTATAACAAAATAAAATGAATGTGATTCATAGCTATGGTGAATAAAACATTCATAATCCATTTTATAAAACCGACAGTATTAAAGTAAAATTTGATATACTTGAAAGAGATAGATAGCTATTCTAGTTCCGTTGAAAATATTTTGTAATGTAATGGAATCACATGTACATGCATATCAGTATTTTATCTACTTTATATCGGACAGTATACCTTTGAAAGTTTTGTGAGTATATCTGTTAAATATAGATCGAATTTTCATATTAATTTATTTTAATCCTGTGCACACAACGGGAAAAATTCATTTATATTAATGTGTAAACATTTCTAGATTTTTATACTAGTGAAATAGCCAAGGCAGCAACAAATTAAACTTTTTGCAGAGTAAAAGCATCGGTTTTTGAGGGAGATGAAATAAGATTGATATTTATATAAACATATTTGTTGCTTCAATGGCTATATAAACATGTTTTTATTGACCAATGCGATAATTTAAAATTGTTGAATATCTTTATACAACAAATATGACATAACAGATAGATTTATCTCCTTTCACCATACTCAACATAGCATAATAAGTAATTTTAGATTCTTAGACATAAGATCATAAATAAAATAGTAATATGAATGTGACAAGTTACAATGTTGTCCATGATATATTGTAAGTAGGTATTAAAAATCTAGTGGATTGTAAAAAAAAATAAATAGTATCTTTCTGGGAAAGTATGTATTACAATTTAATAATTACAATAATCTGTTCATATAGAATCATAGTTCAAGATTATATCCTAGTTCAAGATTAAAGTTTGATTTAAGTGTGCGCTACATGTTTTAATCTTTTTATGTGCAGCTCTCACCATTAACTTGGAAACGTAATTTCTAACATGATTTTATTAAGTTTACATCTGTGTTTACATCACATTTTTAGCTATATAGTATGAAATCTATTTTTACAATGTACAATAATATTTAAATTTGTTTACCACACACATTCACACAGCATGAACAAATTACTAAATGATTTCTTTCAAATACTATATTATTTAAAATGTCGAAATTTGATACTTGAAAATGATTTAGTACCTACAATGGAATTTCCATCAAAACTAAGATTGGTATTTACATAGGCAGTATCGTATAGTCAGCAAGTTACGTCATATATGAATATAATCACAACAACATTAAGTAAATCATGAATTATTGAGACTCCGCTGTAGTCCAATTAAGACGAGATGTGTGTGTTTAGTATAAAATTCATATTCTCTAAATCTATATACTAAAATCGACACGATCTCTTTTAACTAAACAATGTACTTTGTCCTATACTCGTTTTTCTAAATGAGATTAAATGAAATTATTCGAATTATCTCGAACTATCTAATGAAACAAAGTTTTTTATCAATATTGTAGCATACTAGGCACCATATATAAAATGCCTTAACTTACTATTGTAAATGCATTTTCAGATAAAGACATGTCTCTTCAGATATTTGTACATTTAATTTCTAATAAAGAAATGAACAACATCAAACATTCTAGTTGTTTAACATTATACCTCAATTGTGATACGTACACACATCCAATTTTTCGGCTACTTAAAAAAAATACTTGAAAGATATAAAATTATTGAAAAAAAAAAAAAAAAAAGAGGAACTTATACAAAAGTCATAATGGCATATGATTATAAGTGAATATACATATATGTATAATTTCTATGCATTATACATATCTTACATCTTTTTCATATGTAGAATATTTTTCTTACTAATATTCTGTTCTACACATATCTCTATAGAGACCAATTTTTTATAAATCTACATTATTCAAATTAGCTGCGGATCCTGTTGGTAAATCTGGTGGTACAAACTTACCAATAGGTTGTATCGCTTCACGTTGTTCGGCTAACTTTTTCATTTCTTGTCTAAGTTTATCTAAAATAGCATGATTTGGCTGATTAACGGCAGCTTTACCCTGCAAAAGGGTTATTTCTTGTTCCAATTGTTTCTTTTCCTTAAAAGACTTTACACTTCGTGATCCATAAAGACGCAACAAGGAACCCCAAGACTGTATATGTGGATGTATGAGCTGTAATATTGCTTGTGCTGCTCGCTGTTTACCATCTTTTTTATTACGGCAAACCTACAAAATATATACAATTATTATCATGTTAACAATAATTTTAAAAATATATAAAATGCCTTATAACACACAAAATTCTTATTATATATATATTTAACATTAGTAATTCTATTTATATATAAGTAGAGGGAGACTTACGACAGTAGCTTCATGTTTTCCAACCGTCATTGTAAATTCATTTCGTTGATGCTTCAATGTATTTACTGAATAATTAATATGCATATCTCCCAAACCATAGTTTCTTTGAAGGCAAGTTATCAAGATGGCATGCGGTGAAGGCTCCGTGGTTTTCGCACAAAATTCCGCGACACGCGGATCCGTGATAGATATTTCGTCGAAGAACGAGAGATCCGCGTCGGAATTTCCTCTAGACGCTTTTATCGTACGACTAGTGTTATTTGATCCGTTATCTCCGCTGTTATCGCCGGAAATTTTATCCTTCATTTGAGGAATTAAGATTTCAAGCGTCTTCCGAGCTGCATTGGCCTTTGCTTGTTTCTTACTGCTACCGAATCCGCTTCCGTATTCCATATCATTGATACAAACTACCGCGGAATACGGTGTCGCCGCGTTTTCTAAAAATGTATCAATTCCATCTTAGTAACAAATTTTACAAATAAACTTGACACAATAATAATAAATACTAAACATATAACTAAATTTTGTGCATTATTAAATAATGTATAATTGTACCTAATTCTTTAAATTTATATGTCGGTTGTTTCTTTAACGCGTGTTGCACATATTCGTGAAGAATACAGACATAACTTTTGCCAGATGGATTCATTATCCAATGTTTTGCAGGTCTCTGTCCATTATCATCTCCAGCAGCACTCCCACTGCCAGATGCACTGGAATTACTGACGGGGAAAGTTATTAATTTTGTACCATCTGGTAAAGTTGGACGCTCAAGTTGCTTACGATGCTTTTTATTCTTCGTAAATTTCCGACGTGCTGACCAAGATCTAAAATAATAGAATTAGGCAATATAAATAAAGCAAACTTTCCCCAATGATATAGCCATCTCATATTTGATACTTACTGAAACCTCATTACTTTAATAGATTTGAAACGAAACAAAGATTGGCAATAATTCCTCAACTGCTCGCTATCTAACGAATGAGCTGCACGATTCTCTTGTATAGTTTCAATTTTTGCGCTGGGAAGACTGCAAGTTTCAGCGTTTGGTGCACGTTCCATCTCCTTCTTTTGCTCCTCTTCTTCTTCTATTAACGCTTTTTTGTACTGAAGACAAGGTATGGCACTTACAGGAACTTCGTGCTTCCTGACGCTTCCCGGACCGAGAAAATACGGCTTTGCTAGAGTACAAACTCTGCTTTGCTTATGAAGATATAATGGCATTCCACTATTGTGCGTCACTTGTACCCAACCCTCAGGGAGAACGTCAAAATGATTATGCCCAATTTCTAAAAGAAAGAAAAATAAGAGCAACATGAATATTAGATAATTATACAATACAATACCGAGATTATAATTTATTTGTAAACATATACGAAAATTTACAAAGTTTATATAATATGATACACTATATGTATTTACATACCATCTAAAACAAGCTTTTCCTTTTCCTCATAGGGTAAGCTATCTTTTTTTTCTCTCCTTTTTCCTTTAAATTCCTCGGGTAGACCTAATACATAATATTTAAAATAAGAAAATAAGACCATGACAACTCTGTGTACCACATTTAAAAAAAGAGGAATCAAGTAATCTTACTTTCTTTGCTATGGAGAACAATCTGATCTCGAAAATGTAAAGGTAATTATCTCGAATTTACAAATATTAAATCATACCTTCTTCTAGCATTGCTTCAATTTCTTCATCCGGCACATCAGAATCCATACTTTCATCTGTATCTGAGTCATCATCAGAACCGTCATTCTGTTCTGGATGACGATCTAGATCGTCCAGCACGTCAAATTGTCGTAAATCGTCGGAAGTAGTATTCATATCTATATTAAGTTCTGAAGTTCCCTGGTATGAACCATTGCGTAACGTGTCTTTGTCGATGCATATGTTTTCTCCATCCATAGTATCGCTACAATGACTATCATCCGGCGTGCCAAAAGACATAATACTGTGATCTAATTCTGTTGACTTTGTATATGGTGTCTCCCAATTTTGATTCTCGCGTTGTGGGCAAGAAATTACTCCGCCATCCAACGCATTCTGATTTCGATTATTTTCACTATCTTCTGATGCCGTAACTTCCACAGCTGTCTCTTCTGTAGTAACTTCCATTGCATATGTGTACTGAAGTATCTGTTAAAATACTATAAAATGCAAATGAAAAGCTCAGATGCTTAAATAATAACTAATGGCTACACAAATAACAGTAGAATAGACATATTTCACAATCTTTTTACTTTCTATTATTTATCTGCCAGACAAAGCATCTGATTTATAGAACCTAAATATCTGAGTTCTGGTTATAATAGTATTGACTTTTCACAATTGCATACCCACATAGTATATAAAATTGTAATTATACAATGTATACAAATTAATGATAAATATAGCTAAAAATAACAAATAATATCCAGTGAACTTAAATCCGTAGATTAATACGTATTAAGCACGTTGTATGGCCACACCACTTCCACCAATGACACCAAAGTCCAATCAATTTGAAACCAAAATGGCAATGAAAATTGGACATTTGCATTAGTGTTAGCAGTCTGGGGCCTATTACGTATCCATGAGAGTACATTGTACAAGTAAATCATTATTTTATCATCAGATTCTCTGGATGGCTGAGAGAGTTCCATCGCATTACTGAAACTCCAGATCTAGACAAGAACAACATTGAGAGATTGAACCTGTTACTAGCTGGAGATCTGCGATAGGGCTAATTAGAACCGTATACTTGGTCTTCAGCTCACAATCAGCAGACAAACTATGCTTGAAAATTATGTTTACCAAATACATACAAAAAAATCTCTTACGTATCAACAAAGACTTTAAACATATAAAATACATAAACTTATGTAATACTGTTGATCATATATATAATGTGTTACACGAAATGAGTGATATATACAGGATGTTTCATTAACTTTGTTACATTTTCTAGAAAAAATTATTAAAAATATCAATATAAACATTTAAATTCCATCGAATAAAAAGCTCTTTCATACTATGTAATAAATCAAATTTAAAATAAAATTTTTTACCGTGATTAAATTCTTATACATACTTAAAGATTTTATTAATCTTAATGTCTTTTTAAGTTAGGAAACATTTTTAATAATAACGCATACATCCACAGTTACAAAGATTTGAAGTATAAGTACAAAGTATGCGTGGCGATCCTTTTGTTATTGCATCAATAAATGTTTAGAACTTGATGGAAAACATTTTGAACATTTACTGAAATAAATAAATAAGTTATATAGAATACCATTTTTGTATTGAAACAAAATTATTGCGAGTAATATTTCAAGCTTTGTAACTGCGATGCGTTATTATATATATATATATATTCACTCCCACATTCTGTGTTATTATTAATATAAACATCGATAAAATTAGTATTATAATTGTGGTTTAAAGGTATAATAACCGTCACCATCACATTACCTTTACGCAAACGATATAAAAAGAACGACTTTTGTACTGCTCACCATGTCAACGATAACGAAATATTGAAATGTACGCTGCTTACCCACTATTAAACTTTATTTAGTTCCACCTACTATATGGAACTGCATGATCTCTATAGGCACCTATATAGTTTATTTTTATGACTGTAATATATTTATAACATTATGAAGAAACCAAAAACAGGAGAAGAAATACGAAGACACAGAAAAAGAAACTGATTCAGGTTAGATCATTTGCGAATCGGAGTAGCCATTATTAGAGTCCTATATAATCAGAGAAGCGCAATTGGCGTGCCGCTCGCTGATTGGCTGACCGCCTGTCGGGCCCGTAATGATCCTATATGGGCAAACTATAAGGCATAACCACAACCGGCATACTGCAAGTAAGAAAAAAATATAATTGTAATGTTATTTTCTAATATTGCTCCATTTTTCAATTCAATATGATTTCGATATATGATATATCGATGTGATATTTTAGGTTAGAACTCCCATGGAACATAGTTACGGGCTCAACATGGCGGCCATGGGAAGCGTGGAGGGGGTACCGATTGCGCCTCTCTGATTATATAGGACTCTAGCCATTATGAGAAATTAAAGTGTTATTACACTTGTCGCACGACGAGCTTTGTCGAATATATACCGATTGGCTGTAATTCACTGTTATTGCAAGAAACTTTTTGGAACCCTAGAAATTCTCTATCCGACAGCCAATCGCTACGTTTGACAAACTCTGAACAAATAAAACTGTACTAAATATATAATATATATTTTATGCAATACTATATAATACTACGGAATATATAATAATATATATAATACTAAATAATAAACGAGCCATTCAATGCATGCGCGTGAAACATGATATCAGTAAAATATTTGCTTTTATAAAAGAGTTCCTCTATGGCTTCTGTGTATGTGTGTGTGTGTGTGCATGTGTATGAACGTTTTCTAAAAATTATTTAATTTTTTGTCGTTTAACAGTCTTTTTAACAATATTTTGATTCACATATCGCACGAATTAAATAATATTATATAACTTATCCGTTTACTTACTCTAAACACGTCTTTTGTGACAAGTGTAACAAGAAATTTATTCTCTTCTGCTTGTCGAAACTTGAGTCACGCATGCGCGAAAAATCTGATATCTCATAACACGCACACTATATCCTCCATTATTTCTTTTCTCTAAGATTTACAACTATCACATGTAAAATTTGCAAAAATCCGTATTTTCATACGCAGTAAGATTTTTTAAATCGATCGGATCATTGCAATTCTTAAATATGGCAGACTCGTTTGACAATAATTCTTTTTACGACAATGATACCAAAGGAATCGATCCCGAAATAGCGGGGCTTCTGATGGTCGAAAAGCAAAAAGCGCAACTTAATGCACAGGTAAATTATTATGCATAAATAATTTTTTTAAATATAAATTAAATAACACCTAAAAAGTTATAAATCAACGCATTATTTTATATCATTATATCGTGCTATTTTTGATGAATAATTGCTTATCTATGACACAAGAAATTTTGTTTGTAAAATAAAAGAACGTTTACACAAATTTCTGTATATTTTTTTATTTAGATCCACGAGTTTAACGATATTTGTTGGGACAAATGCGTGGATAAACCAGGAAGTAAATTGGATGGACGCACAGAAACTTGTATAAACAATTGTGTTAATAGATTTATAGATGTTTCTGTCTTTATTACTAGTCGCTTTGGACAGTACATAAATGCTCTAGAAAAATAAAATTTTGTAGAACACTGTTAAGGTATGCTATTGCTTGTTTAAAATTACAATGAGCTATGTATACAGCAATGGTATCATAAGACTATGAAAAAAATGATAAAGCTACCTTTATATTTGTAATTTAATACTTGTGAATATATAATAAAATAACAAATATCCAGAATATCTCCATTTTTTGATTAATATTAATAAAATCTTGTGTATATTTTACGTACTTTAAAATATAAGATAAAAATATTGTTGAATATTAACAAATCCAACATCAATTTTTGTTACTTCTTAAACTTATTCACAAATAAAAATACATATTCATTATTTTTACTGTTGCATATCACACAAGTGAAATAATGTTTCATAAACGCAGTGATATAATACATTATGAAAACTGCTTTATATATGTGTGCGTATTTAATATTTAACAGAGAATTTTTTTCACTTTACTTATATATACATTTAAAAAATTGAATTAGGTACAGTCTATCTAACATCAGAAGGTTATAGGTCTTTGTGGAAGGCACATATTATAAAATGCATCTTTTTTCCAAAAATCTTTTGTTTTCCATCCACACCATCCTTTATTTATTATGGTGGGTAAGTGATCTATGCCTGTGTAATGTGGATCTAGAATTAAGAATTTTCCCTCTCCGGATGATTCATCATAACTAACTCCCAGAATTGTGTGAGCTAATACTCCCCCACCTACAAGATATTAAAAAATTGTACAAAATGGAAATATTTTGTTAAATATCTGTAGAATATGAAGAAAGAAATTACCAATCATGATAGGTGTACCCTGTGTATCAAAGTGATTTACAAGTTGTGGAATTAAGGCCGACATCTCCTCTCCGCTTGATGCACAAAGTATTTTTACATCTATATTAAGGAAAGTCTGCAGCACAAAACTTATTTCAGTCGAACCAATCCACTGTTTACTGCCAATGAACGTGGAAGGTTTATCGCCTATGTCGACTAAACATTGTTGTATTTTGCAATGAGAAGGTATTGGTATTTCAGTATAACCTTGTAATCTATAATATATAACATTGCAGTTTATATATATATATATATATATATATATATATATATATATATATATATATATTTTTTAGTAGCAAAAAAAATTTGCTACTGCTTGGCTTTGCTACTTTGCTAAAATATATAGTTATCTCATTTGATATTTTATACCTAAACCACGAAATGATGGTTTGGAGAGATCTATAGGCACATCCCCATCCATTATCATCAAAATTATCTTGCATATAGTGATGATACGAGTACAAACCATCCACAATACTGAGTTTTCCTGTAACACCTAATAAATAATATAATAATTTCAAAGTCGTAATAAATTTTGAGTGCATAATACATATACCTAAACATATACTTTTATGTAAAAGGGCCTGATGAGGATTTACAAGTATCTCGTTTGCTTGTATGTCGAATTTTATAGCATTTCCGCGTCGAAAATATGGTTTAGTCAAGTCTAATGCTAAAGCCTTGTGTAAAGCCTTACGATATTCCACTGAAATTATACGACTGGTCTGTATAAAAGCAAATAGATGACACGTATATTACAGTGCGTCATTAAAAATGAGCAGTAACGTTAATTATGTAGTACTGTGAATGATATATAGGCCTTAACAATGAGAAAATTTATTATATGACTAACAACATCCAAATGTAATTATGATACGAGAGATCTTACTTGTGCTGTCATTAGTAGAATCACCAGGATATATTATTGTGAAGAAATGCCCATAGCCTCGAGGTTTAAAATGCATGACTTCTGGTAATTTTGCAGATAGCTTTATATCTTCAGACTCGGGATCTTGTTGCTGCATTTCAATTAATCTAATGTTCCGACAAATGGATTCCACTAGAATTGCATGCAACTCGGCTGATGTCGCATTTAAATTCACTAGCGACAATGCATTGAGGTGTAGATTGCATTCTAAACTGTCAAAGGATCCTGCAACAAGAGTATCAATAAATTAAAAACATAATGTATCGATATTTGCGATATTTACAGATTATTATATTTTGACAAATTATATGTTGTTTTGCAATACTTACTTTTGATATGCTGCAAAACAGGAGCATATCTGATAGTTTCTTCAGAATCTTTCTCACCTGATATTTTCAATAATACATTTGCATGTATAATATTCTATGAAAATTAAAAAGACAATTAAAATATATATAAAAATATAATAACTTTTACAAGTGTATATAAATTTAAATTTTGAAAACATACCACAGGTCCAGTATTATGATTTATATTACTTGATGCAGTTGAAGATTTCTCATGTTCCTTGGACATGGATAAAAAATCTTTTAACATTGTGTCCTTTAAACTGTCATCAGTTCTAAAGAGATAGACATTGTTCAAAGGAAAATGTATTCCTACTTTTCCAGATGCTATCTATAATAATGCAAAGTTGTGCAATATGTATAGTGTATACAACTATGAAATAAAATATTGGCACAAACGTCAAATGAAAAGAAAATCTTACATTTTTTCGTGACTCTTGTAACGCTTCCAATATGCTTCCATCCTGAGCAATCAATGGAAAAGTTGCTTGTAATCTAATATACACAAATTGTTGAGAAAGCTCATCTTCACTAATAATACTGAAGTTATTAACAGCTTCTAATTTTTGATGCACATAAAAGTATGCCTGCATATCCAATGTATTAGGCGAATATTTTAAAAGTAAGGGATTATCCGTAATATCAATATCCTAAACAAAGAAATATATATATATATATATTATCTCATTGATTCGTGCAATATTGATATATATATTTTTTAAATAATAAGGCAATTTCTGAGTAAATATTCCACAAAAACTTTATGTAACATTAATACTTGTGTAAATAGTGTATCTCAAATATATGATATCTATATAATCACCTTAAAAACATCAGGATTTATTTCTTTAAATTCACCAATATGCAATATACCACAAAAATATATGTCTGCAGGTAGATTGAATTGCAGTGCTGTATAATCAATTACGCTTTCATTCTCATTGTCATGCGAGTTTATACTGAATGTTAGGACTACCAATGTATTATTGTACATAATACCATAAAGATAGCCAGTTGCTGTAGTTTCCATACATTCTAATCGCTGAAAGTGATATTTAAGTATTAAATGTATTATTGTATTTAAGTATACTGAACGAAAAATGATAACATTAACGATGTGAAAAGATAGTGTCTCTATTTGACAATATGGACTAGATATTTTTGAAAATTATTATTGACGAAAATAACATTCGTTTACCTGCATAATGTTCGACAAAATCTGTAATTGCAATGCCATCGTGTCGCGGCAAAATCAAAGGTAAGATTACGATCAGAAGTGCTTTGTACTGTCAACGGGAGCAATCACCATATGGAAATTGCAAGAAATTACAATTGCATTCTGAAACACGAACCATCCAGATTGGGAGGTTAAGTCTGTCTTGGTTGCCAAAGTTTCAAAAAAACGCATAGCAAACTGTTCTCCAAACCGTCTATCCTAAATTAAACGTCAGTAATTTATTTCACTTATCCAGGAAAAGGAATTCACTCATTACGTGCAAATCTGCATTTTTATTAATTAATTTACGAAAATTCCGCTTTTTAAATAATAAGGCGCCTTATCTGTAAAACGATAGTATTGTATACATTATCAATTTCGTGGAAAATCGTTTCATGCAAATATGTCTTTAGAGAGATGGTGTATTCTTTTTGTTTCTTTCGTTCCGATTTTAGGTGTTTAGGGAGAAAATAGGAGTTCATCCTATTATCGCTCTTGTTACTAGCGCACGACAGACGCGGGGCCAATAGCGATCCTTTTCGCGCATGCGCGACGCTGTCCATCTATCAAAACATTCTCTCTGACGCGGACAACTTCCAGGGTCTCGTACGCGCATCAAGGTGCTCCTCTCTTCACTCGGGTCGTGCGTAGTAAAATGGCCGTTCGGCACGACCTGAATGAGTGACGTTTCTCGCAAGGTGTTTCCGTACGCGATTCGCGCCGCGCAGTGTTTCCATGAATATTCGTGCGCGTGAACGCGCACGGCTGTCGCAGCGTGTCCCGCGTCCGTCCGCATCCTCGTTCGCGCGCCTAAATTTCGGCCGTTCACGCGGCCAGAGACGAGCGCCTCTTTCCACGGCCTCCACGGCGGTTCGTTTCGCCGCAAACGCATTTAGGTGTGTATTATCGCATTACGCGTACTTATGTGCTAACGTATTTCCGCCTGCGCGCGTGCGAAACATCGACAAAGCGCCGCTAAAACGCTCCCTTCGGTTCCCCTTGCATCGTGATCCGAGCGCGCGCGAGAGTTTGGTTATATTCGAGACGTGATTTTTTGTGCCCGTCGCTCTCTCAGTGGGCGGTATTTAAATGACAGTTCCGTACGTCGCGGTGCGAACGCCGGATCGACTTGAACGTAAATTCCCGTCTGTTTTCTCAATCAGAACTGTCGTTTTATTCCATTACATCAAGTTCTGGTCCACCGCGAGAGAAAATGTCATACCAAGAAACGCGGTGATCCTCCGCTTCATAATTTTTCCTTCAGTCTGACTGTGTTACCGAAAGTAATTTGTCTCTCCTCTAAAATAAAGTCTCGAAAATAATTACTCTATCAGGAGAATTTAAATATTTCGTATTACATTGGGGCAATAGAGCAAAGATCAGCAACGGGAAATACTGTCAACTGGCAGTCGGGATTTTAACAATGCGCTGAGCTAAACATAATTTGAATTATTCTTGCTTGAAAATTCATAGTCTTGTTATTATTATATACGAACAAAAATCTTTATCAAATAATCATTTTCTAAAATTTATCTTGTAATCAAAATAAGAATCGAAGTATCTATGTCATTCGTGTTTACCGAGAATAAGAAAGTTTTAGTTTTATTCAGTTACTTATCGAAATAAATTGCCTGATACATTTATAATGCAAAAAGAAATAATATGTAGTACTAAGAAAAAAACGTTAACTCTCTCTCCAACAGTATTTTTCTAAAGCCAGAATTATAGAAAGAGAACATAGTTCATCATCTAATTTTAACTGCCGAATGTTTATAAAAAGAATCTCTCTCTGCATTAAGGTACAGAAATAGAAGTTGGGATTAATTTAACATCCGTGCAACCGATTCCTGAGGCTTTACTCTCCCGTCGTCCAGAATACGCTTCTTCTTGTCTCTGTATCCTCTGACATCATGACCCGGTTCGATCCACTGCCCGAGAGGAACTTTGTATGAAACGACCGAGTGATTAATGCGTCTCAGGGTCTGGCAAACTGGCCCCGGTCTCGTGTGAACCCGGGCAATTAGCAATTGGCTAATTATACGGTTAACGGGCGACGCTCGCGCGCGATGAATAACGTAGTTTAATTGTGCGCCTCAAATGGAACGTTCTTCCTTCTTTTCGCGTCGCATGCGCTTTTTCCTCTTTTTTTTCTGCCGAATCGCGGCCGCGAATTCAAGCGAGATTTTATCCTACGTGTTCTTCTTACCTAATTAATTCGGCTTGAGAAAAGCACCGACGAGAACGTGCGACCTTACGCCGGATAGCGCGAGCTCCAAGCGTTGCATCTATATGTATATGTAAAAAAATATCTATAAAAAAATAAATTCGATCGTTATGTGAGAAAACATTTCAAGCAACGGCGAAAAAAAACGCGGTTATTCTTCTGTGTGTATAGCATGACACTTGTTATCTGATTGTAATAAACATTTTATTCATAAATATTCACGATATTTGTGATATCCGCTTATTATTTCTCATAATTGTACTATTATCCTCGCGTAATGATCCGCAACCGTTATTTGTGGATGTTTTCCGCATAAAAAATGTGTATGATATATATAGAAGTTAAGATAAGGATCGTAGAAACTTAACGATTTTCCATTTCTGTTTCAGAGGGGCAATATTTTCGGAAGATGGATACTCGATGCAAAGCATAGGTGTGGTTCCAAGACACTTTGCATTACGCTAGATTAATCTCCGCATTCTATCGTGAGTTAATCTTCGTGTTCTCGAGCGAGACAGATTCGAAGAGATTAATGTTACGATGCGTGAAAACGGCAGAAGCTAGAAATTTCGCGTTCCAACGGAATTCTATTTTATTCAACGCTCCGTTTTGGCGCGAGGCGCGAGTAAGTATGCTAGAGAAATTTGAGAAATGAGAGATAAACGCTGCTTTTTGTGTTGATTTCAATTCTCCCTTTATACGAGAGCCAAGTGCCGGGTGTTTGATCCCGCTATTCAGTGGTAGCGCCATTCGCGTTTCACGCATTCCACGATACGATCTACTCGACGTTGCTTCAAACAGTTCGCTTTTGTCGACGTCGTTAAAAACTATATGAAAAAAAATTGAGATATATCGGGATAATGTAGAAGAGATAGTAGAAATATGATATAAAAATTTTGAAGATTGTATAACATTTTATCCAGAAAAATTTAAAAATGTTTCACTTACTCAATTTATGTAAATCGTGTTTGTATAGCTAAGTAAAATTCATCATTCATTTAATTTTATATATTACCCGTTTTGAGACTTGTTAAAAATCAATAATGTAATCTTTATCTGATCAATATACATAATTCGAGAAATAACTTAGAAAGCAGATATGAGATATTAGAGACCGCAAAAATGATAAAATATCTTTGCAATCGAGAGAATGTCCTCTGCGTGCAATTCTGGTCATCCTTCTTTAATCACTTAATTCGAAAATTATTCGTGTTTTGGCAGTTTTGTTGAAGAACGAATCCACGCCAAGAAATTATTTCTAGAATTCGTGCACGGAAAAAAAACAAACAAACAAACAAACGACCCGGTACATCTTTCGTATTGCGCTGCCACGCGCAGGAATGACTAATGAAATTTCGCGTCGCGTTTTGACCGCGTGATGATCCCGTTTGCGCATCCGTACGAGGCTGATCCGGAGACTAGATCGGCGCGACTAGACAGATCGCGAGGTGTCCCTTTTGCGACGCTCGCGAAAGTTTTTGCGTCGCGCATTCAGAAGTTGCGTCGCAAGTCGGAAAGAAGTGTGAGAAGAAGAGAGTCGAAGGTTTGTTTCCCCCTCCCCCTTCTTCCCGTTGTGCGTGCGCGATGTCAGATGGAAAACGATGGTGCGGGTCACGGTACAGTAACGTGTACTGTTAAAGAGCGCGGTCTTGTTCGCCGGGCGCGAATCTGTTGCACGCTCCCGCCCGCACTTGCCTCTTCGTCTCACCGCCTCCTTCTCCCCTCCTCTCCCTTCCCTTCCCTTCCCTTTCTTTCCCTTCCCTTTCCTTCCTTTCC
Organism: Lasius platythorax; assembly: GCA_963971435.1. NCBI lineage: Eukaryota > Metazoa > Arthropoda > Insecta > Hymenoptera > Formicidae > Lasius > Lasius platythorax. The sequence goes on along the minus strand of OZ020536.1, from coordinate 2,168,438 downwards.
CTTCCCTTCTCTTCTCTTGCCCGCGTCTTTCGCGGGCCCTTTTACGCTCTCTCTCGCGGGATATTAATAGGACCGCGGTGCGTGCCGGGCACGAGCCTCGCGTAAATCGCTTTCGCGAAGCGATCTTGAATATATTTCGTTGTCTGTCTTGCGCGGACGATCTTACGTGAATTTCCCGGCAGCTATGCGCGGCGGAAAATTTTCGTTCGCTCAGTGTAATACTTACCTAATTCGACGAATACGAAACGTTCGATCTCGTTACGGTGATTGCGTCCATTCGGGACTTCTTAGGCTTTTATTCCGTAATTAAAAAAATATATATATCTATTATATATAATTATAAGCTAACAATTATACCGTGTAATATATTTCATATAATTTTTTATTTAGTATATATTTTATATTTTTATATATTATTTTCTTATTTATTATATAATTTTTTGTTTATTATATAAATTATTATTTCTCTCTCTTTAAGAAGATTGAGGAAAATCTTCCAAATTCTGAATCTTCCGAAATACATATTTCGATATACAAGCTTTTTTTAGAATTTGTAATCCTGCTAAAAAAAAAGGAGATTTCCAGTAAATAGCCCTCTTTCTACGAGCAAGGTGCATATTCGCATAGGAATCCTTTTCTCCCTGTTTGTCGGAAGCCAGCGGGAATAATCGTGGTTATCCCAATTTATTGTTCAGTCCTGAAAGCTTATGGTCACGTTTGCACCGCAATCGCATCACGGGGAAACATTTTTTGCCGGTAAACGGGGGTTTTCCACGTGCGAATGTAATCACGTCGTTCCCGGCGAAATATGTGCGCAATGCGAACTCTCTGCGGTCTGCGGTCTTCGTATAAAAGCGCCCCGCGATAGTGAGTCACTGAAAGCTGGAGTTCGAAAAAATACTGATGTAAACAGAAACTTCCGCGTCGGCCTTGAAATCTGAATACGAAACGCATAATTATTACGTCTGCGTTTTCTGTTGAAATTAACATAAGCGTATGACATCGCAATCTATTACTCGATCGATTCGAGATATTTTGCAAGCGCGTTGAACATCATTGTACGAAGTTTCTTGAGGTTTTTCTTCACGAAACGGAATGATATTTGCCTTGTAAAATACCTTCAACTTACTTTGCGTTTCTATATCTCTGATAAACATGCTTGGAAACTTGAGAATTTTAGCCATTTTGCTGCATAAGAAGCGAAACAGTATATCCGTCGCTCTTATAAAGAAAGTACTACTTTTCTGAAAATAAAATAACAATCCATTTTTATAGTACATTATTTTTCAAAGTACCTATTGCAAGATAAGACTACGGATATGAATGAATATCAGATTAAACCAATGCTGTGAATTTTTGCGTGTAATAAAATCTTCAAATCAATTTCTTTCATTGTCCACCGATCGGTGAAGTTTTTTTTTCCATAATTGACGATGTGTATTTCACTCATCAAATTTCCGTACGTATATGGAACCTCTACAGAAAGCGCACGCACTTCCTCTGAATCACTGATATTGGAGGCAGATAGATAGTTTGCGTCATATAAATGATCGCCAATTTATATTAATATAACTACATATACGTACATAGCTCTCTCAAGCACTTGGCTGCACGCGATAGAACAGTTTTGCATGGCAGCTTTTTTTTTTTTTTACACGTGTTATACACTGACGGGAGGAATTAACGTCGCGTGCAGCCGATAATAAATTTCATTAGTCTGAAATCTACGCGGCCGTGCAGTTAGGTCAGCCGACAAGCGCGACGAGGAACGTTGTATTACACGTGTACGCATCGCGCATTCGGATTCAATATTGATATTCAAGGCGTTTCGCGTGTGTGACGGGCGCGATGCTGTGTTTTTTTGGCTGAACAAAATTCCGTAGAGAAAGACGCGAAGGGGGTGATATCTCTGACCTATAAAATTCAACGTTTAACTCTCCGTTCTTGTTTCGTCGAATGTTACGTGCAGCCAGCGTGATCTGAATTATGCAGCTCTATCAGATCGTAAATTTGATCGGCGTGAATTCGATATATTTTTCAGAACGAAGAGTACATCTCGTCTAATATTCCCTTCTCGGTATCTCGTATTCTTCTCGACGCGCGTGTAAAGTTTGACCATTCTTATCCGTCTGTCTCGAAATTCAGAGCGGGAACGCACGACAGAAATGTGACTTGGGGGGGTTTACGTAACAGAACGATTCGCATATTATTGTTATTATATTTCTGCAACTATACGTTCTCGCGTGACACAACTCGCTCGTTCGTTTCTCTCTCTTTCTGTCTCGCGGACATCCGACCAAGGATAGATTCTCAGTTGAATTATTCAATATTTGCCGGTACGATGGATTTGTTTCTTCTTGTTATCGTACCTGATCATGATACGGATAACGTAAGGAAATCATGCCGGGAAGCATTTTCTTTAAAAGCTATTTCCCTGCGTTGCGAAGCGTATCCTACGTGCTGTAATGTTTATCTGAACCGGTAGAAATATTTCTCCGCGCATCTTTCACATCCGATAAATCGATCTGATCTGATAAAAATTCCGTTCTCAGAGTATACGATACAACAGAGAATATATTCAAATAACCGAAGCGGATGGGATTCATGTGGTTTCTTGCGATAAATTTTTCATCGGAAATGCATCCCGCGTAGAAATTATGTCGCTTAGTCAGGTTCCGATAATTATAGGCCTACTACCACGCTTATTCGTATTACAATCGTTGCGAAAATAACACGCGGCCGGTATGAGTCACCTATCATACACGTCCCATGTACGGACGTGCGAGGCATCGTAATACGACGGATGAGCATCGCGGTAGTATAGTGCCTTGAAACAATAGGCACTTTAGACAAACCGCTGTATATTAAAACTTGGCGTGGTCCGGCGGATACGTGTTGAATATGTATCGTGCTCCAATTTGCCTAACAAGTTTTAATTAATTATCGCTTCCTCACGGATACGCGCATTACGTCGCACCTCCGGGATAATTGAATCATCCCGGTGTAAGTGATCGCCGATCACTTCGCAACTTTACTTGCATTTTCGCACGTAATTTCCTTGCTATCGGAAAAATTTTTTGCGACTTCCGATTCGGAGAGCGCTTCAACCTGCGGCTTCTCGAGATGACGATCCCGGATAAGAATTGAAAACGAGCCATCGAATACGTAACTATTTAACGACCTAATTTAACGTTCTCTTCAGTACAGGAGAAAGTAGGAGAATGATTGTCCATTATGTTCATGACCCTAAAAGACTTTATCTTAAAAGAAATCTAAGCTGTAAGATTAAACGAGTACAATACAAGGGTCATTATGCCCGTACCTCGACTCAACATTCTTTGTAACAATCATATTTAAAATTTTCATATATTTTTGAAACAAATGTTAAAATTACGCCTTGGTGTCTCATCAAAACTTCTCTTCTATCGTTTCACATTTTTACTTTGTACGCTGTGTTACATTCTGCGAATCACGAATCACGAATGTATACCGGAACGGTTCTCTAATATGCGTCTTATTTAATGAAGCATACCGAATAAATCACGCCCGCTCATGTGAATGCGTTTCATTCATCTTCGCAGGTTGATAGAGCCTACTGTGCGGCAGCTGCCATGCCAACGTACCACAATGCGGGTGGCGGATACCCGAATGTGTCAGCGCCAGCGCGACAAGCGAAGCTCGACGGCAATCAAAATCATCACACTATCCCTTCAAACGTAACGTCCCATCCCCTCATACAAAACAGCACTCAGCAGCAGCAGCAGCACAGCGTTCCTTCAAACCTGTCTGCAGGTAACATTCCGTCCCATCCAGTATCGCCGACGATGACCACGCATTCGAGCGTCACCACCCCGAACATCACGACACACATGAACGCCGCGTCCTCGCCGGTGATTCTCACCTCGAACGCCATTAATCCGGGCGCCAACACCACCGCGTTGCCGGTCAATCCGCGACACGAGGTGAAGCTGAACGCGATGCCGTATGTATCATCACTCTGTGACACGCTTAGCTTAACATTTACTGATGTAACAATTTGAAGATCGATCGCGTCTACTAACTTAAAAAAAAAAAAAGATATGCAAAATTGATACAAATCAAATATTTTTTCATGTACTCTACGAAAAACGTTATATAAATTAAGAATCCATAGTATCCCATTTATTTCGAAATTGTACGTTTCTTCTGCGCAGATGGTTCCACGGAAAGATATCTAGAGAAACGGCAGAAAGATTGTTGCGACCGCGAGAGGACGGTTTATTCCTAGTTCGCGAGTCAACGAATTTCCCCGGAGACTACACGCTCTGCGTATGCTACCAAGGACGCGTACAGCATTATAGGGTGAAATATAAAAACAACCAGTTGACGATCGATGATGAAGAATTTTTCGAGAATCTGGCGCTCTTGGTGGAGCATTACGAGCAGGATGCGGACGGTTTATGCACGCAGCTAACGAAATCCCTACCGAAACAGGGCAAGCAAGATTTCTGCGTGGACCCAAAGGCATTCGTAGAGGCCGGTTGGGTGATTCAGACTCACGAGTTAGAATTAAGAGAGTGCATCGGGAAAGGAGAGTTTGGCGATGTGCTGTTAGGCGTCTATCGAGGGGAGAGAGTCGCAGTGAAAATGCTGAAGGATAACAGCGAGGCGGCGCAGAGGTTTCTGGCCGAGGCGAGTTTAATGACCTCCTTGATACATGACAATCTGGTTAAATTACTCGGTCTCGTTTTTAATAATCAACACATGTACCTGGTTACGGAATATATGAGCAAAGGATCCCTGGTGGATTATTTACGCTCGAGAGGAAGATTACACGTCTCCAAAAAAGATCAGATTAACTTTGCATAGTACGTAAGAATAAACGTTCGTTCGCACCGATTATAAAATATCTAAGTATATTATTAACCGTGTATTTAATATATATTGTAGCGATACGTGTGCCGGTATGGCGTACTTGGAATCCAGACACGTTGTTCATCGGGACTTGGCGGCGAGAAATGTTCTTGTGGCAGAGGACAACTCCGCCAAAGTATCTGATTTCGGGCTGGCACGGGACGAAAACTTTTCCCTCGACGGTGGAAAGCTGCCAATCAAATGGACTGCACCAGAGGCTTTAAAACAGAACGTAAGTATATGATAGTTTTTGATAACTTATAAGCGAATCAAAGATCTATTATTATAATAATATTATTACATTGCTGTTTCCAGAAGTTTTCAAACAAGTCTGATATGTGGAGTTTTGGAATTCTTCTCTGGGAAATTTATTCCTTTGGTCGTGTGCCCTATCCGCGAATTGTAAGTAATACTGTCGCATTGAACTTTCATAAGAAACATACGATACATTTTGTTCACATATTATTATTATAATTGCAGCCATTAGCCGATGTTGTAAAGTGTGTAGAAAAAGGGTATAAGATGGAACCGCCAGATGGATGTCCTTCGGAAGTTTATGATATTATGAGACAGGTAAATTAAACTTTGGTCTTTGTCATCTTATATATGTCACATCACATTATCATATTATTTTAGTAAGTCGCATTGTTTTTTGACAGGCATGGGATTTACAGCCAGAAAAGAGACCGAGTTTTCACGATATAAAAGTAACACTCGGCCAATTAAGAGCTGAGTATACCAAAGGCGTGAATTAAAAAAAAAACTTAATACATTAAAAAAAACTTTAATGAACTTAGCGAGAACTGAGAAAAACGGGGACTGGTGCGTCTGAATGATTTTTCGTTTTCGGAGCGAAAAAATAGTGATTCTGAATATTTTTATTAGAAAGAAAAGAAAGAGACAGGACCTCTCTCGACTGTACATTGTATACAAAAAATAGTATTCGCTTTGCTTATATTTATTGTTACTTTAGTTCTTGAAATGTGTGGGGAGAGTTTTAATTTTTATATAGTAATATTTTGCACAAGCATTACCTATGGTCAATCGTGCCTTTGTCCAAGTTGACGTTCGCAACTACGAAATTCAACTTGCACATATATCTGAATATAAGGAAATCCAGATATATTCGGAATAAAATCAACAGACTTAAAGATGCGCAATTGCCTACTTAACTTTCAATAGTCACGTTTTTTTGAAGTCTATTATGGCGACGATAAAAATAGCTGATTATTATAGCTCGTGACTGATCATGATTTTTCTAAGTAAATCAAGTTTTTTTACATTATAGCACACAGGTAACGTATACATACAATGTATTAAATTTAGATTCATTATAACATTACGCTCTGTATTCACAATCGCATCCATTTAATTTTGAATTATTGGTTATTATCTCGTTCTTTGTTAAAATTATGTAAAAAAAATTTGCAATTTGTATTATTATAAATGTAAAAGATATGCTTCAGCAATTATATATTGCAAGTACTTGTTTAGTTGTTTAAGTTCTTCATCAAAGATTTGTCGTAGGAAGTATTAATTTTTAACTAAATTATATATATCACACTTTATTTTATAACACACCATTACTTCGACTGTATGTAATGGTGTAAATGTATCTCTCTGTAAATATTTTTGTATATATTTACTCATCAAAAAATAACATTTGAAAAACAATTGATATTGATTGAGAGATTTAAGGAAAAATGTTTATATTTTCTTTTCTTTTTTTTTTTTTTAGGTTTAAGACTAACACGTATTACGAACGAATGTCCATATGCAATTGTTGCACCACGCCAAAAAGTAATTATCACTCGTTTATATATTATTGAGAAAAAATTTTATATATATATATATATCAAGTAGTATATATTGTTTGCAGTACCATTGTTTTGTAATCTATCTCTCATGCACACATATATATACACACACATTTTTCATAAAAGATTCTGCCAACAATAATAACGGACTAATTTCGTGAATGTTTGACGGCCGTATCTCGCTAAATAGTAGCTACAAGCTACAGAGAAGATCAAATATTTATTCTTTAAGATATCACGCGCGAGTAACCAAGAAGTCTCTGTAAAATTGTAGATATTAAATTCTTGTATATGCCACATAATTAAACAAAATTAATAAATTTTTCATTAATTATATATAAATATCGAGATATTTAATATATATGTATATGCAACAGTCGTAAAATACTGTGTATTAAATTGACACTGTATTACGCGATGATTTGTTAAACTTTGAAAAGTGACGATGGAGGTGTCGCTCAGTTCCTTTTAAAACGAAATCTTTCATAATAAAAGCAGAGATTGTCGTGACTGATTAAATACTTCACAATAATAGGTTCGATCTTTCTTCCACAAGTGTCTCTTCAGTCTGCAGTTAAACGTAGTTCTATAAGAGATTTAGATCATATTTATCTTAAGCATATGGTCCGTTTGTAACTTTGATATTACAGAATGTACTTGAGGAGTACATGTATTAATAATGTGTATAATTAATATGGCTCTAACTGGCTAATACTTTGAATTGCTTTTTCATTGCGATATTTGTATGTATTTACAATTTTGCGCGAACACATTAACTCTTCCACACACAAATATGAATTTCACATTACTTGTGTAAAATTTTATCTCCATTTTGTCTTCGACATTTCGATCCATGGTGAAGCATCTTGTTATTCATTGAAGAATATTATACATAGATAGAACAGTATCATGTGACGTTATTACTTGTGTATTTTGATACGTGAACACGGGATTCCGTTGTTCCGATATTAGTTTTCTTATAACAACCAATGCGTTAAATACGTTTATTTTCCACTGGTAATCGCTCGATTTTAGAATGTAAGAAATCTAATATATATTAAATAAATAAATTAGAGATCGAAAAATCACAAAGAAATTTAAACTGTGCTTGATATGCATATGTTAATGTTGTAATGATTACATGTCGGTTCGATGCGAGTGTACGTGGGATATGTGACGAATACTTTTTCCACGAATACTCTCTCCCATTCTTTTGTAGAATCCGAACTAAGCATGACTCTGGGAAAGCGCATTGAGAAATTTATCGTCATACACTGTTACTACGCCACAATTCTAAAGATTCTCATTAGACGGCTATAGCGACGAGAATAGATCACGAAAGAATAAAAGTTATTAATAAAGGAACGAAGTTATACTATACTCGATACTTGTGTACTTTAATTAACCTTTTCAGCGAGATGTGGAGAATTGCAAATAACATATTTTTACAATTCCAAATTGTTAGCAGTATATCGTATAAACCCCCTTGTCAATTGCCAGATAATAATAAACATACGCCGCGATTTTCGTACGTATTCGTATTTATTTTGGTTTGCAATCCGGAATAATCGTGAACATTTATCACGAGTTCATCGTCAGCTGCGATATTATCAACAATTGCGTGTTTTTGCACAGTAAATGCGTTATTATTCGTAATACCATCGTGCGAATATTCGCATAAAACTTGTTTAAATTCAGTACTGTATTCTCTCATTTTTGATTGTTTATCGCGTGTTTTTATAACTTCCGATAATGCCCAGAATTTTTCGCTACGCCTCAATTTGCGTGTTTTTTTTTCTTTAATCATTCCTACATTTTCGTTACGTTTTGCTTGACGGAATTCTTCAGATACATCTTTCCCAACACGTTTCAAAAGCGAGAAAGGACGCGGATGATCCTGCGTACTCGAACGATCTTTCAATCGACTGCGTATGAGAAGGCTTCTCTGGACCTCGTAAGGGCGTCCCAAATCACGTATCGGATCACAATCACGACTCGATGTACCGATCAATAAACATTTCGTACCGTTTTCTTTGTCTTGGATTATCGAGTGTCTTATTTTGTGTATCCTGCCGTATTCCTCTTCCGTAGAAACCCGCAATAAACTCGCGTCGCGAAAATCACGTTTGCTGGTACCGGGTGTTCCACGATTCGAATCAAGGGGACGATGCAAGATACTTGCGAGTGGATCGTGATCCTTTAAGATCAGCTCGGGATGACTGCGTATCGGAGCGTCTCTTCGTAAGGCATCAATGTTTAAACTCTTACGTAATATTGCGCCGCGATTCGGATATGGCAATCTTCCGTTCAATGTAATTACTTTATTGACGAATGTAACCACGCGGTTGGTGATAACGGAGAATATTTCCGAAATAAAACTTTCTTCGCATTCCACCCTGGAACGCGGATAACGCGCGTTATCCTTGTAACGAGTTTCCGAGCTATTTTTTGCGACATCATTCCAGTGGGATAAACGTTTCCTAGCCGTAATTCCCGCTTTCGTTATCGGACTTGGATAAACTCCTACGTCGTTTCCGTTTCTCTCATTATCTGAATGAAAAATTGAGATTTAAATCCTGTATTATACATATATAATATTCTACAATTTTTACAATTATTTTCTGATGCTTTTTTTTTTTTAATTGAAAGCAAATTACAAATTATAAAATGGAAATGTGAAAAATTGTTTCTCTTTTTTTTCTCTTTCCAAGTAGAGGATATTGAGCTAATCTTACCTGCCATATATTTATGCAGATTCTTGAATGGAGGAAAGAGATTTACTCTTAACAAAGAGGCGGATGTTGTTCTATTTTCCTCAGATGCAGTCTGGCATTGACGATCGACACAGAGCTTTGAAAAATCCTTAAGTCTTCCTAGGAACATGTTTTGTGAATGATCTTTTCCGGTAATATCGTGCGCGATGGCATTTCTTAGATTTTCTATCGAATTGTATTTATCCAATTCTTCAATATCCGGATCGGTAGTCATACTCATCTCTCTTGTTGCTATTTTCTTATCACTTTTCCGCTTACTTCGATATTCACAATTTTCGTTATTATATACGATATTCGTCATCAACGAAACAATGTGAAATCTCGTTTTTTTCTTGCTTTTGCTTATTGGTACTTGATTCGCGCTCTGCTCTGTCGCTTCATTTGCGGATAAGATTTTGCCGTTTTTATCTTTCTGTTCATCCTCCTGCCTGTCGCTTTTCGGCTTCAACGTAATTTCTAGCGATGAAGTATAGTCGTTCGGTGATTTTCGCTCCCTTTCCTGCGCGCTCGAAATTGGCCCAACGTCCGTGACTTCTGCAATAGTTATGGTTTTCATCTCCGTTTGCTCAGCTTTCGGCGACGAGACACCTTGCGAGTCCCTAGTCTCAATGTCGTACCCCTTAATTGCCTCATTCTTTCTCGAAATTGCGATTTCAGTCTCTGCTTGTTTTTCAAACTGTCGCAGATCCGCCGAACTTGTAAATTCCTGCCGATCCATTATTCGGCCCAGGCTTCGAATCTCAATCGCATCTCGCGACTCGCAAACGTTTTCTGCATCGATCTTCTCGCTGAGCGTAATCGCGTCGCTCTCCGATCCCGTTAAAGTCCTCACCGATTCATCGTCGGCGACATTGATATACGCTTTGGCCATCCAACGTTTCGCGTCGCACGGAGCCTCCAGGTCGCTTTTCCCGTCGCATTTTCGCGCATTCGCTTCGTATCTCACGCAGACGTTCGACGTTAGCTTCATCAAGGACGACGGTCTCTCGACGTTACTCGCGTTTATCTCGACGATCCTCGGTCGGAGTTTTTTTTTAGCCTCGTCGACGCTCTCGTCCGACGTCGTCCTGTCGCAGCAGGTGCAGTTCTCCGTGCTGGAGGATTGCTGAAGATCGGCTGTCGTGGCACGTTCCTTCGTGGAACTGGTACCACCGGTGTCCGTCGTGGTTTTCGGCGGATTTCCGCGCGTGCTGGTTACCGGAAGAGGGGCAGCGATTTGCGTGGACTTAGTTTCGGGCTTACTCGCGCACGGCTTCAGCAGCAGCCTCTTGGGACTCCGCGGTTTTACGCAGACGAACGGATCGGGCGAGCGGGGAATGTCCTGCGGTAGTGTGCCGTATAACCTTCTGGGATCCTCGAATCTCGCCGAGTAACACGGTCTGGAGAATTGTTGCACGATGCGGGACGTCAACGTCGGCGCCGGCAACATCGCGCATCGTCTACGGTCGAACTCGGCCTCCACCTGACGAATCTTGTTTTGAATATTGCTCAGCCGAGTCTCAGCGATCGCACGCTGCGAGCGATAGGGCGCGAAGTTCACGTTCACCCGCTCATCGCATTCCTTCTGTCGCAATGCCGACAGGAAGTCTCGCAGCTCGGCATCGGACTTTAGTGCGAGAACCGTGGGATCTATAAGATCGGTCTCCACCTTGGAATGTATATATATAAGTATATATTAGTGTTTATAATAATGTTTAAATTAATAATTTTATATAAATATTTCTTTAATTATATTTATGATTTTTAGGATAAAATTAGAATCATGTACAACTTATTATCAGATTAGAGTTGATAAAGTTTTAGATTTATTAGTTTGAATTGTTCGATATAATGGAAATAAATTATTTAAAAAATACTCTTTATTAAATATATTTTAAGATATTAATTATATGTAATTCTTTTTTGATGATTATTGAAATATGATTATACTTTTTTATTATTTTCTTTATAGTTTTTATATTTGTTAAAAATATTAAATAATTATTTTTTGACGAGAGAAGAGTAAACGTATGTGTATAGAGATGAAGAATAAAATTGTTAACGCGCGAATCAACGTTAATACCTCCACACCGACGCCCTGAGTTTCCATTATCTTCTGGTTGACGAGTCCCTCGACCTGCGCCTTTAGCAGATTCATCTTCAGCTGTACCAGGGTGAGAATAGGAATGATATTGGGCGGCGGATTGGCAGTCATGTGCAGGTTGATCAGCGCGTTAACTTGCTGCGCGTTCCTCGACTCCGATAACAGCTGATCCTTCGTCAGAACGTTTATAGCCTTCTGCGCCCTCGCCATCGTGTCCTCCATGGTGGTGGTTACGTTCGAGCCCGGTACTTTGCGCAATATCAGTCGCGTGGCGGCGCACGCGATGATACCCTGCATCGAGAGGAATTGTGACGCCAATGCTTGAAGGTGCAGCGAGGACGGGCAGCTCCTCTTCGTGCAGATGGTGTCGTCGGTGGTGGGCACGCAACGGTGCTCGTCCAGATCGGGATCGTAACGACAACCGACGGTTCGCGCGACGCTTCTGATCTCCGTCGGGTCGACGTCCCTTCTCCGGCAGCATCCGCAATTCTGCGCGGTGTCTCGCGCGCGAGTAAACGGATCGTAAAACGGCATTGCTACGGGATAGGGATAGAACGGCGGTGGCGGCGGATAACATGCGGCCGGATAAGTTAATCCACTCGGCGGATACGCCGCTGTTGTCGGAGGAAGCGAACCCGTCGCCGTTGCCTGCGGCAAAATCGCCTGCTGCTGCTGCTGCTGCTGTAATTGTTGACAATTACCGGGCAGGATGAAAATGGGCGCGGTGTTACTGACGCAAGCACGAATCTGATCCAAAATATTTTGCGACAGCTGGCCGCAGCTGGGATGACTTGGCGGGGGGCTACACGGGCTTTGATAGACGGGATGGCACGGATTCGTTATCGGTTGCGGTGCACATTGGTGCGTTACTACGTAAGTGTCTGGCTGGTAAGCGAAGGGTCCTTGGATAGACGAGGAAAGTCGAGGTAGAGTAAGCAGTTCGAGATATGTTTTGTGTAAATTATATATATATATATATAATTTTTTAAATAAAATATTGTAATTAATTTAATTTATATGTAACATGTTAAAAAATATTAACGTTTAATTGGCACTGATTGACTTTCTACCTTGAGAAGTTCCGGAGCACGGAGCAGTTTGCATCTGTTGAGTACTGGTACTTTGCCGTTGCTGGTATGTGGGAAAATTATACTGACTCGTCTGTACAGGTACGTTCTGACAGGGCGCGACCTGTGACATCGAGGCCGCGTTACAAGGTAAATTAATCATCGGTATCAGAGGTTAGATCATTGATTTGCTTTAGAAATTTAGATCCCGGCTGCGGCTGTCGTGTCCATTTATTTCAGTTGGTGATCAATAATGCATTATTCTGTTTCTCTCTCTCTCTCTCTCTCTGATTTGTTTGTAATTTAAGAGAATTATACTTGAAAATTTAGATTTGAATGATGTGGAGATGTCAAGCACGAGATGTTCGGTGCTTTCGTTAAAAATTTGAAGTTGTAGCGACTCGTTAAAATAAAATTACGCTATCGATAGTTTATATTGTTGAAGAAAATTCGTTGGCGCATAAATAATCGCAAAGTGTTTTCTTTCAAAGCGTTCGAGAAAAGATTACTGTAAAATAAAGCCTTTTTTTCAGCTCTGCAAACATCTTTAATTCCGCATTTTAAATGTACGTTCGCCACGGAAACTTCACAATTTATGCTCTTCGCTCGAAGCTTCAAGTTCGTTACGACGAACGTGGCAAGAGACAATTTTTCTTTCGGCATTTTAAAGTCCGAAGCTCACGCGTCACCTGGTTAAAATAAATCCGATTAGTTATACAGATCCGATTAGAGTGAGTAATTTCTTTAATAAGACGGTAATCTCTGTAACGCAATTTAAAGTTACTTCCACTTTTCTTACGATCGATACCTTTTTCCGGATTAAATGCCGATGAAAATATACTTAAGGCGACGGGGACGCTAGCTAAACGGTTCGTCACGTCTCGTTCGCGGCGTAAACTCGTTTGCGACGTCATTAAAAGCCAATGAAAGCCGGTTTCGTTATCTTGAAAGAGTGGGGAGATACAGTTCATCGTGCTATGACTTTTTACGCTCATTCATTACGTGCAGCTGGGCTAGTCTCTCGTGACACGGACGTCTCTAAATAAGAGACTACGGTAAATACGGTATCGCGATTGTGTACTTGATATGTGTGCCATCTTTCGCATGATGAATAACAATATCCGACGAATTATGCGCTTAAAGGAATTATCGTGAGAAGGAAAACAATCTCTCGAGCCGTCGAACAAATCCAGAAGAGGAAACGTGACTGGACTTTATTAAGTATATCAGACCTACGTTTGATGTGACATTCCTTATCTAAAATTATCTCTAGAATCTTTCTTTTCTCTTATTCAAGATCGGTCATGGATTGAACAGATGATATAATTACTATACACATATTAATGAAAATTATAGATAAAAGAAAAACTAATATTCTCTATTTGAGTTTTTAGAACTGTTGACCTGAATCAGTCAAATGAATGAGGAATTGTCAATGAAATGAATGGAGGGGAGACCTTATTCCGGTTATGTAACAGAGATAAGTGAACTTCTAGTTAGCAGTGGACCACAGCAGGGAATTATACGAGTGATTCTAGAATCCACTGGGGTAAAGCATATTTGATAAAACATTTCTTTCATACTAATTTGTATATAATTGCGGGAGGTACTCGTATCATCTGTTTGGTTATTAGCGGAAACGCTTGTCTACGTTGCACCACGATTCGTTCTCGGGGCTAACAACACGGTTAAAATGTTTTTAATTATTCCGGCGACTCGTTGTATTTCGTGACGATAAACATTATTAACGTGCGCGGCACTCGTCGCGACAACGTTATTAGGACGAGAACGGGGACATAAAGAAGAAAAAAAAAAAAGAGAGAAGAAAAAATTCCTCATAATTCTCGACTTTCCGGCTTTAAGCGCGCGCTCTCGCAGTGCCGGTGTCCTTAATTGCTGCCGTGTTTTATTACAGCGATATTATTTTCCCTTTCGCTATGGCCGACCCAGATTTCCGCACCAAGTCAGGGGAGCAGTGCCGGTGCGGAGACTGCGACTTCATAAGGCGGGAATTGATACCGGAGATGGTGCACGATCGTCGCTTCTGCGAGTCCGGCTCGAGGGAGTTTGTCGAGTTCGATTCCGTTGACGTGGAGCATCTCGTTGACGGGATGCGCGATTATACGACCAAGCTGTACCGGGTGACGGCGCGCGTAAAATTTTCCGGCGAGACGTGCAGTTTCCCACTCGTTATCAAGTTGCCCAAGACAGACGCGGAATCTCCGCCGTCCGGCCCTTTTCAGAACGAGGAGATGTTTTACAGCAAGATGACACTCGAGTACGGAACGGACGGTGTACCGAAGTGTTATATGTCCGACTTGGGTCGATACGGTCGGCCGGTCATCGTGTTGGAGGATCTGACCGCGCGTAGTTACGCACATGTAAACAATAAATTAGACGAGGATCACTTGAAATTGTGCGTAAAAGCCCTGGCGGCGTTTCACGGCAGAGGATTGAGGCTGAAAGCGCGCAAGTTTCCCGTTTTTCGAGAATTCTATGCGAAACTGTCTGTGCCGGACAGCTTGTATTCCGTTCATCAGATGCTCGGTGCCAGGTATGTAAATCATCTTTTATCGTAATACGTACGCACGTTAAAAAATACCGAAACGATTACGCGAATCTATCTTTTATAGATTGTGTTAACGTTTGCTACAATAACATTTCTTTTAATAAAAAAATATCTCGCGAGACAATTTACGTCGATTTCTGATTTTAAAATGTGTGACCAACATATAATCTCTATTGTAGCTAACTTTTATAATAATAACATATTATTATCATATCTATTATTAATATTTTATTAATTAAAAAGTATCAGTGAAAAAAGATTTGTAAAATACCCTCGATCTCTTGTTGCTTGTAGCACACATTTGAGTTTCGCATCCCTCGAGTCAAATCTCGTTGAGAAAATAAAAAAAAAGCTACACGTAATGGAAAGTCTGGCCACGGAGATCAACGACGTTTCGACCGTCTGTCACGGTCATTTCACGTGGGATAACGTACTGTTCAGGCACGAGAATGGCAAACCGAGCGACGTAAAGATGATCGATTGGGAAACAATGAGATACTGCTCGCCGGCGATCGATTTCGGTCTCATTCTCTTCGCCAATATACCCGACGAAAGTGAATTGCCGAAAATCGAGGCATTCTGTCGGAATATTTTGCGACTTTACTTGGACACCGTGAAGGAGGAGTATCCAGAAGTGGAGCGCGAACTTTTGGAACGAGACATTATCGCCAAGCTACTGCTGGCGTATATTAGTTTGTGCGATGACAGCCCGGCTTGTGGGATTAGAATCACGTACGAAGAACTGGGGATGATGTTGCACGTGCTCGATGGTCTGGGTAGCCTCGATTAGAACCGCTCCCGTTGTGTACATTGGCAGTTTATTTGATCCTCTACGATATACGCGATACTACTTGTTCCACGTGTAAGCTCTATCACAACTTTATCGCGCGTGTTCGTGATAAGAGAAGGGATTCGAAGGGAGTGTTATTGGCAGATATGAAAGGGTATGTTAAAAAAAAAAGCGTATGTTATCGCTTTACAAATGATTATATCATCGATGAGTTTAAAATTCTTATACTTTTTTTATTAAAGTTCGTGAAAAAATAATTTTCCGTTTTATTTGTTTAAATTATTCGTTTTGAAATTATAAAATTACTCACGTATTTCATTCTTGCAACTCTTATCGATGTCTGTAAAAAATGAGACAAATCTAGCGATTTTTAAGAAGCACGAATGGATAGCGTCGCGCGCGTAACAAATTATTAATATTATTTTTTATTGATCGTAATAAACTAACTTTATATGATGTTGCAAAAGCTTTATTATAGCATCTCTTTGTTTTTGTATTCAGTTCATCACATTTACACGATTGAGATGCTTATTTTTTACACGCGATGAATGTATCGTATAACAGCTGCCGTTATGATATATAGCGTCGGTGTCCAGCAATGAAATGCCTTGTTACTCGGAAATGCAAGCTCGTATTGTTACTACGGATTACGCTGCTCTCGATGCTGATATTGTCCTAGTTTGATATTTTTAGATTTATTTGCCATCCACATCTTCATTAATCTGCGTTATATATTTGTTGAAATTTCCATTAAGATAATTCCGACTAAAGTTGTCGAAATAGTTAGCTATATATAAAGAAATTATTATCGAAAGAATATTTTTCAATCATGTAATTCTAAGTGGCGATTAAATTTATCAAGAACATATATATCCTTTTTAAATATATAAACGATAAATAAATTACTGCACGTCTCTTTCCCCGTACAATTTTCCGTGTCTTGGAATTATCCTATACATTTTCCCGAAGAAATCAGGAGTTATCAGTGATGTTGCTTCATCTCTCAGACGCTTCCACAGCCTCCGGCGCGGTATTTCGAGAAGGTTGTGGTTGAAATCTCATTGGCCGACGTATGCCAGGATTCGCTTGCTGGTTCAAGGATACCCAATATATAGCGGCCAACAAAAAGATCAGGATGATAGCGGAGACGAGCATCCGTCTTGCTCCACAAGTGGACCTCACCGCCGCCGTTATGATGGGAGAGCATGCCGCCGCGACTTGCTTTGATGGAACGCATTCCTGCACTTGCTGGCTGCTGTTACACGGGCAATGCGTTCTTGTCAGTCCCCATCCCATTTCGGAATTTTGTAATTTTGACCGTTCCGTGCCGAGAAATGCGTGTCAGCCAAATTACGTTGGAGAATTGAAACCCGAATCAGATTGTCTCAGTCATGACAGCGGACGAGAGAATCGATTGTCCGACTTTCTATAAAATCGCTGATCGATTGTGCAATACACACGCACTCGAGAAACAAACTCGAAACTCGCTTCAGCAAATAAGCAAATTGTGAATTTAAATTATGTAATCTCTTAATTAAAAATTAATATGAACGAACGAATCATTAAGACTTGGACATAACTGTTAGATTAATTACATCTCGATAAGATCCCGATGTAAAAATTATTACTTTTCGTACCTAGATTCCGTACTAAATAACGTGATCGCATATATTTTCTTCATTTTAGCTGTAAAATGATAGTTGCGCTCTGATTTTATGGCACCACGGTGCGATTGGAGCAATTTTCTGTTTTGTCGTCGGTCAATCTATTTTATTAATGAGAGCAGAGCATACTACAAATACAAATGAGACTATTCCCATGCGCGATGTTATTCGTGTGTCAGATGAATATATTTGGAAGTGACCGCGTCGAGAGAGATTCGGTGCTTTTCGGAGAATCGTCCGTTGCAGAAACGGATAGAGTCAGAGAAGTTGGAAATTATGTACATAGTTGACGACCCCTTTACGGCTTTGGCGTTCGTCTATCTGCACGATTATAGTACAGATGTTTGCGGCATGTTGATCGCGGTCCTGCGGCGCGTCCGTATATAGAACAATGCTCGTGCTTCTTACGCAGGCACAATACATTCGGCTGCCGCGTTTATGTTTTCGCTCGAATAACTTGCCGGGCATGATCGCATGCTTCAGTTTCACAGCCGTCGAATGTATGAAAGAGGTGTCTAGGTAGATTGTTTGTACCGTCATCACCGCCACTAACAAACCAATGCATGCCGCATCTGTCTTTATCATTTTTGCTTTTCAATCGCTATCACGCAATCTTTTTGCGATAGAATGGTATATTTCAATTGATGTAGCAGCCTTCTTGCAGAATAGATGCAATTGCGCGCAATAACAATTTAATATTCCTTTCGAAATAAAATTGTGTCGCAGCGGAATTTTACATCGTAATTTTAAACCATTTCATTTAGGAAACAAAGGCAAATGAAAATTAAATGATACTTTTATACGCGACAAAAAGTGGAATTTACCAATTACGATAAAAGATGCAACGCGCGCGTGATTATTAATCGTCATATTATATATTATTGAAAGAGAAAGAGAGAAAAAATGTTTTTAATCAGTGTAATTTTTTAATATCGAAAAGTACGAGCTTGGTCAGAATTCAATAACGAAATACTGATTGTTCAAACAAACACGCTCTTGCGTAACGGATTCTTTTCGCGGTCTATTATTTTGAGAGCATTAGAGGAAAGCAAGTTAAAACAACTCGTCTAAATAAAGACTCACTTAACGGTCGACAGTGATTTCAAGATTTCAAGATTAGACCGCAGACGAAGATGACAGAGTAGAGGCTCTCGATACAGCCTCCATTCTTCTCATTTCAGCTTTTTTCTTCTAATTCTGCGTACAGGGTGCGAAGAGGCAAACGACCTCGAGAGATTTGTGAGCGCTTCATAATGAAGCACCTTCGCGGGAGGCAGGCGATTTAATTTTATAAATATCAGCCATACGTCAAGCACGGAACAAGAATTAGCATTTATTAAAATTTTATAAAGCTATAGATTTAAAATTAAAATTTTATCAAGCTGTAGATTTAATAATTTTCCGTGATCTCCATTTCGTGTTGGAGATAATGAGAATAAGTGAAAAAACAAAACGCTCGATACTCATCTCGATAGAATCCGGTTAACAGTTTTACGAAATCGCTAATTTAGGAAAGACACTGCCACATCAGTCGCTTTCGAGATATATGACTGACGGTGTAAATGTGCGCGACCGGCCAAATTATTATCCGGCATATATTTTAGCGGAGGAATGCCGCTCGAAAAATTTTCAAACGCTCGCGTGTTTCTCACTCTTGGCCCATTAAATTTTTCACGCTTGCATACCAACATTATACTCCGGAACATTCCTCGCGGTCGAATACATTCTGACTTTCCTGAAGGATGAGTCTAGATTGTACGACGGCTGCGAATATTGTACGTCGTTCTTCTTATCTTATCATGTGAATAATGATAAAATAAGTGTACAATAATAAACAAATTTTAATTATGTTTAGAAGAGAGGAATTTTGAAAATTATGACAAAAATACAGAATGGACTATATACGTGTATGTAGGGCAATTATTGCCTATATGTTTTTTAAAAACGTCGATAATAATTACGATTAATAATTATAGATATTTATCATTATTCATGGTATTTGAATCAGATAACTACGCTGTAACATACGTTAAAAAATAATACTGTGTAAGTAATGCAATAAGATTTTGCAGAGAAATAAAATGCAGAAGGCGAAAAGTATAAACAAAAAAAAATTAGTTAATTTTGCTAAAACGTACATATACAATACAATATTTGCGAATTACTTCAAACAAAATAATTTAAACTCACCAGTACGATGCGCAACGACGGAGTTGTAGTAGACCGTTATGATCTGTAAAAATACAAATACATCCAAATTACACACTGTATATAAAACAATGTCAAAAGTAATGAATATTTCAAAAAATATTTATATTACACTCAATTGAATTTTTCTTTTGATTCTTTAAATAAATATTTAATAAAAAGTTTCATAATATCTGAAAAAAAATTTTTAGAAATAAACTTTTTCGGTTATAAAATATAAAAAATATATGAAAATATATGTTTTGTGTAAACAATTTAAATAATTATAAAACTTAAATAATGTTGAAATATGTATTTTTTATACATGTATGTAAAAATATTGATTATTATTAATATCTTAAATATTGCAAAATTCAAATAATAAATCATAAATAAATAATATAAAATATATAATAATAAAATATAATACATAAAATATATAATAATATAAATAATAAATAAATCAAAATTATAATGTAGAATATTTCTTTTTGTATGCATTATATTACGCAATAATGTAAAATAAATCGCAAAAATAACTAATATTCCACATGTATATCTCAAATTATAAAATAAAATAGATTATGAATTGTTTACCCCGCCATCGCGCGTCCCGATGCCTCTCCGCGCCTTTTCTGCTTCCATTCTGCGCTGCTTCCTCATGACACTCGCTCGCGAAAATACACGAAAATAATTACGATCACGCACGTACTAATCAGTGAAATACGACGATTGTTAATCGTATAATAATCGTAGAAAATAATCCCGTTCGATGTCTTCTCGTATTTGTCGCGATCGCGTTTAGGAAGCTAATACGACGTCACATGTGAAAACGATTGTATCTGCTCACTCGAGTCTCGGCGCGAGAATGACAACACAAGCCGACCGAATGTAAACGCGCTTACACGTCGTAAAAATCGAGCATCGAATTTTAATAATCGCGTACACGACACTTGCACGTACTTGTCGCGATCGTATTTAGGAAGATAATGCGACGACACACGCCGCTATATATCTTACTTACTCGAGTCTCCTTGACGCGACCGAGAAGGCGATCGAGCATTATATATACAATAACACGGCTATACGCCGCAAGTATTTTGTAGTGCGTTAAATATGTGGCATTGAACACGCATACACACACACACACACACACACCCATAACACAGTGCTTGATTTTACGACGTGTCGCGACGTGTTGCGACGTGTAGCGAGCGCGTTATTGTTTTGTCTACTGTCTTTCGCGCGGCGAGGACTCCGAGCGCTCTGTGTGTCGTCGCAGTATCCTTCGAGACGCGATCGCGAGAAGACAGGAAACTTTCTTTCTGTAATTACGATCATAGATTGTCTACCCGTGTGAGATTAAGAAACCTACGATCAACATTTCATGAAAACATTCCATTTAACGTTATCATATGCTTCGAAGCATTTGGAGCAAAGAAATCTTTCGCCCTCTTCGTCCTGATTGACCAATCAAACGACGCGAAACTTCGACACACGATATGAAGTATGCTGCACGCTATTGCTATCGCAGTCACAGTCTCATTGTTACATAGTTCGCGCTCGCGACGGTCGCAAGTGATACGTATCGCGTATCGCTCCGTATTGCTTCTTCTTTCTACGCATATAGAAGTGAATCCTGCGCGCAAATAAACATCGGGACTGTCGAGTAAAGTGCCGGGCGACCATTTTATCGTATTGTTTAGCGCGCACCGTCGCCATTAATCGTGTTTTCGCGATCGCGTCCTTCGTCGATCGACGCCGATATGGACTTGCCGTTGGAGCATCATGGCCGCCCAAATGGACTTCGATAGATTTTCGGTACATTTTCGCGTTCGAAAGAAAGCGTCGCGACAGACGCAACAGGATTGTGACGTGTTTCACCGGTTTTTGTCCGCTAAAATCGCGTTTCGGGAGTGCCGAGTAAAGTATCGGGCGAGTATCGTTTCGCGAGTGAATTTGTGTAACTCTAGTAAACTTGCGTGTGTGTGTGTGTGTTTCTACGAAAAGGCGGGAAGGATCGGATTACAACGATTATGGTCTGGAGCGCAAGATGGCGGAGGATATTGCCGGACGGACGGAATTTCATCTATTTGTGAGTAAAAACTTTTTCACTAATAATTACGTGTATATATGTATATTCGAAATGTATTTACTGTTTTATATATGAATATTATATACAATGTACATTGTATATGTATATATGCCAAAATGTATTTTAAGAATAATTCTCTAATTAATAATAGAAGAAAATGCAATAAAACGGCTTTATATAAATATATATACATATATATATATATATATACACAATATATCTTTAGCCAGATTTCCAACTTGTGTGCGCAGCTAATTTTAAGCAAGAGTATCGATCAATGCTGCTAATTTATGGCCATTTATATATAACAGATGAATATGAGAATATGGAAATAGAGTAAATGTACTTTGCGTTGCGATGCATTTCCATTTTATTTGCGGACAACGTAGGAGTAGGAAGAGCGTTTCGACGTGTCGGATAGCTATAAAAGGTTACGATTCCCGTGAGATTTTCGACAGGACGCATTCGCGAGAAAAACGCGTTTTGCTCGTTACCGCGAACGAACTGGATCGTCGCGCGCTATGTTGCATTATACACGGTGTTAAAATTGTCGTTATCGTTTTACGGAATTTACTTGGTGGTGCGATGTGCCGCGCGACTGTAACAAGAGAGAGAGAGAGAGAGAGAAAGAGAGAGAGAGAGAGAGAGAGAGAGAGAGAGAGGGGGGGAGAGCTTCGTGCTTCTCGCGGAAACAAGGGGGGGGGAGGAGGGGGAGGGAAAGCAGGCGAAACGTTGCATGCCTAATCAGACAACGACGGCAGACAGTGCTTTATGCGTTCGCTCCATCTGCAGATTTCCGTTTAATAACGTCATCTGTATGCAGGAGTACATTATCTTTAGCCGTCTCTTACCCGCTTTCTCCCTCCCTCTCGCGTGTGTTCTCCCTCCCGTCCCTCTCTCTCCCGTTGAAGGATTCCAGTGCATTCGCGCGGCTTCTTTCCCCGTGACGATTTAGCGGTGGTTGTTTAAGGTGCTCGTTAAGCGCTACTTTCGACGATTCATCTTCGAGTCTCGTCGAATTAGTTTCGTGATTCTCGCCATAATGCGATCTTCAAAGGAATCGAGTGTGAGGGATGCAGAAATAAAATTC
Source organism: Lasius platythorax (assembly GCA_963971435.1). NCBI lineage: Eukaryota > Metazoa > Arthropoda > Insecta > Hymenoptera > Formicidae > Lasius > Lasius platythorax. The sequence goes on along the minus strand of OZ020536.1, from coordinate 2,145,409 downwards.
GCATTCTCAAAGGTTTTTCTATGTTAAATTAAGAATACAGTTGTTTTTTTTACTCGTATATTATTACTGCGTAATATATTCTATATATCTCTGCAGATCTCTCTCTCTCTCTCTCTCTCTCTCTCTCTCTCTCTCTCTCTCTCTCTCTCTCTCTCTCTCATTTCTCATTTCTCATTTCTCATTTCTAGATAAAAGTGCAGCGAAACAGAGGATTTATAATTCAATTTTATAATTAATAACATAGTCTCGGAAATGTGTGCATATTTTTTCATTAATTTATTCATATTTTGCCGATGGGCTTTTTAACTTTATTATAAATTTTGATAAATATAGAACCTGCGAGTTTTGCTTCTCTCTACCATATATACAAATAGTATAAATGTAATTTTAGAAAAGATGAGAGATAACTAATTCATTCGCGAAAAGAAATAAAAAATGTATTAAATTTGGAAAAGCTATTTTTAAAATTAACATTACAAGATTCGCGTGAGAGATGCACTGCGTCTTCTTCTACGTGACGTTTTTTAATCTTCTCGCTGAACTTAAAAGAGGTATCTAATAAATTAGTATTATGGTACCTCCTTTTTATAAAGAATATCCATTTTCCTTCGTGTCTGTGTGTTTAACTTTAAAAAAAGTACAGGGAACTCTTCCGCGAGAAGGTTCCCAGCCTGATATCGACTACGTTGACGACCGCGGGACTATGTCTACATAGACGAGCTAAATCTTGGTCTTAACCCTCGCCTGCCCTTGTCAAAATATGTATGTCGGGGTAAGTTCCGTGCCTACGATCTTAATCCGACGGTTATCCGGCGCCAGTAATTTACGTGAATCGGTAGCTGCCGTGTGCGACAACACTATGCCTGCCCTTAAAAGGGATCTTTAAGCACACACGATATAATTAACATGTTAAAATTTTAATTAACGTACTATATTAAACAGCAATCAATTTACTAATAACGAATTATATTTGAATTATTAATGCATGCGCTCATTCGATCATTGTTGATAACGTAGCAAACATGTTGACACAATTTGGTTGATGAAATTCAGTTGTGACACATCGTGATATATTTTCCAATCACAATTACAATTATTAAATTTTTAATGCTTTACATCTGTCACTAGGTTTTAGACATTTAATATGCTATATAACTATTTTATTTTTTCTCGTTCCTCTTCAATGTGTACCTTTTATTTCTGTAGGATAAACTTCAAGATTGCAGTGATTCGCGAATATCGTACGAAATGACATTCGCGTTATACGCGCGTTTTATATCGGATATCGCGCGCACTTTAATTAAGGTGAGCTAAAGTTATCTTAATAGGCTCTTTTCATTTCGCGTACGATGGCCAAGCGTATCGCAATTTTATGTCAGATTTTACTTGCAGTCGCGGAAGAGAGTATATCAGAACTATAGTGTCACAGATATTAAAAAAGAACTGCCGCTTGATCCCATTCGAAGCATTAAATTGAAAATCGACGGATATTTTTCAAATTAATTGTCAAAAGTGTACAAAATATTAATTTTAATGTTAAGTAGACTTCAATTAGAAAATGTTAATCGAAGGGGAATCAGTTACAAACCCATTACGGATACTTAAAATTAAACGTTATACGAAATGATGAGACATCGTCTTGAAGACGGTAATGAGACATCGACTTTAAAACAGCAGAAAGAATCGGCGGATAAAAGAAAGCGCCGAGAATTTGTACGTTGCGCGTATGTACATACGACTGCGATTTCCGTAGCTAACGTGCCACTAAACTTAACAGCAGTCATTCCTTGACGATTCTGCGCTTGAGCGAAATCTGCCGCGTGAAATTTACACGCCGTTAACCTTTTGTAAGTATATGTTCCTCTTCATGCGATCGCGCTCGAGGCTCAAGACGCCCGTCGTCGTCTTACCGGGGATTCGATACGCCGTTATCGTCGCTCAAGATCTCGCACATGCACATGAACGCGGTGTACGCGTAAATTAGCTTTCCGAGAATCGCGATACTCTCTTTTTCTGCTTCGTTTCTTTTTTCCATTGAAACCGGAGATAGTCGCGGGCTTTTAAACTTAGCCGATGTCACGCTTTAGCGAAGAAATATCACAGACGACTTAAACACAGCGAAATATATTACATATAATATGACTACGATAAATAACTAGTAAAAAAAATACATATATTGCAACGCAAATATATTTTTTTGGCGAAAGAAATTTTTAAATTTTGACACGTCGAGTTTGGTAAGTCGAATCTTTTTGCGACTTGATTTTCTGCAGGATTCATCGAAAATAGAGAAATCCGCTCTATCGGGTTTTGTCGATCGCGATATTTTGACAATGAGTAATGACAATTTGACAAGTGCAACGCGCGCTTTAATTTGCGACTCCCGGCTCGGAGGTGCCGGAGATTCGTATTCCATGCACGACTTAATCGATAAATTATTGAGGGATCCATGGGACCGAGGGCGGTTTCGCGTAATTCACCGATTGCTACGCAGTCACTACAATGTATAAAAAAAAAAAAAAAAAAAAAAAACGACAGAGAGACGCGATTTTATGGCACACCTGCGATTTGTTTTCCTGTTTAATGCACACGTGCGTTATACTTCTATATAACACATCGGGGAATTTTATCTTTCGACGATGGGTTTCGCACGATCCAGAACGATCGGTCGCAAATGTGTCGCGTGACTATTATAGATCGCTTTCAGGAAATACGGTAGTTCGTCTTGCAGGAATTGATATTGCTGCGATTTATCACCATATATAACACAGCATTGACCATATTGTTTGTTTTGATCATATTTGTGTTTTTTTCTTTTTTCACGTCATAATTTCTCCTTCCCTCGGAATTACATAAACCAAATTGATGTGATAAATTTTAGCTAATTAATTATGCAACATTCACGAATTATTTACTTGAAAAATTATATATCAATAAATAGAGTTAATTATGTACATAGAAGTATAGGCAGTTGGCCTATTTATCCTATATAAATATGTCCTGTCAAATTTAGTACGCTAAACAGGGATTCGGCAGCTCATATGCGTTCATATCCACATCCTTTGATTCGCGTTATTTACATCGTGGCTACGCGCAAATATCGGCATCGCTATTCCTATTTGCTTTCCGTTTGTCAATCTGCGCGAACGATGGACCATTACGCGCATCGGTTACAGCCGGCGTATTAATTGCTCAGAAATGAAATTACAATGCGATAGTCCGTGAACGATATAAACACATTTCCTATTAATCCGATTGTAAGGATGTCTGATATAATAACCAATGTTTTATATCGATTATCGATATTCGCGTTGAAAAAAATTACTATTACATCATGTGATGTTTTGCGCTGCCTAGAAAAATGGTTCTGTTTTACGAGCGTATAGTATAAAAATTTCTTTCAATATTCAGATATTTAATACAAAGCAAAAAATATATTCTGGCGGTAAAGTGGGAATAATTAATTGTTTCACAATTTTTTATATAGCATCTATATTTCACACACAGGTGATTGTCGCATGTACGACAATTAATATTACACAGGGTGTTCTGGACTTAACCAAAAAATAGTTTGGCGAATAAATATTTTTTTTATTCGATCTGAGAAAGGTATCCTGTATAATTAATTGTTGTACATACGAGAAGCAACGATTAATTTTACATGAAATATAGATTCTAAAAACGAATAGCTTTTTTTTCTATCCAACGACGTCTGGCGCGAAATAAATTAAAGACCGTCTCTTGATTGCTCTCCTCATCCGTGACTTAGAGTGAATCGCATTCTTTCGCTATATCGTCTATCGGATCGAGACGAACAGGACTAATTTGAAAATAGAAATGACATCCACACTGCGTTCCAGTCAGCCGAAGGAATCTCTTTATTACATAGCACGCCGTAAAGTATTGCGCGATGAGGAATGTCCGTCTTTTTAGCGATAATGACGATGCTCCGGATACCGGATGTTCGATGGCGAAGGAAGCCGTTCACCAAGACAACTGCGTTCCACGGATGTATGTAGTTCATGAAGCATTATCGGTGCATCTCCAACGCGCGCGCGTTTAATGAAGAAATGATGCGTTTCAAAGAGCTGATTTATCTCGCTTCGCGTTTGCACTAATTTTCAAATGACCATAATCCTCCGTAATCTATCTGCCATGCATTATCGTTCGATCGGAATTATCGTTCGGAATTCGCATACACGGCTTATATACAGGGCAGTTCTGGCCAAATGTGCTTTTAGCAATAGCTTATTGTATAAATAATTAAAAGGGATTATATTTAAACAAGTTTTAGCAAATTTATAGATTGAAAAATTCATGTGCCGCTGAATATCATTTTTCACATATACAAAAAACTTGTTCGCGAGGTTTATTATTTGTCTTGAATTAATCACAGTATTAATTTTGATTCCCACATCTGTTCTTTTTCGCTCTCCCACTATTTATAAATAACAGATTTGTATAAAGCGTTGATGAGAAAGAGAGAGAGAACAGATTTATATAAATATTTCGTACGTAAAAGAAAATATTGAATTGGATCATTTCATTGCACATGTCCTTTTTCTTCACGGAACAATTACATTTTATTACGTTGACGACCCCAAAGATGAACTGCCCGTAATTCGATGATGGCTGGCTCCCTCTCGCCACTGACTTTTCTCTCTGAGTGACGAGCCTGTCTTATTTTATCTTATTTCTGTCAGTATCTCTTGTCCAACTCGTTTATCGCGTCAGTCAGCGCGTTAGCAACCGCTTCCCTTTTTCTTATCAAATTGCAGCGAGAAACGTTAATTAATCGATGGTTTTTTTGATTAATAATACAGTTGTATATAAAATCTTATCATGTGAAAATTTTTGCCAGAGACTTGGTCGTTCGGGTAAGATCGCGAAGCTTACAGATGAGTTACTTGGTTACCGCGTGTCAGGTGTAATGTATCATACATTCGCTTACTTTCGATGCTTTATCATCGTGTACGAAAAGTGGAAAATTTAAGATATTTTGCAGATTTAAGGTTTACTCCGCGTTCGGACACCTTTACGGAAATAAATCAAGCGCTTCCGTATTTTGAAATTTATTATAATATTTTTTAATGTAAACTATAGTGATATAGAGATGATTAATACAAAGTAAAACTAAAAAAAATATATAAAAAATTTTAATATTAAATTTTATTCAAAATCTTTCTTAGATTTTATTCAAAAATTTGAACTAAATAATATGTAATAATTACTATATATTATATTTTTGTAAATAATACAGATAAAAATTATGTAATTGTATTTCTTCAACGAGCGCACCCTCGTATAAAACTAAAGATACAATTTTTTATTTCTTTCTTATTTGTCATACCTTTAGCTTTTTCTGTACTATGGTATTTTTATCGAAATTATATTCAGAATTTAAGTCGACGAATTTTGTGGTGTCGTTTTTGGGTACATTATCGCCGGAATATTCACGAAAATTCACTTGCATATGAAGAAAGCAGTACGGAGAAGATTGAGAAACTTGTAATCCAATTTTTATCATCGTACCCGTAATGAAAGAGAGAGAGAGAGAGAGAAAGAGAGAGAGAAACGGCTGTCGCTTCTTTCCGCGAGTTTCTCACTTTTTCGTGCAATTTCAGCAACGGTGAGAAAGAATTCTGAATATGTTCTTCATTATACCATTGCACGAGATGGAAATGTAATGTTAAACGTCTCGCAGATTAATAGAAACTCTTCTCATTTCTTATTTCTGTCACTGTGAGTATAGTGCTATAGTATTTAACAAGCATCTTCAATTTTTGAAGCAACGACTTATCCTTTCGACACATTATATCTCTAAAAAAAAGATTCGCGATTTTATAGGAAAGACTAAGTAGGTACGCAAAAAGCATCGCTTCTTTGAGTCTTTCGTTGCTATTAGGTAGTTTTACATTTTGCATCAAAGACATAGGAGCTTGAGAAAATCGAGTTTCACAGACACATGCAACTAAGTTAGAAGTTTTGTTAATAAAGAAGATGCTTTTCAGAAGTTGTTCCTTTAATATTCTCGGGAGTCATTTATTTTCAAAATTAATAGATATACATTAATATAAGCAACAATTTTATCAATATAAGTAATAATTTATTTTTCGTAATGTGAGAAAGAGAGATGTGTATGCTAGAGTTTGTAGGCAGAAGTTGGCTAGTAGAGAAAAAATCGTTATACATATTGCAGCTTTACGAACAAGAATCCATCTAAATCGCTTGAATGTTTCGCGACTATTTCGAGCATAAACGACGACCAGAGCTTTTTGTCGTTAAACGCTTCTCCGATTTTCTGTCGATCAACCGTGCTCGAGAACCGGCGCATAACTTCGTGCGGCAGAGTAAACAGAATAGTAATTACCGAGTAAAATGGAATTCAGTTCATGGTGTTTATCTTTCGTGTAACAATGCCGCGCGCATCTCGCGACGGACAGATCTACCTACTTTGGCGTAATGCCATTCGTGAGTACGGCGAGAATTGACGACACTTACAAGACGATTCGAAGAATCTGAGTGGCATAACCGTTTCTATGTACAACGAAGCATTAACGGTACTTATGGGACAATTCGAAGATAGTGTCTCGTAGATTCTTCCATTGAGCATGTAATTACGCGGAGGCTCTAACGAACGAGCCGAATTGCCGAATAATTGCTCTTAAACAACGTGCTCATTTTCAGACTACCGTTTTCTTTCCCATGTAATATTTATTCTCATTTTTATTTTAAATATCAAAAATCTTAGTAGAAACGTACAAAGGAAAAATCCTGACGCTGGAATGTGCGTTGTATAAATTTAATTAGAGATCGAAATACACACACACACACACACACATTTGTAAGATAGCGTAGATCTTCTATGTGTTTACTTAAGTAAATTTTATTTTTTGAAATACACAAATTATTTATATAAAATTATAACATTTTTTTATTATAATGTAAACTTGTTGCATTATTACAGCATCTTTAATTCGTAATTTGGGATCTTTGATTAAATTTATTGTGTAACTTTAAAGCTCGTCTTCTTTTTATATACAACGGTATAATTATTTCAATACTGATTATTTCGCATTTTTGTTTCTCGATTATAGTTAAAAAATTTTTTTCTTTTTATTATAGAAATTCATATGACAAACATTACCATATTGTGATAAGTCAATAGAATGCGTGCGATTCAAAAACCAAACATTTGTTCGGTTTCGGTATAGAAACACAGTTGTAGGATGATATTGCAATATGTTGGAATCGATAAAGGAATTATCTTGCTTTTAAATCAATTTATTTTCCCGTATGTATCGCAAATATTAAAAGCGCATTTATGCGACGAGGCAGCAATACGCGGTATTAGTTATATAAGCGTATATAGATACAAGTGATATACGTGGAATCGATATCGGCAGCTAATGGGAGTGTAATCAGTTTTGTGGTCATACATACAGCGTTATTCAAATTATTGCGCTGACTGTCAGTGAGACGTTTATTGCGATGTGTGTATGTGTATATAGAATTGCGTCCAATTTTCCTATCAAATATCATTTTGCCTACGTACTATAACGCCTCAGTAAATACGGGAAAACAATATGATAAACATACGAGAGAAAGAGAGAGAGAGAGGGGGGGGAGGGAGGGAGAAAGAGAGATAGGTTCACTCAACGTCTTTGTTTTTGAAGTGGGCGATTTTATTACGGCGATCATGTTGTGATCATGCATGTGTGGTAATAATTTTGCCGCGATTACAGGACTTTCATTATGAAACTTACCAACAGCTTAATTAGACGCGAATGGGCCAATTTAAGGTAACTGATAAGGTCATGGGGAAATGTGACCCCGTTCATCTAATCGTTCGGTTTTAATCAAACGCGCCGCCCTCAGCTCGAACCGCCTTGGTATAACGGGCGCGCAAAAATTGGCTCGTTAATTTTAATTATTTCGTTCTGGGCCGGGGCATTTACGCAAATTTCCTGCTCTTGTAATTAGTCGATAGAAAAGTTCATTTGCGCGAAGTATTATATCAAATTCAGTACGTGCAGCGGTTTTCCTTACCCTCTCGTCGCTGCGCTGGCAAGTGGGATAATGAAAAATGCTGCGTATACACGATAAATTTGCGAAAAAGAAACCTCCACAGAGTGACACGCAGTCACTTGAATAACTTGCAATTACGAGAATTTACATTACCCTATGTTTTACATTTACATTATGAAGTATCCTGGATATTTTTTAGAAAATATATTTTTAAATGCTAATTTTTTTTTTGATAAATTTGAAGTAAATATTTTTTTTCTTGTATGAAAGAGATTACGTTATCTTCGTGATGACACGATCGAGTATGAAACTCCTGTCATAATTGTTTAATATCATAACGCTTTACATGATATAGAAACAAACCGATTTTTGTCACTTCTTTGAGAAGATATTTTAAAAGTTCACCTATATCGTAGCGGAAAATCCATACTTATCTGATATATTTATAAAGGTAGATAGCTTAAACGAAGATTATAAGGATCGCGGTCCATTAATGTCTTGCTGGAGGTCTATTCAAGCTGTACCGTGTACTAGGTGCATTACTTGATTAAATTGACTTAGTCCTGCACCATGAAGCTTCATTGCGGAAGTCTCTGCTTCTACGAACGAGTCCCTCAAACCAGACCTTCTTGCAAGACCACGGTTCTTACATAATTGGATACAATTACTACGGCTACACGTAATTCTTCACAGACATGTTAAATGTTCAAATGTTCTTTAAAGTACATCTCTCGAAATTATATTTACTTGAAATGATTAAAATTATTATCAAGTTATTAGTTAAATCGCGCTTATTGCGTTATTAAAGCGCGACATAAACATCAAAGAGACCATTGATGCCCGCAAATAAGTACGCTCGATTTTATATTATTTCCCAAAATAAGTATAAACATATTTCACAAAATAAGTATAAACATATTTGGATATACATATATGGATACACCTAATTATTTAACGGTGAGGTCACACACATATACACATACAACTGATAGATTGATATTTACCACGGCTTGCGAAATGATTTATTCGCGCAGTTAATCAATTAGTTCTTCGACATGTGGTCCGTTATAACCCTGGTGCAATACGCGATCCATAATCACCGGCACAAATACTTCTTGATGTCACGGTTGATTAAGCAAATAGAATTATTAATGCTCAGCCTATTATATCGACGTGGAATAACCAAACAATTAACAGTTATGCTCGATATAATTGCGCAGAGTGATAATTATCGCATCTCGATAGTAATTCTCTCATTTTGACAAAAATAACGTAATCTAGAAAGACTGATCTTTAATACGTATGAAATATCAAATAATATACTGATCTATTGTTTTGTAATTTATCAGATTTATTACTTGTATGTATTGAATTAATATTCAAATGATATTATCGCGAAAGATGATGATAATAACCGCGTCGCGTTCATTTATCGTGTTTGATCTCGATTAGGGTTTTGAAAATTCGCGTGTTTACGTTTCGGCGCGTTTAATTCGTATTTACGAAGTATTTCGAGGTAACCGAGTCGATGGGTTTTGAGTTCGATAGTACTTTTAAAGCGGAGCCGGCCAACTAAATTACTTTCACCGGATCGATCTCTCCAGCCCCAGGCTTTGCCAATTTGCTTCGCAGTCCCGGGCTAAAATATAAGGTTTACCGTTAAAAGGCATCAAAGCGATCCGGAATACTCGGCAGATGCAATAGCTTTGCTTCGTCGGCGTCGTCGTCATCGTCATTCGTCGTCTCGAAATCGCATGCAAACGCGATAAAAACTACTCACGTGTGAAACGCGGCATAGAACTTCCTGAGTTGGCTGAGAAAATGACTGGGAACGCGCGTAGAGTAAATCCAATCGACTTTGCGTGTGCTCGTGCGTCATGATTCGCATATAAAACAGTCGCGAGCGACGATCGTCATTCAACATTGGCACAGCCAGATGCAATATCATCTCATTCGGCTGTGTATCCTGTTCGCGTCGCCGTTTTCGAGATTTAGCGCGTTCCGTGGCGCATTGAAAAATTGATTTGTACTTTCGTTTACACACGAAACGCGCGCGCGGCGCATCGAACGGGATCCCCGGTCGAAAATTAAACTTCGAGACCTTGATGGATTTACATGTTTTAATCCCCGAACATGGTTCCACCATTTTTGAGATGAGATCTGTGCGCAGGCGCGGCTTTGCATCGGTTGAATCGGTGAATCCGTGAACACGATCGTTGAAAAAAAAAGACGGATTATCCGATTATATCGGAGTTTAGTAATCTTCCTCTCGGCGATAAATATATATATATATATGTATAAGTAAAGCTGTCGATTCTCATTCAAGGGGCGCAAGGGATACAATATTAATGTGGGATACAAAAAATTATGCGCATTCGATATTTCATAAGCGCAAACTTTTCTCGTGTCCCGTACATCCAGCGATATATTTCTCAAGTTTTCAAGAGTATCATCTTTAAAGATGCTTCATTTTTCGAGCAAGCAGTTTATTCTTCTGTCATTCGACATAATAATCGCGGCCGAAAGAAAAGCGTGCGCGCGCGTTATAAAATATAAATGATTTGACTCCATCGCGCGCGTTTCAACGGTGGCTAAATCCACCGTTTCTATTTCGCCTTATAGAGCGTAAAAGGAAATGCTTTCGGGCGCGACTTCGCGGGTGTCGCAACAGCGTTAGATAAATCACGAGCAGAGGTTGCAGGAAACACGTAGAACGCGTGCAGCTTTCATTGTCCTACTTGTCACGTTTATAAGTACACATATGCCACGTATACGTCGGCGTTCTAGGTGCGGGAGGGACGGCGGAAGGAAGGGAGGGACTCGTTTGTGTATGTGTATGCGGGTAGAGGGATGCCTTTCGTCTCTGCATGTATCCGAGAGCTGCCGGCTCGTCTAGTCAGATCCCAACTAATTTATACCCTACTGCATTAATATGCGCATTATTCTATGAGGAGGAGACGGGCACAGACGCCCCGTGCGCGCGGTACGCGCGGCTAGGGATATTACATACACACACGTGCACACGCGCATATGCATATATTCCACTCGGTCCACCGAATAATTACTCGCTTTATATACGCTTTATGCACCTCGGAGCATTGACTGACTATTTTAATGAAGGAAACTTCGACCGGACGAGTGAGTGTGAGAGAGAGAGAGAGAGAGAGAGAGAGACAAAGAGCGGAGCAAGCTCGGTGAATGTCATGTTGTACTGCATGCTCTCGAGACGTCGATAGGAACGAACGAATGTATACGGATGCGTGGCTACGTCCGATTATTATGCGTAGTCACGCAAATCAGCCGGGAATCGGCGTCTATCGCCGTTTATACCGCATCCCGCGGGATTTAAGCCTCGTTGTACATACATACAGTACATTCGCGCATATTTCCATCCATCGATCGATCGATCGGTCGGCGATGAGCCGCGAAGATGCTTTCGGTTCTGCGTTTTCAAGTGGGTCACCTCGGCGGGAGCGACTTGTCGTTTTACGCGCGCTTGTCGCGCCGATTGTTATTAAAACGCGCGATCAGATACAGCGGTTGTAAAAGACTGAGACAGGATATACATAATAGCGCACGTTTGCCATTCGAGAGCGTGCACGATAGAGATCGCGCGCCGTATGAATAGTCGACGAATACGATAACGCGTATTTTACCGCGCGGGATACTTAATTCTATTGACGTTTCTGCGAGGGTTTCTCTCTCGTTCGACGGCAATAAGATTTGGAAAAGTAGGGAACTTTGCGTCGCGTGGAAATGGAATATTTCAGAAATGGATCCACTCACGCAAGGAGTCTCGATGCCAAAAAAAAAGTTCGTTTGACTTGTGTCGGTTTTATCGGGTCTGAATTTCTCCCTATGATTATGTAAGACTTTTTCTCTCTTGTGTGATTCTCGGATATCTTTATCCTGCCGTAAATTTAAATCGAAATTGCTTCGTCACAAAAATACGCATATTCGATATTACCACAATCCTTGCTTTTTTTACTTGTTATTAAACTCGTCAAAATTTTATTTTTCTCAAGAATTGGATATATTTCTCTCTTTCTGCATTGTTAGATTCAAATTTGCGGATGCAGATCCCGTATACACTGGGCGTATCGTTTTCAGCGGAATGTATTCGCATGCACAAAACGAAGAACACGTAGAACGGGACATCTCGCTCTACGTATCGGCAACGCTACGGGTTCACGTTGTCTTTTCTGAATTTACCCGTTCAATTGAATTTCATGCTTTGGTACTCTACGATCGGCCATTGTGCTAGACTCGTGTGACCCAAATTATTCCTTCCCTCTCGAAATACGGGCCGCGAATAGTTTCCAGTGCACAGCCGGGGACTAAATATCCATACCTACCCTATCTATACCCTATTTCTACCTACCTATCTCCGGCCGCGTCAAATCGGGAGGAGAGCATCCTTTCGAAACTCGCGACCCACTTTGCACGAAGATCTCGAAATTCACCTACGATCGAAATGATTTATCGCCACTTTTACGAATTGCATTGGTCATTGCATATGAGGGACTCCCCTCGCTTTTCATCATACGCGGTCACGTGTGTGCTCTTATGCACTTTTCCTTCCTTTCCTATTACATTCAAAATGCTCTGCGCTCTCACCTTCTCTTGTCGTCTACCCTACCATTCGTATCTGCACAGATTACACACCTGCTTGCAAAAAGAAAAAGAAAATTTGAAACAAAATTTATTTATTCGATTATAATACGAAACGGAAAAAAATTAACTTTACAAAAATAGAAATCATATATAAAATATGAATCATCTCGGTATGTGTTATATATATTGTTTGCTACATCGTGACGCAAAGAAAATATCAAATATCCACGATGCTTCGTAATAAAATGTTTTGCGCGCAGGAATTTCAGCAAAATTGCATTCGCGATCGAAATATTCGGATCCGTTCGTCGTTACGAACAATGCGATATGCAGTCTTAAATTTTCGTAGAACGGTAGAAGCTACGGGGACAGGTCGGAGGAATGAGAAAAGCGATAGGCTGGCACGCCTCACCGTCACCGATGAAGAATATAAATTACAGAAATGGTGCATTCTGAAAAATGACATCTCGAACAAATGGCGACATCCGCTATGTCCGCAGGCTACGTTTGTTCCTGGCGGCATTGTAATCTCGCGCGAATAACGATCCAATAAAAGACGTGTGAGCGCGAATCGTTACCGTGAATCCAAACGTGAAATAATGACGTCGCAACTTTCGAATCGCACGTGTGTATGCAAAATCTTGGAGCGCGATTAACGCGTTTAATCCTTTTATCGTGTAATATAAGAGAGGCTCTACAGAATTACGACACGTACGTGGGAAAATTTTGACAATACAATATATTGGTAGAATTATCGGAAAATTAATAAGGGTGGGATATAATAAATGTATCGATCAATTTGAATCCAATCAAAAGTTTCTATATTGCGCGCGATGAAAATAGTTAAGCCACCTCTTTGAGGTGAACGGCGAACAATGAGGAATGATACTCATCAACGACCGAAACATAAATCGGCTGCGTAATAAATATTTGCGAGGGATATCTCTCGCGCTCGAGCAGCCGTATGATTATTATATTCAACAAGCAGGGAGAGAGAGAGAGAGAGAGAGAGAGAGAGAGAGAGAGAGAGAGAGAGAGAGAGAGAGAGAGAGAGAGAGAGAGAGAGAGAAAGAGAGAAAGAGTACGCTTGATAACGAAATCGGCGAGAGGGATTTTCTGTAATGGAAAATTCAACGCTGTTAAAATAGAAATCATCGCTCGTAAAGCGTCTTCCGTCTCGACTCACCTCGCTGCAAAATTTATCTGTATGATATAATTAAGTGGCACAGCGGGTAATCGTGTTATGTACGGCATCAAGCCCGCGTGCGCGACGCAACGCGTCGTAAAAATAAAATGCTCTCGGAGTGAGAGCAAGCTCATCGTTATATATCCGTCACGTGCAACTGCATTTTCGCCTTTATACTTGTCTCGCAATGCACGGATAACATTGCATCCTGCCAACGTTTGGGCTCGAGAAAGAAATTAATTAGACTATTGCATCGGTTCAATGCGCTTATCCTGATATGAAATTCTATCGTAAGGAAATGTTAAGATAATCGATAATGGGAATGGAAGTAGATACCGGGAAAAAGGGAACATTGTTACATACGCGTTCATTAGTTTCGGCATTAATACGCGGCATGCGAGTGTTGGCGGGCTTGATCGTTAAATCACCTACCTACCTACTTATCTATCTCGTGCGTAACTTTCCCGAAATAAAAGTTGCCAGGCGAAACTTCGTCGCCCAAGTTTCCCATGAACGCAGAGCATAATAGAGATTTAGAAGCGGGGAACGGAGAGGAGGAAGGTTGCCTCCCTCGTCGGATCGATGGCATGAGAAACGAGGTTTCTCACTGCGGCAATCATTTTTCTACGCTCCACCCCGTAATTACGAGTCATTACCGGTCAGAGGAAATTTCGCCAGGTGTCGACTTTCCGAACACGCCCGTTCGAATTTGCGGTCGTGTATGTCTTTTCCTTCGATTTAATTAAGACGACGTCGGGTTTATTAGTGCCGTCCGCCGGCACAATGGGCGTTCCAAAATTGATGCTCGCGGGTGGTCAAGTACGCGAATATTGCAGGAAATTGAATTTTGACGTGGACATTTACGTGTCATTCACTTATTCATTCGCTCGCGCGCATTCTGTAATAAAGACGTATAATTAATACGGTCGCATAATTGTGCGATAAAATGTTTCGCGTTTCTCAGATTCGTATTATTCAGATTTTACAGCACCCGTTTTGCGCTCAACAATCCGTTTTGCGACGAATTAATCTCCCCCGTCATCAATTATTTTTATATCAAAATTGAGACATTGCTATAATTAAACATCACGACTTAGTAAAATAAACACGACTTTTGCAGCGCGGAAATAAGGTGAACCATGTTGGAAGATATGTGACTATGTATAATGAATTATTTCTAAGTTATATTTTTTTAATGTTATACACTAATGTATGTTTAGCGTGACTCCTTCCAAGGTGAAAGACATATTTGAGGGATCGAGCGTAGAGAAAGACGCCGATATCATTACCTATCGCGGCGATAATCCGCTAAGATCAGCGGCGTCCCGCAATGAATGTTGGAAACTTTTCCACTTCCACGTGTCGGCGAGCGGCATGTTTCACTCCACCGCGTCTTAAGACATATTTTAGAACGATATCCGTGCGTACTTTGATTCTCTTTCCGCTTTTTCTATCGTTATACTATACTCAATACGCGGCCCGTCAAACTCGTCCCCTTCTCGCTCGATCGAGACAAGAGTTTTACAAGCATTCTCTTTTTTCTTCGGCAAACAATTTTTCGCGAAGTCTTTTCTTCGTTCTCTCTCCTTTCCGACTCTTTATGAAGAAAATTGCTCGATATTGGGGGCACCTGTTGGCTGACAACTATACAAGGGAAAACTATACGTCAACAGTCCTGAGGAATTATTAATTGAAACTAATGAGAAAGGCGATTTGTGGAGAGACGAAGTTCATGAGTCATTAATCGAATCATCTCGAAACAATGAAATTTTGTTTTTTTCTCTCCCCAAACGACCTTTTGTTCGCCACACGCGCGATCCGTCTTCATTTTATTTCTTTTTTGTTTCGCGCATCAAAATCGGAATTTTAAATTTTCATCTTTATCCTGTAGATTACGAAGAATTACGCGATCCATCGCGAAAGTTAGATCACGCTAATTGTTATATAAATTTGATGTAATCAGGATAAATTTAAATATTTTGCATTATTTATTCAAAGCAGGTTTTTTAATTTTTTTTACACAGTTTATACTGCTTCGATCTTTTAGAGCTCAATTTAACTTAAGAGTTAAGACAAGTATACAAACAAGATTTTACACGTTAATGAAGAAAAAAAACGTCAATTTTCCCCGTTGATGCATGTTTATTAGACACATTTGACTAGAGAAACAGAAAGAGCGAGAGAATAAAATAATGATAATAAAATATAAAAATTCTAATTTTATATCGTGTACATATAGAATGGGAAGTGCATTTGCTCGATATTGTCGCCGCAATGATCCGGCATTTTTTTAGGGCTACTGATACACACTCGCGTATCCCACGTTGCGTGACACATTTTTTTTTTTTTACATCGAAGACTTTTTTTTCAGCGATCTGTCGCGCACCGGTTGGCCGTCGCGTTAAGCTTCCCGCATATTTATCCGCGGACCTTTTTATATCGAGCAGCTCGCTGGCAGCTTGCGCTTCCCACGGCGCGGTTAATGAAAAACTAACATCCCGCGAGGATAAGGTGATACGGAATAAACGTGCTAAAAGCTTGTCTTTCGCCTCTTCGTCGTATAGTGGCGGGGAGCGGGGCGCACCTCTTTATGCACTGGCGCTAATCTCGTCGCATGTGCGACTACAACGACACACACGCACACACACACACATGTCGTATTCTTTTTTTAGTTAGAATTTACGCGCGCAAATTGTGAGAAGTCCAGGTTTTGCCCGTCCCTCTTCATTCCCTTACTTGTCGCTTGTGTAATTATTATTTCAGTAGGAAAGGCACGACGTGCCTTACCGTTGACGTTGACGTTGCAATTAAACGTATATTATTGCTGTAAACAGGACGAGCGAACGAGCGCGCGCGGCCGTTTTCGTAATTTATGACGCCTGGCTGCCCTCTTCCCGTGGGGAATCTTTAAGCGATAAACGGTGGCGCACGGCGAAGACATAATTCTAATTAAACGGCAACGGTAAACGAACGACGGGTTCGACGAAGAGCAGCACATCGTCGTCCGTTGAAGAATGCGCGTCGAGGATGGAGAATTTTACGCACGACGTGATACGGCAAATAAAAAGATACGCGCGAGTTTATATTACGGCGGAACCCGTTTCCCGTACAAAGACTCATTGCCGGTTACGTGTGAAAACACGCACACAAGAGTGCAGAGAGTTAACGGGTATCACACATTTGTCAGCTAACAATATGTTTGTCCCTGGCGATTTCCACAAAAGCCGCGCGCGTCGGAAAAACGGAATAACTAAACAGTAACGCGCTTATAGCATTAATTGGCCGGCGTTTATCCCAGGCCGCGTTTACACTGACATTTTACGTCCGAGCACATGACACTTTTACGAGCGTGGAAAAGAGGTGAGGATTAAAACGATTATCGAAAGTATAAAGAATGCTAGAGTGAAAGAACTCTGACATTTGAACGCGCTTCCGATTAATGCAGAAATATTTTTTAAATAATTTTCCTTGTATTTTATTCTTTTTTAGTTTTATGCTGTTTATAGTTTTGTTTGAGTTTCAAATATCTCAACTTATGTAAATTGATTCTCTTCTGTCTTTAAAGACCAGGACTAGAGAGAAAATAGAAGAATCAATCAAACTTTAGTTAACTTTAATTAATGTTTGTGGCAACGGTATATATACATAAGTAATAGA
Organism: Lasius platythorax; assembly: GCA_963971435.1. NCBI lineage: Eukaryota > Metazoa > Arthropoda > Insecta > Hymenoptera > Formicidae > Lasius > Lasius platythorax. The sequence goes on along the minus strand of OZ020536.1, from coordinate 2,127,924 downwards.
GATGGCGATGAATTATTCAACACTTGTCCGGGATGCTGTAAAAGTTGTTTAGTTTATATCCGTTTTTACGAACACAGAAGAGAGAGATCGCTCCAGATGCCGCCCGACATGAATACTCGCCGAAGCTAAAATAAAAAGTTAATACACTGTCTGTCCGTGTTACTTTGTCATGTGGAAGCTTCTGATACCGGCGGTAGCAGCGGTAATCGAGGAACATCGAACACCTGGTTCTCGCTTTTACCCTATCCGATGACGAGTAAACCGCACGAACAAGTGAGTACGCGAGGCTGAATTTTCTAACATCTGTGTAATAACACTCGCGCGATTTCGTCGCTGCGTTAAATAAAGCATCGTTCGTAAAAGTGTCACATGCTTTATTAATAGCTAACACCGAACAGACAACACTGACTCACATATCAACCCTACCAGACTTTACCCGGGGATTCAAACGGATCCTATGTTTTTTTCATTTCGCTACAATTGTGGGAGATACAGAAAATGAGATATTTATATTTTAGCGCGAAAATTACGGTCTCCTCGACTTCTTTTTAATGTTTAATTTTTTTTACTTTAAAAAAAAAATTCCTAAAATTTTAACGAAAATGAAAATACGAAGTCTGTTTGGTTAATTGAAAAACAAAATCGTAAGAGGAGTTGGAGGCAATTAAACGTTGTGGGGTCCATTTGGGGACCCCAGTGAGTGCTTTGATTGTATCACGGGGTATGGATATCTAGGGTTAACAAAGGGTTCCCTTTGATTTAGAAGCCCTTTGGCTTTGTACTCTGCGGAGTCGTAATACCGGGGCATCGTGAATTAATCTTCACGATTGCACTCTATTGTCTTATCTTTGCGGAACGATATCGAATGCGAAATGTTGATTTCGATCTTTCCACAGTTCAACTGTACGGCGTCGAGCCAAGATCGCCGTTGTTCCCGGAAAATTGCCAATATCGTCCGCACAAAGAGCACATCTTTCCAATATTTACACGACGCTTGGAAAAATGCAGAGCTATACAATTTGCAAATGTCGCGGCGCTCTAGTAATTATACGTTGAATATATATTCTCGAGAAACTTTTGACGTATAATTTTATCGACAACATATATTTAATGTATGTATAAGTTCATTAATAAGATATATCTCCAGCTTTAGAAATATTTAATAACTTGAACAATGATAAGGAAAATTAAAAAATTTACAAGATAATTATATAATTTTATCAGAAAATTAAATCTTTATTTCTCTATTTCTATAATTCTGATTTCAAATTCACGATGGATATAAATGATATTCAATTTATATTTTCGGAGAGTATCCCTAAAATTATAATGACACGTGTCTGTCACGAATTTTATATCATGCAAAGCGGCTTTAAGACAACGGTCTTACAGGCCTAGAAAATAACTTTGAAAGCGCTGTGAACAAAGGCTGATATCCTCTGCACGTGCCTTGATACAAGTGTGCTTTCGCCCGACGTGAATACGTACTCGTATGTGCGCGCGCGCGTGTGCACGCTACATCTTCATAGTCTACAGAGACATTCTTTGATCGGACTGTGACGAGGAAAATGGGGGACTGATTACGATCTTACCAGTCTGGTGGATGAACAAAAAGGAATCGGGGGTTGGACGAAGACTTTGAATCGCCGCCACAAAAGCGCAACGGAAAACAATTGTATACCCGGCATGTGTGTTTATGGAAAATGGTGAATAGAACGTTGCTTCGCGTGCCAGCAATCTGCACGAGCAAGAATTATATATTAGTGGGAAGAGAGGATGTAGGATAGATGGATAGGATTATTTTTTCTGTCAAGAGACATAGTGCGCAAAAATAATTTGACAATTTTTAAATCAGAATCTGGTGAGCACTCGTTAAGAATTTTTGAAACATCAGATGCGATTTGGTCTCGCGATACACATTATATATAATGCAGCTATTTAATGTTTTAAATAAAATCCACAATTATTTAAGCTGAATATTGTAGACTATTTGCAATATCCATGAATGTAAAAGTTAATTAAATGAATAATGAACAAAAATATCAGGGAGAAAGGATGCAAAGGATTACAATATAAGATGCAAAATTTATTATATATATATGTGTATATACATTATAAATTTTGTATCTTATATCCTTTCTCCCTGACATTTTTGTTCATTATTCATTTAGTTAACTTTTACATGCATCGATATTGCAAATAGTCTACAATGTTCAGCTTAAATAATTGTGGATTTTATTTAAAACATTAAATAGCTAATATATGTGTATATATCGTACAATATAAAATTTACATTAAATATATTTTATGGAACGTGCAGTGAAAAATGCCAACTAGTCAATTAATTAATCATCCGCAAAAGATTATTGTTGGACTTGTGATGTAATATAAGTATCACCCCTAAAAATAACTCGTCTCTTATTCCCCAATAAAACGCGCTCCCGTCGTTAAAAGAATTACTCGTGAAAAGAAATGCGTAACGAAACGATCCGTGTGTAATGCGCTTGCTCGTCGTTACAGTCGCGCTAAGCGATGTACTGTTAAGGCAACATTATGCGAAACACTGGAGAATGCTAATGTCCCCCGGTATAAGGATCATAGACGCCAGTGACACGCACCCGGAACCATATATGCGTGAAAGGGGGTTCTTCTGTATATCCTGCAGGAGCGACATCAAGAATGGTACAGTCGCAGCTAATACAATATTATTAAGGAAAATATCTGCGATATGTAAATTTTATCGGCAAATGTATATGTCGGGTTATTGACAGATTGCAATGTTCAGTGTCAATAAAATTAGAAAAACAAAATTAATTAGACATGCAATTTTTTTTATAAAAATGCTAAATTTTTAATTGAATTGATAAAACTTGCTGCATTTGCTTGCAAATTTTCGTGATATCGGAGATTCATTACTTTCTAATTCTATGTCCGAATATATATTTGCACGAGTTTATAATCGGCGGGAAGATATATTCTACTATATTATTTTCACTATTTAAATCTGAACATGTTACGCTTATTCTTGTTTGAAACTTGCAAATTTTTTTCGTTCGAACGATTTTTGAAATCGATTGTCTTCAAACGCGACTGTATCATTCTTATCGCTTGGATAATTCGCACCAAACGAAACTTCCATCGAGGACTGTACGATGCAGGATTCTCCACGGATTGCCTGTGCGCGACAGCTGAGCTCTGCTTCGGTCATGGTTCGCTCCATTTCAAACTCTTTTTGACCCCCGCCACCCTCGCGAGTCCTCCTGGAAAAGCCCGCGGCGTGCTCAAACGAATGGGCTCCCACGGGAGCGTGGTTTATTGCGTTCCAAATCGCGGGCAAGTGTTTTGTGATTTAAATAAACGGCGGCACCGCCGATGAATGGTCTTAAAATCTCGAAGAGCTTACCTGGCGTTGTCGAATTTTGTGGATGTCTCATATGAGCAAAGTGAAGTATATATAAGAGCCACAGATAGACGCCCCGGGACGAGGAGAGATAGGGTTCGCGGATTACGGGCTTCGCGTGAAGTAACGCTTGGCTAGAAGGGGGATGAAGGGAGAGACATAACCTTTCCAGAGTTTTGCGCAAAGTTTCGCGAGCGGTACGGATCGGGAAATATTTAACGTTGATTCCTAATTCATGCAATCCTCGACGATGGCGGGGCATCGAACCGCGCATATTCGCGTCTACGCTAACGCTCGTGGAACTTTCAAACATGTTTCCATGTTCGTGATATATCGTATGGCCGCTATATAAATGTGTAAAATTCGACTCGGTGTGCTATACCTTCAATAATCGGACTTTCTACCATGAAATGCGCGTGGAACCGATCGCATCCTGTTGCTTTTAACGGATTAAATGGGATACGCGGTGTAAGCTATACCTTCTACTATATCAAATTTGAATGTCAGTCTCTTTGACAAGAGAGCTTGTAGAGTTGACCTAATTATTAACAAAAATTTCGAAATTACTGTAATTGCGGTAATATTTGACATTAAAAGTTAAACGATCGTCGCCGATAAAGTTAACAGCATTTGAAAGTTTAAACCTTAATTAAGCTGCTTTAAAACGGTTATGTAACAAGAATGTCAATTTTCAATCGATACAAAATTTAATAATTTAATAATGTGATAATTTAACAATGTGTTTCTTCTCATCGGTTTGCATTTACTGTACAATTGTATGCAATTATTTGTGTACGATCCTGCGAGTTTAAATTTTCTTGCGAGCTTCTTATAAAATATTATTTTTATATCGTGTGTCACGCTATTGCGTATAATGCTCGAAAATACTATTATGGATACAATTACGTGCTAACACGGCTGTTAATGAATGCGAACGGCAGCGGTCAATGCCGCGCCGACGCGTCAGGACCAAAACCTAATCACGCACGTTCGGGGAATTACATTCGGCTTACAGACAACTACGTTAAATGGAAATTGCAGGCTACCGAAACTAGCAATCGCGATTGGGCCATTGTTTCGATTGCGTATAGGCATTTTGGGTAACTGTGCTCATCGCCCGCGCGAGTGTTGAGGTGCGGATGCGTCATGATTCGCCGTTTATGGTTGCAGATATTTCTGTACCGCGCGGTGGCGAAATAGTTTTCGCGTCTCTGTCGAGATTAAGTTATTTAAATATCGTCCGGATTAAAACGAGAGAGGCCGGCGATGCCAGCGCGAAAAGTAAGGCATCGAGGCATATATCGCGACCGCGCGATATATTTTTTACCGTTGCCGGACAGCGGCAGTATTCGTTAACACCCGTTTATTCGACGGATGCTTAGATTTATGAGCCGACGTTCGTGTTTACGAATCGTTCATAAATCATGAAAATGAAATCGGTCGAATCTATCTTTCGGACGTTTTACGGACGACATGTGCATTCCGTGTAACGCGCCCGAGCCTCGAACTCGTTACAGTTTTCTGTTACACGTTTACGAGATTTATGACACACGGAGTCAAAAAATTATCATTAATTTTTTGCCAGTGATTATATCAGTGAGAACGCGAGTGTTGCGAGATTTTCGATGGTACCTTATTGCACGGACGAGAGAGAAAGAGAAGAATTGACAGATGGTTTCGTTCAGTATTAATTTTGCTTATGCAGCGTATACATAAATACGTAGTAAAACATATTTAGCTAACTTAATGTAACGAAACTTCTCGGCGCGTTTTTAACGCGAGATTGTTGGGCCGATAAAGGGACAAACGCGCGCGTGAGCTCATTGGTTCGTTAAAGCCGGTCGATTTACCTTCAGTGCCAGATTAATTCTCACGTCGGGGTGTTGACATCAGTATTGCGGAGCTCGCAAAGATCGCTAAGCAGATTCTGGCATCGGTTAGGTTCGTTGACAAATTGTCCATTGTATCGTTCTGCGGTGCGCGACGATTGGAACCATGCGTGTTAGTTCGCGTTTACACGCGAAATTCCGGATGCGACTAGCTCGTCGAAACACAAAAGCGCCACATTGCCAACAGAATCGTATTAGGGTGGGTTAGAGAGATGGGGAGGAGGGAGGGGGCGAGGATCGCCGATACAGGATGCCGCGAACAGATAGCCCGATAAGCTTCTGTGAGATCGTGATTCCATATAAATCCACTTCGTAATGTACGTGGAAATTAATAACGCTGTTTGCATTGCACGGAAACGCGTTTATAGAAATGGAGACTTCTAATTCAAAAATTCTTTTTCTCTTGTATTACATATCCGGATATTTTTGTTCGTTCGTTAAACGCGATCGCTGGTAAAAATTTCTATCGATACGTATATCTACGCGGTTAACGATAATATATATACATACTATCATTGCCTTGTGCAGTGATGAATAATGAACTTTAATCTTTCGCGCTTTTGTTTTTACATTATAGCAATGACATTTTAGCTTTCAATAACCGTAAATAACTCTGATGAAAGTACGGCTAATGTGACAACTTTGTCACGGGTGGCTTTTTCAGATTGTACGGTAAAATTTAGCTCAATTTTATTTCATCAAAAAATTGAGGACGAGATTCGAATACATTGGTATTTTAGGATATGTTTTTGCGTTTGCTTTATTTATGAAGATTTATTTCACTGCAAATAAAATATTAAAATTCTTTTAGCCATAATTAATTTTACATTACGTCCTGATAAATTCAACTTGTATTCATGCATATTTAAAAAATATTTAGTTTCTAACTTTATTTAACTTGTTAAACTTTTTAATTAAATTTATTTAATTAGAATCATTAGTAAGATTTATTAGAATTAATCAAATTTATTTGATCAGAAAACTGTTCTCTTATATAAAATATCTCTTGTTGGATCCAGTATAAAAAAAAAAAAAACGTTTCGTATCTCTTAACCGAAAGATCCCGCGGGTCGATACGATATCACTACCGTTTCAGTCACTGAGACGATCACGTACACGTTTCCGTTTACCCGGATGGAAATTAGGTAATTTTTCCCTCAAAGCTCTGCTTTTATCTTAATTAAATGTCATTACGCGAGCGCGTAACTACTGAACCACCGACGGCGGTCTCGCGAGCGTTACTTTTTTTTTTCTCCACCCACGCTCTGAAGTCACATTGCCATTTCGTTGGCCTCGTCGAGGAGGTTGCGCTAGAAACTTTGTGCACACTGCGTGGCGGTAGCCGGTTGCTGCTTTAGTACATCACCGTGCGAGTTGAGATCTTTTTGCCGTAAAATTATTTACGGGACACTCGCGCGTATGTATGTTAATCGCGTTGCGCGTTAACCGGACACTTGGCAGTCGCCAAATTACGCGAAGAATTTTCATCAAATAGAAAAATGTTATTTTAATTGTAACGGACATAATTTGAGAGCTCGGTGTGACAATTTTATTCAATCCATTATCCTCACTCTGACACGCTTATTTTGACTTTATGGATTTTTTGAACGGGTTCCTCGGAAGGATCGCGATTCGCGATAGAGACAGCCTCTGAGAACGGAGGTTTTCTTGAAAGATCATTTTAATTTCGCAAGATTTCGCCGGCGCGTAACACGTTGTCTCGCGGGGCGCCGAAGTCAAGAATTGAAATTTACACCGTTATGAATCATCGCCGCGGAAAATGTATGACTCACTCGGCGCGCGACGATAATGTACCGCCGTCGTATTAGACACGAAAGGCGAACCTCAAAGGGTCTCCCCGGGTCTCCCCGTGTAACATACGGTACCGTACGGGCTCCCCGAAGTGCTAATACTCGTAGATATATATCAGCGTCTTCGCAATCGCTGACCTTTCGTAAATTTCGTCCTCGATTACGGCGGTGCGCCTATCTCGCCGGGAAAAAACGAGCGCACCATCGTTCTCTTTTCTCTCTTTCTTTTTTTTTTTTTTTTTTTATAGTTGCGCCAGCCTGTAAATAACACGGCGGTCCCGGGTCGGGTTGCGCGCTCGCGTCCGACAAAAATTTCTACCTCACGGTATAACGACGATTTGTCATATCAGTTCGGTCGCCGTGCGTGGCGAAAAGCGAATAAAATCTGCAAAGAAACCAGAGGGCAGGGAGGCGAGAGGAAGGGTGAGAGATTTAAGTTGATAACTCTTTTCTCTCGTCCTTCCTTCGTTTTGTCGTCCCTCTAACCTCTGTCGTCCCTTCCCTGCTTCGATATAAGAAGCCCGCTTCTCTTTGGCTTTAACGACTGTTTTCTGACTCCAGCGAACCAACTTTCGGCATCACTTTCGGCTGTCCGTCGCAGAACGCTCTCCTTATTCTTCCGTCGACAACCGAGCGCGAAATGTCTTTTCCTTAATGATTTACGTACTCGAACGCGCACGTTGATGTTGTCGAATAGAAACAAATGCGGACCCGGAGCATCCCACACGATTTTTCTTACGAAGTTTCTACACGAGAAATTTTGTCTAGAAGAGTTATGTCATTTGTCACAAATTTTTCAATTTTTAAACTTTTTTATAATCTGTTTTTATCTGGGAGGGAAATATATGTATAGGATAGAATTATGAGTACATTGTGAAAAGATATGCTTTTATTTAAGCTATTATTTTATAAGAATTGCTATTGTTTCTACTTTTTTTTTTGCTAAGAACATTTGTCTCGTATTGCATTCGTAATAGTAACGACTTTTTAAACAAAAAAATCTCTGCAGAACAGAGATAAGAAAGAAATATAATTACCAATTACATATCAGCAACCTTCTTAAATTTTCAGTTTTAAATTCTTATCAAAATTCGATGATTCTTTTTTTTTAATGTTGTTTTCTCGGTGGGAGAAACATCGACGCATTTCAAATTACATAATTTTTATTTCAAATATATATATTAATTCAATTTCCAAAAGAGGTTAATTTCTAAAACGGTTAATTTCCAAAACGGTTAATTTGGCAGAGAAAATTGAAATGTAGATTCAATCGGATCTCTGATGTGACTATTCCTATGCTAAACTAAGCGAATATACACATCGCGGACTGTACACAATTACAAGAACCTTAGGTATTTTAGGTTTGCCGAATTCTCTCCCATTACATCATCATATACGTTTACGTATGCGATCGTATCGAGATGCGTCCGATTATACTAGCGGGAGGCTGCTCGCGGCGTATTCAAAGCGCAGCTCCCGCGCTACATTTTCCATTAATCATTTCGCCTCTCTGTGTGCGACAGCGAGAACCACACTCGCGGGATAAAGCTGGATGCACGCTATATACGTAACGTCAAATTTCCTTATACGGGTTTCAAATGAAGCAATATATACTGATCGTTAGGAAACTGGTTCCGTCGTCGACATTTAAAACCCATGTAAAAATATTTGATGTTACGTTGACAGTGACGTTACATGTAGCGTGCGTCTAGCTTTATGCTGTTCGAATTCGGAATCCTAAGTAGCGATCGTTCGACAAGTACGCTGCGCAATCTTGGCGAATATCGAGGCGCGTGTGACGCACGCCGGTGATTTCCTGAATTGTTCGGAGAAAACGGGAAAATTCTGTGCATTTTGGAGGAAAATATATACATACACGACGAGTCGATTATACCGCGGTTCCGCGAGCACGTCGGCTCTCTCTGCGGTGCTGCGTCCGGTTGCTGCGATATATATATATCGGATATCCGGCCGCTAACGTTCGATAGATTTGCAGGCGCTGCGGCGCTGTAAAGTGTCCGCCGCTAATTAAACGTCGCCACACGTTGCTCCCGCGATCCTCCCCAGCCCTTCCAGCCGACGCGGTTACATATTTGCCGATGCATCCGCGCGGCAGTACGTTTTTCCGTTTCTGGCGGCCAGATGCTACTATTCATTCGCGTTGTTTTCGATTGTACGGTAATGAGCGCGCGAATGATCGCCATGTGTAAGCTTATTTATCGCGTTCGCGCGCGTTAAATCCGCACGAATAAATCGCTTTCATTGAAACGATGACACGGGGGGAATGTATATATTTGCTTCCGCTTTGTAAGCTATAACGAAAAGCAGGGATATTATTAGACTGAGTATTTTGTATCGCTTTCTCTTTTTGGAGCAAGTTTTAGTGCGCGTGCGCTTGAATTTTATTATTTTTTTTTTTCAACATCGATTGTATAATGTACAATTCACTTCGTCGTAATTTTCTTCGTCAATATTGTTCATACAACACGCGAGAAGTTCAATGAGTTTCTCGTGCTTTTAAGTGTTCCCTCGTCGCAAATGTAAGCAAAGAGGGAGAACACGGACGCGGCCGACGACTTCTCCCCTAAATCAAAGGACGGAACAACACTAGGAGTTAAATGCAGTTTCCGTTTCGATCTACGATACTTGCACCGTCTCGTGCAAAGAAAGCGGTTGCGTGGAAAGCGAAATGTCGGGGAAAGACAGAGAAGGAAATGGCAAGAGAGAGAGGGAGAGAGAGAGAGAGAGACCACAGTAAGGAGGAGTAAAAGCAGGTAGGGACCGTTTATGCCGAAATCCAAAGCGATCGGTGCAATAAGCGAAACAATAGTGCTTACGAACACGCCAACTTCGCGCGCCACTGCAACTTCCTCTCCTCCCTTCCCGCCGTTCTCTCGGAGCACCATCACGGCGGCTCGGCTTCCTTATCTGCCCCGGGAGTTATTTAAACTCTCGTATCTCTGCCAGTCCACCCCCTCGCAATTCCGTCCTCCTTCGCCTTCCGCCCTCTCGGTGTTCCAGTCGTTTCTACGAGCACGACGCTCGTTAGTCGCGAACGCGCCGGTTCCTATCCCCTCGCCATGGCTAATGATTATGGTTTGCCGCACTAAGCTGCGACTATCTGTATCGTCCCTCTGTTCGTGAATGGGAGAGGGAGAGAACGGCATTATTTTAAAAAAAAAAGTCTAAAATTAGCCCCGAAGCGACCACGTCGTCCTCGGCGGAAGGAAGCCACGGGAGAAATTTTAAGCCGCTTGCCGCGGCTCCGTTGTTCAACGGTACGTTGTGCCGGAAGATAGGAAAGAGAGCACGGTTTCAGTTTTTATTACTTTTTTATGATCCGCCGCGAGAGTCTCTCGTGAGAGTTTCTGGGACTGCGGTACGTTAATTTTATTTCTTATCTGTCCGCCTCTTGTTTGTCCATCATAAATCTTCGTAACGGACGCGCGGATATTTCGTTCGATCCTTCGTATCGTTAACCTGTCATCGATGGTCGTTTAATTCTATAATTCATGACTATAGTGGCATTAGTTGCAGATGTAATACAATTACTAACAATACAATTACTAACAATACAATTACTAATTGGTTATATCATAATAGTATATCATTAAAAATATGTGCATCAATATTACTAATGTTTCATTGTTCAAATATTAATACTGCCATCGTATATAGAATTTTATTCGCATTTTGGTGTATAATTGTAACAAAAATTTCTACATATTATTTCTGATAATCATCGTAAATTATGTAGATTGAAACAATTTTGAAATGCGTAACGTTAGAGATCTCAGAAAATTGTATACGATTCTGTGGCCGATTGTGGAGTTCAAAGGCGGATTTATATCGCGTTTGTTGACGCGCCGCGTTCTACCGTGTCGTTGGCGCGTTCCCCGATATACGCGTATAATGCGCCGGTTTACGACGTGTTTATTAGAGTGGCCTGTGGAGCGTACAGTTCGCGCGATGCGACCCATGCTCGCGTCCCGCATAAGCTGACAATTACTGCCGCGGCGGCAGGTGACAACCGGTCGTCGCGCGCGATTCCATCGTCGACGAGAGTCGCGCGCGCTTCGTCCCTACACGCGTACACCGCCCGACATACCGAAAGGATATGATCCGTATACGACGAGGAAATTTATGGCGTTATCCGTCACGCGCAGCACGTGGCCGGCTCGCCAATTTTGAAATGCGATTCTCGAATTAGCGTGCTCTCTCCTAGTCGCCGAAGCCAATTCAATCCACGAACGAATGAGTGTCGCAATCGCGAGGGGATTCGCGGAGATATTTTCTTACAACGATTCGATTCTGAATTTTATTCGCGATAATAGAAGTGGAAGAACCGCGTAACCGAGATTTTATATTCACAGCAGATCGCTCTCTCTCTTTCTCCGCGAGAATTTTCCGTGCGCACGAGCGTCTCGCTAGAGCGAGCAATGTTGACGACGAATGTTCGCGAAGACGAGAGGCAACCGTGCGTACATTTTACTTGGATCGCGGGTTGCTCCCTTTATAATTTTCGAGTGTCCTTAACACGGCGCTGTGAACCGTCTATTCCGCGTCGTTTCGCGAAATTCACAGCAACGACGACCAGCGCCATAACGCTGCTCGGCGACGATAAAGTCGCATTAAACTATCGATTTTTCCGACAACCAATGGCGCACACACTTTCGGCAGTTTAACGAAAATCGAAGGTGAAGGATAATGGAAGGGAAGCAACTAGTCGTCGTCTACGAATTGCGCCCGCTCGATGCTGTTCTCTCTCTCTCTCTCTTTCTCTCTCTTTCTCTCTCTCGGGCTTTCTACTACCTCCTACTCCCCCTTTCATTTAATGGCGGGGCTTCTTTCTGTGAGAAATTGAAATCCACGATGCTCGATCTTGGGGTCGGGACGGTGGGCGATTCGCGTTACTGCATCTATCCTTACGTAATTCCGGCGCTTCTTCTTTCACTTAAACCGATCTCGGTCGGGGGCGTTCGTGAATTCAGGTCGACAACGGTGGGTTGGGGGCGCCGTCGTTTGAAAAGGATGCGAAATCGTTTGTTCTCCGACCGAAGGTTGATGCCTTCATTAGAATGTACGATGAAACCGAACAGCGCGAATGGAAGAATCGCGCCCAATTACCGTGGATCTTACCGAAGGTATATCTCACGTTAATGGAATGAGGCGATAAAACGTATCGTGAGAAGGTATATTTCGATCTCCTCACCGACAGCGAGAGTGTAAATATATGTTCTTTTTGTTCGCGAAAGGTTTGCCGATATTTTTTTTTTACGCCGATGTTCGATTACTCTCCCCGTTGCAAATATTTTCTCTTTTATTTTTGCTTTGCTTGCTTTTTTTGTACAGCACACTGAAGTTTCGAATTCGAATTCGGTCTCGTAATCCGTAAATTTACACCAAACCATACGAAACAAAAGACACTCTTACAGTCAATTAAAAAAAGTACTTTGTAACTGGAAGCGGGGATTATACTGGTATATCATAGCAACAAAATGTTTTAAAATTGTTCGTGTACTACAAAATGATTTTTGGAATGGATAGAGACCATGTTATACGAGAGGGACTATTTACACTGCAGTTTTTATACATGCTTTGTTTTTAAAACAGCATTTTCTCAATATCTTGATGTATTAACAATCTTCTGTAATTTCGTTGGAAAAATAGAAATATAATTTTAGATTGATTTTACAATTTCACCTTAATAAACGGAGCAAAAAATGTGATATAGTTACGGAAAAATTAACCTTTATAACGCTTTTCCGCGATGATATTTCTGCGTAGACAAGCGTAACGGCTTATGCTTTCCGGAGTTATGACTTGATCGGATTTCACCGCGAGAGCAATCCTCGAGGATGTATATTAGTTGGAAATTACGCGGTGCCACCCGTTTCTCTCGTATCACGGTCGACGTTAAGTCTGCTAGAAATAAATGCAAATGAAACCGCTGTTGGCGGTCTTGTTACCTGTTAAAGGCTCGTACATCGGTTACAGGCCGGAGAGGCAATTTTACGGAAATAGCAAAGTCTGCACTTCTTGGCACCGCGAGCTCGCGCTTCTCTGCTTCGTCCGTCTCTGTCGCTCGTTCGTGGCGCAAATGCGCGTACAACGTGCGGTAGATTAGCGAGCGAAACGCCGGACCCCGTTTTGAGAATCCGGGGCTGGCACGCACCTCATCCCGAACTCGTGATTTGCCGCAATTAAATTACGCGGAGTCATTAACGGGTTTACGACGGTGCGAAGAAACCGATTTCACGAACGAATCGCACGCGTGTAGAAGCGTGCTAAACCCCTTTCTCATTTCGATACCGAATTCCGAGCGGGTTTCTCGTCTCTAGGAAGCGAAATTGTCGGTCCGATCGCAATCTTCTCTTGATTATTACCATGCGTATTATCTGGCGGCGGATGACACCGACGTTAAACACATCCCCCGTCTTTATCGCGTTGATACGACGGACCACCGAAACCATCGTGACACATATAAGCCGAACATATTACCCTAGGTATCTACTGAAATTGACGCTAATTCCAGAATCTCGTCAGGACGACAGTGGCCAGATTGCCTTTCTCATATCGTACATTACGATTCGATAACCTAAATGTACGCGCGCGGTCGCGTTAGTCCGTATCCTATTGGATAGGTATAGGTCTGCGGCGGACGCAGTTTCCCTGTTCAGAAGCTGAGCTGACGGCGTGCAATGTCCGATCCAATCTGCGTGTGTATGGGCTACGGCTAACGGATGCCAACCAGGTCTAACCGCTCTAGTGTACGTAGTATCGTCATTCCCTTCGAACTACATGCACGCATCGGCGGCGCAAAGCCCAATGTAACTAGCACGCGTGTGGATACAGCCGACCGAGAACGCTGTGTTCAGCACAGAATGGCCAGTCCGGAAGCCTCGCCAAAGGCGACAAGGGATGTCCGCTTCCCAAATTGCCATCCTTGCTTACACGAGTCATTTTTTCGACTCTGAAGCTGCACAGAATATGCTCGATGTTTTTCTTTTATTTTTTTTTTAGATTTCTATGTCTCGATCTTTGAGTCACTAATTTCAAATTATATCTGGATATAGAAAAGAATTGTCTTTTTTTTTTGTTTATATGCGAAATTTTTTTATTTATACACGAGATTCCTTGCAAGAATTTTTAGCATATAGGAAGGAAGTATTTTTGATATATAATTCTGTGCAGCTTCTCTAATAACAATAAGAATATCGTAAACAGTACAAAGTAGTTTTACAAACATTATTAAAAGCTTTTAGAAATTTGTTTTTTTTTACTGCGATGTATAATCATGTAAACCTTAGAACGTTGTGTGTGTATGTGTGCATATCATTTTGAGAAATTGAATAAATTTACATATCTTTCTTTCGTGGGGGCCTCATCGTGTATGCAGTCAATCTCATGTTTAATCGAGACGGTTTGACTCGAACAAAATGGTTATGGATAGTGTGACTGCGCTGCAGTGTATTGAATAGAATGTTTGATTAGTTTCATTCGTCGGGCAAATGTCAAAGCTGCAAAGTTTCACGGTGTTTGGTAAATTGATCTCGCGAACACTATCGGACGAAGGATTTTTGAAAACGTAGCTGCGATTTGCGCCCGTTGTGTTTGTGTTTTTGGTATCGTTGAATCACGTTGTCGAAACTCCAATTTATTGTCTATGAATTTTCCGTTTTCGGCGATTCAAGAAATATTAGATTTATGGCTCAGAAATGTGTGTTACAATCCGAAAATGACCGCACTAGCGAATAAAGTTGCAGCGGTATGCGATAAATTGTATTAACCGATTGTATTGTTGGAGAAAACAAATGACGGTTGGTGAAAACTTTTTTTTTTCCCCTCGGCAATTGAATTCGCGCGTCCCGTCGCCTTGATTTTTGTACAAAGTTCATAAATGCGAAAATCGACGATTAGATTACCGGAATATTCGAGGCTGTCGCGATGTTACCGTAAAATATGAGCTTTCGTCACGACTTAGGCGGATAATAAGCTACAGATACTCGGATATTATATTTAGCCGGCCAACTCTCATATCGGCCAGTCACGAGATTAATTATATTGTAAACCGAGCCAACTGCAGTTCGGGAACTACAAACTCGCGGACTCGTTTCCGTATTTGATATGATTCCGAAGTAATACGAATCCGGGCACCGGGTGAAGCCTCGTTGTTGAATCTAGGGTAGCAATGGGAATAGTTCGTAACGTTATAAGCTTTTGTTGGATGGCGTGAACTGTGAGCTAAACGCTCCTAACTCCAGTTACTAGTAACTGGTAATTAAGCGAGGCGCTGCTGTGTGAAACGACCCACCCATCTCTATCCCTCGCACCTTTCAACCATCCCAAAGGTTGCGGCGTGAAACGTCCGTGTCCGTGCGTCTCATCTCATCGTGGCATAAGTCGGTGAGAATGATATACGGAGATGTGCAGCAACGTATCTTAGTTTTAATGACATAGACATGTTTCCCTTGGCAGATATATTCTGATTTATCTTCGCAGTCATCTCTTCCTTAATCTTTTTGGAACGATATTTGTTAATCACTAGAGCGCATTCAGGACTCACAGAAATAATTACATTGTGCGTGTAAATGTAAACGAGGAGAGAATATATCATTATTTTAACTAATAGTTTTTATTTGCTTCGTTTTGCCCTCATTTGAAAAAAATTTTAATTGAGGATTGTTTTCTCGTACTATGTAATTACTTTTTCACGCAATTATATACGCTTTTCGTATGCAATTGCGTATTGCAAACACTAGGTGTATAATATTTGGAGAAATATCCGAACCGATATATCTAGGTCATGTTACATATATTGAATTTAATACGAATTTTGTTAAATATAATTATCGAGTAGTAATAGTTCAATAAGCAGAGTGGTTAAAATTGCCGAAATATCACAGAACATATAAGAATATTGTCCATTTTCTGATAATTACAGAACATTTTAAAACTATTTCCGTAACTCCCAAATTATTACTTGAAATTAACCGAAAAGTGAATTTTATTCTTTTATGGATCACAAAATTTTTACTCACTTCTTATGATTCTAAAATTATCTATCTTTTAGATATTGAAGCACATAGTCAAATCTTTCTTAGTTTAGATTCAAATATTTACGATCGCACATTTTCATTCTCAATAATTTCCGTCTCTTATATTGAGATTATCTAATATAATTAAAATAAGAAGTTCAGACGTGATAACGGTCTCTCGCATGTAAAATGTAAATCGTAATATAATCCTGGAGATATAACGTCCACTGGCGCCAGTATTAATAACGCCTTAATTGGAAATTAGACTATGATATAGGCGTTCGACCTTCCTTTCCACGAGCGAGGGTCGCGCAGTATATGCCACCAAAGTTAATTCCTTTAATTAATAATACAGCTTAGAGCATAAGACTGTAAAGCGACCGGCAAACGCAAATGGTCTTGTACAGTAACGAATTCGAACAATTTTCTATCGCGCGCGTTCCCTTGATAAGGGACAATACGTTTTGCGATATATTTCTTTTCCCTTTTTCCTAAGCACGTGCGAAGAAAGCGAAGCGTCGAGCAATTCGCAATAAAATTCGAAAAACAGAGCGATTCTCGCGCGGATTGCAAGTCACAATTTTAGGTTTATACCGTATCCAATTCAGAATGATGTAAGACCGTCTATTACGTAGCCTTTGCGAATCACGTGACGTTCGCAAATGCATGCAAGTCTTGGAGAACACGCAGCTCGGAACGCGAGCCTTATTCTGTCATAAAAATGATTTAGGCCATATTGATTAAGAAATTACATGAACCTCCTCTTCTCGTGCTTTCAGGTTACCTATTCGTCACTTTAAGCGTCCAGTACGTCATGTACAAGTGTGTAATAACTTGTATGAAAATAATTTATAAAAGTGACTAGAGTGTGTGTGTAAATATAAATTATATACTACTAGAAAATTAATATTAAATTAAAAATTAATATTAATATCAAAATTATAACGTATATAATACATGTGCAATTAATACAAAACTTTTTAGCAATTTTTAGAATGCTTAGAATTCCTTTTTTTTTATGAAAAGAAAGTATCGAACATATAGATGAAGGGTCACGAGAAATGTAAAAAATAATCAAAGCATTGAAGTCTGATTCCGTGTATCCTGTTTCTACCAGGATACTTGAAGCGTCGATCGATTACATGCGAGAATCATGACGAGCTACTTTGTTTTAGTTTAATTATGACGGATTTCCAGAGTATTTCGCATATGTACTTTGTCTCAGTTTTTATTCATTACATTTTCAAATGTTTTATGTAAAAGAGAGGAAAGTGCCTTTAATAAAATAAGTTTAATGTAAATGAATTTTACACCTCGATTTTACACAGTTTAAAACAAAGTTTTCAATTCAATCACAATCGAACGATTTATTATTTCGGTAATAAAGTAATAAAAATATTCTAGTACATACTGATGTGCGATGAACATCAAGTCAGAATCCAAATATTTTGGTCAATAGAAAACGCTCTACGTCGCTGACGTATTTCCTGAATCTCTGGACGATTTCTTGTCTCTGTAAAAGCCAGCGAGATCTCGAAAAATTCATTTTCGATCTGCACGGGGAGAAACGATGCTGCACTTTCGAAAATTTCGTGCAATTTCGCGCGGTGGCGCGTACGACGCTGCCCTCTCGACGACAAGGTGGCACGGGCAAAAGCGGAGCACCGAGGGTGGCCCGGGGGAGGGGGTTACCGGGGAGGGTGGGGGGGTGGCTGGAACGAGGGAATGGGTGGCGGGATCTCTCTCCCGCCGCTCGCTTCACGGCGGATGGTTCGCCCTACGCCCGTCGTCGGGGCGCTGCAGCCCGTCAGGACGTCAGTTCTCCATCGCATCGCGCCACGGTCGGACCTGGATCCTAACAGGCGCGCGTACATACACACACACACACATACATACATACACATATACACATATACACACGCGCATACACAACAGATATATATCCACATGCGCGCGCGCGCGCGCACCTCTGCGTGCGGACACCCTCGCCGGGCGAATCCTTCCAGTGAACGGCGGGACTGGTCGCGATTATGAGCGAATCGCGGCCGCGATGATTACTCCTACTCGTCGACGATAAGCGGGTAATTGAACGCGAGTGACCCGAAGTTCGCGCGAGTGTCAGCCGCCGGGACACTGGCGGCTGTCGAGGGGTGAACGTCGAGAGTGACACGAGTGACGATTCGACTGATTAGTCGCGAGTCAAGTGTGCCGCGAGATACGCGAACGAGAGAGGAAGAGGGAGAGAAGGAGATATATATATATTTATATATATATATATATATCGACGAGTATTCGCGGAGGGTTGTCGCGTAATGCGATGACAGTGCGGTACCGGAGACAACAGTGGTAAACAGGATCGTAACGCGGACAGGCAGTAGTGAAAGACAGTCGCGGGCGCGACAAGTAGTGACAGGTCGTAACGAGGCGGGCAGTAGCGGAGAACAGTAGCGACAGACGCGGACCGTACATCGGTGACCGACCCTCGCCGTGATAGAGGGCTCGCGGTGGCTGGACCGGTCAACAGAGGGTTTCGGTGGATCAGCTGATACCACGATCCACCGCGATATAAACGCGACGATGGATCAGCGTGGCGTGTATCCTATCTACCTGCGGCATGTACCGCGACAACGACGAACATGCGAGCGCGCTTAATCCACGCATATATACGCATAATCGTCGCGGCTCGCCACCGACGAGGATTCAATTAAATCTCCCGCGTGGAAGGTCAAGTACGCCATGCGAGCGACTATAGGGGGGCTATAGGAGGCCCGAGTTTTAATTAAAACTCGCCCGCGGGATTCTCATTATCGCGCCTCGTATTCGGGATTAATTAGCCGCGGCTCGGAAAGAGAAGGAAAGAGAGAGAGAGAGAGAGAGAGAGAGAGAGAAAGAGAGAGCGGGCGAATAGGAGGGTGATATAGGAGGACGTGATTTTCCCGGTGGCGCTCGTATATCGTGCTCGTAATATCGTGCGACAAGTTTTGTGCGACGCGTCGCGAGCTCCTCGAGCTCGCTCTCGTCGCTCTCATGGACGAGCTTCTTTTCCGGTCGCGCCGCGGCTGGTTTGCGGCTTAGTGATTGCGACGGGTTATTAACGGCATCGTCTTCGCGGCCGTGCCGAGTGCTCTGATCGCCGCGAGTGACGGATTCGCGTGAGAAGATATAAGTGGTCGTTTCGAGGGACAGGCAAGAAAAAGCACGCGAGGCAGGCACGTATATTCTCGACGCGCTTCCGACGATGATGTGAACGAAGTGATACGATTCTCGGCAATTAGCGATAGGTAAGCGAAATGATGAAATTTCTGCATAAAATTCCGCATAAATTCTCTATTACTTCGTATTAAATAATATTATGTAATATTAGACATATTATCAGCGCATATATGACGTTTCTTTCTTTTCGCAAAGGGAATATAAACTGATATACATGTATCATCTTATCGAAATTATCAAATTTTCTTGAAACTGATTTGCATGAATTTCAAAATGTCCGAATCGTGTAATATTTTTGCGCCATACATTGCTATAACGTATTCAATTTCCGTTATCTTGTATTATATACATCATTTAATTACTATATCCAATTAATTAAGCTATAATGCATTGTAATCTACTAATGCTATTATATAATATTCGATCTTGTTGAAGCTCTCGTGGATTTGCCTCTGTTTTTCGCCGCATTGCAGCGTCAAAAGCTCCAGCGCGATATTTAGTTGCTAGCTCGCGCGAATATGTACCTTAGACTCATCAAATATTGGTACCAGCTAATTACATCGATCGAACGCGCAATCATAATTCCATTAATTTCAAGTAAGTAATTTCGATTTATTCGCCGTGAAATGGAGCGTTGTTTCGTGATATATAATGTTTGCGTTTTGTAACACTATTATCAACATAACATCTTTTATGAAAAATGCAAAATTATTTTCCGCGAAAGCTTGTAAATTGTAAAAATGTAATTCGCGAATTAAATGAAAACAGAATACAATGCTGTGAACGGAACAATGAGCGTGCGAATGTTAGGCATTTCTCTCTGTGGCAAATTTTATTGCGTATAGAATGCATCAAAATATAAAAAAAACCGAGTAACACACTGGATACATATATTTTAATTACTTTGAAAAAAAAACAGCGGGGAGTTTTGCGGCTAACGATTCTGGAATATTGTGTACCAGTATGAATTTATAGTGCGCAAAGTGCTTTTGGAAATTGCATTTCGCATAGTTAGAAATTGTCAGAACTTGCGAAGTCGCGTGGATCTTCATATCACGCAGCGTTATCTTAATGCGTTTTTGGTGCTTGTAAAGATGCGGCGACGCAGATCCTCTAAGAACAAAGGCAACGAGATAACCGCGGATTGGTGTGTCCGTTATCTCTAGGCGTTGCATTAATTATCCCCATTTTATAAGCATCCGCAGACGCTCGTAAGATAGCAAACAACAAAGTACCCCGGACTAGAGTATATCCCATTTACGTGGAGAGAAAATGTAATGAGACGCGCGGCGAGTCGCGTTTCCGGATGTGCGTCTAGGTGTGCTTAGCGCGAATAAATACCGGGCCATTGTGTTTCAGTGTTATATGCGTTGCCAAAATTTCGCCCTCCGGTGTTACTCGGAGAGCGACCTTTATGAAAACGAGCGTTTCATACTTTCGCGATGTGCGCGCCTTCCGCGCGGCAGGCAGTCCATCGTGTCGGCAAATCTCCCCGTTACAATCGCGCGTGTTTTACCTCCTGTATGATCTTTACACACTCCAGTTGTGTCCATCAACATGTTACATCAGATAACCCGCAAAATACGCTTTCGCGTAGAATGCATTCTATTACGTGTCTCGTGCGCGCTGTGCGTTATTCAATCATACATTCGCGATACCCGACCGCGCACTTCCCCCTTCTTATTAATAGCACTTACGCGCGTTTACATTGAGTTATTACCGGTTGTGCTTGTCGCCGGTTTGTCGTGAGATCGCGCCATCATTTCGCTCGCGGCGTCCCGCGGCAGTCCTTACCAGTGATCGATCGACATCTCGTGCGACCATTACGATAGCGATCCAGAGCCGTCGTCGTTATGGCACGTACCGATAATGACATTAATGATCGTGGATGCCGGTTACGTGATGGTCAATAATGTCGCTCGCGGGTCGCGCTCTGCGGAGAGTGAAAAATGTGTTTGTGCTGTGTAAATAAACGTTAAAGAGCCAACGTGTACGTCTCACGAAAGCGTGTGTCGTGTGGCTGGTGTGTCGGAGATCGGCCCGACGAGATAAGAGCGGCAGTGTGTCTCGCTCCGAAAAATAACGCTTCCGCCGCGAGGCCGCTAATTGCGAGAGTTATTTACCGCGCGCGTAAGTTACGTTACGTTCGGCCAGTTACGGTTAGATTGTGTGCCCGGTTTAGGCACGAGAGGAAAGAGGGTGGCAGAGGGGCTAATTTAACTTTTCGTTTTAAATTATGGAGATGAGGCTCGCGCCGCGAAAGTTCGCAAAGTTGCGTCTGATACGCGTAATCCCTGTTGTTTCGATGTCATCGTCGGGCGGTAGCGGCGGCGATCGCGACCACGAGAGGTTTAAATGTACCTCGATAAATGAGCCGTCGGGGCGATAGAGGGAGGACGAAAGAGGGACGGAAGCGGAATTTAAAATTAATATAGAAATTAATTACGTGCGCACGGAAAGTAGTATATGTCAAACATTTATTTTTGCTATTCCACTCGGTGGTTCGAATAATTCGCGCTTTTTTAAAATTAACTGTTTGCTAATTAGGGAAGGTTGGAATATCACGTGATACTGATATGGAAGAAATGTACTTTTCGAAAGCGTTTTGTCTTTGAATGTATCAACACTTTTTAATCTCTCTCTCTCTCTTTCTCTCTCTCTCTAAAATCTCACATTGTAATGCTCTTGAAAACACACACTTTGCCACGTTGTAATTAATGTTCTTTTTTTTTAAGTTTTCTTATAAATTTTCTTATCTACTGGAAATTTTCTTCAAAATTACCCTTATCTCTTCAGCTCAGCGTGCTTCGCGCATTTTTTCGTTTCTGAAGCGTGGACTCTGCAGATAATACAAATAAAAAGATCTTATCGTCTGACTGCGCATAAACGAAAGCTACACGACATTCCAGTTTAATCTGCTTTAGTGGTACAGGCACTCGCAAGAAAGTGCGTTTGGTCTTTTATCTTGAAAAATGTGCTGGATACGATTTCATATTTTATAAGCGTTGCGCGCACGTGTTTTTCCCTCGCGCATAAACGAAGCAACAGTTGTTGCCTCTCCTCTGACTGATATTTTCTGTCATAGTCTAATCAAGACCATCAAGACACACGTTGCACGTTTCTTTGTTATTTGCTGAGAAACGCAACGAGAGATGTGCGCTCTGTGTGTGTGTCGCGTTCACTCTATTTTTATATTATTGCAAAAGTCTCGCAGAGTGAAGATTTTATAATACGAGAATACATTATAGAGAGAGAGAGAGAGAGGAAAAAGACCAGTTCAATAATAACTTTATAAAGTACGTATATTGATTAATTCATTTTACGCGCGTACATGCGACAACTCTTCTCGGAGAAATTTTTCGATATTAAGTTCATATATATGTATATATACATATATGTTTTTATATTCTCACACACACACACACACGCGCCGTGGAAGAATATGTATGAGAGCTCGTCGTATAGGATTATAAAGTACGATAAAATATGCGAACGCGATATTGTAATTTTATTACGAACCCGGGGAGCTGCCGCGAAAAATTCATTTTGTATTATTCATATTACTTATGTGCGCGGCGCGAAGGCGCGCTGAAATTGTGCCCGAAAACGTATGGCTTGTGGGCGTCTCGCGATACCGTGGCAAAGCAGAATTTTCGGGTTTTCGAAGCACACGGTGTACGACGGTATAAAGTTCGCGCGCGCACAACCGGTGCATAAAGTAAAAGCGGACCGAGATGAAAGGAGCGGAGAGCCAGCGGGAAACGTGCGTCTGAAGGGTTGCCTGGTTTGTGTGGAAGCTGTGAGAGCAGCAGTCGGTGCGGATAGAGCGATAGCTCTACCTATTTTGCTCTCCTACTCTCGCTGGACACAAAGAGAGAAGGAGAGAGAGTGAGAGAGGGGGGAGGGAAAACCAAGAGCGGAAGAAAAAGAAGAATCATTTATTTGGCATTCTAGTACCGCGTGTCCGCTCAAGCGATAGACAAAAGAGATAGAATTAATCCTCCGCCATTTTTTTGTCCAAGATTTTATTTGCGTTAAAAATTACATGTGTATAATTTAGCAAATTAATTTAATCTGCACGATCTTTAAAATCTTACGTCGCGATAATGGAGAAGTTGCAAAAAGACATATCAGCCTATTTTGTTGTTTTTACTGAGGTCAATCTATCACAAACTGCAAATATACCGTAATTTAATTTCATTGTAAATCATAATTAATTTATATATACCAATTTGTAGCGTTTCACGAGATAACGTAAAATATTTAGCGAAAATAAACAGAAGTGGCTGTGATTATATTCTGACATAAAGACGTCGCGTATGATTTGTATAAATGGACCGCGTCACAGAGTTGAAGAGATGACTCTAGAAATGAGAGGCACGGCGACCCATTCCGCTAACGGTTATACCGACGTAAGGGGAGAAGGTCGCGTCTTTCGCGGATCCGTCCAAGGACGACGCTATCTCGACGTGACGAATGAGCAGCTTCCCGGGACCATTTCGCGGAGGAGAGAACGCTCGAGGAAATCATCCGCATGTTCCGGGAAATTCTCGAATAAAATTTTCAACGGACCGCGTGCGACCATACAGGCTGTTTCCAGGCTTCTCACGCTTTCCCTCGTATAAGGATTCTTGTGACATTTGTGGAGTAGATTTTTCCATATATATAGATGTAGGAATATGATATTTTATTCTGATATTTAATGTAAATATTTCTTTTCAGCGAGGTAGATTTCCCTTTAACCAAAATTACACCGTTATAGTTTTCGAGTTAAAGAATTAATAATCTAAATAAAAATCGAAAGAGTTCTATATAGCTCTCTTTAGAATTTAATCTATATTCGAAAATTATGAGAAAATATTCAAGTCAAACTTTTATTAGAAAAAGGTCGACTTCATATTGTTCAAGAATTTCATATATCAACGAAAGTTTGAAAAATCTGAAAAATTCTGCACATCTTTTCATAGTATCTTTTATCAGCGATTTTACCGCACCGTGAATTACAGGAGCGATTCGTTATGGGTTCGATTTTTGGTTTCTGCGAACGCAACTCGTGACATCGATCGTGTCAGAGCGATAAAATTGTCCTCGTTATGAATAAGTGGTAGTACCATCATCGCAAATTCTTCTCACGTTTAGCTTTCCAGCTTGCTTCGCGCTAAGTCTCGCGTACATGCAGTGAAAATTCTCAAATCGTTAGCTGCAGATCCAATGATTATTTTTTCCCGGAGTGAACTTTCTCTTTTGCGTGATGAAAATATTTCTATGTATTTATAGTTATAACAACCAATATTACTATATAATAACCAGCGAATGAATATTCATGTCTGTTGCAAGGATACGACACGTTTATCTTGTTTTTTTCCCCTGTGTTATTGTAGATAGTCGGAGAGAAAAAATATTTTATATTCGCGAGACTTTGTCTTCCTCTCTGTTGTTTGTAAGTTAAATAGAATATTATTTCTCGAGACATGTATCTCGTAGACGCCTCTACAAGAAAAGAATATTGCATAATCTTCGAGCTGCGCGCAAAAGGGATAAATTTTCTTCTCGAAACACGTATAATAAAGTATACATGCTTAAAAAGATAAATGCCTTTTATTTAAAATCACTGTACAAAGGTACTAAAGAAAATAAAAATTGAAGGCTACACATTTGTGTTTCCAGTAATAAAAATATTTTTTTTTTAAACGCGCGCGTAATCGAATAAGTATTTGCTGTTATGGCTAAAGGGATGCTTACAGCATGTGAGATTACGCAGTAACAAATAGCAACGTTAACGCAATCGTTTCCTTGGCTTTCCTCGCCGGTATTCCAGCAACGACAGCGCCGAGAGCACTTAGCCAGGTGTTTACGAAAGCGTCATCTTTGTGAGATAAATGCGCGACCGAACTTGTAATATCTTGTGACACATCGTGCACGCGCGGTTTAACGTAATGCGTTCCTCTTCTTGGTTTCAGAGCTCGTTCTAACGCACGCAAGGCGCGTATTATGTGAGGAGAAAATCGCGACGAGGGAAACGAAGATGTCCGCCGTCAGCGTCGTCGCATGGCTGCTCGGTGCCGTCGCTTTGGCTGCGATTAATAATGGTGAGTCCTTCAAATCAAGTCAATGATTGTGTCGATGATAGTACAAGAATTTGCCGTAAAAAGTCTGTAAACTCTTGAAAAGTTATGCTTGTGTAGAAAAATGCTGTGTAACTACGGTAGTCATTTTTGCAATTATCTATGGAATAACTGGGATGGAAAAAGAGTGTATATTTCATGCTTCTTCAAAATAAATATATTGTTTACGAAAGAAACTTGGGAATTTTGTTTTTGACAATTACAGGCTTTTTAAGTCAAAGAGTGTAATCGTCATCTGATTTAATTATCTTGACCATAATTCAATTAACTAATATCAGTCGTAACGCGAAAAATAGATATGGATTTATAGTATATTATTTGAATTTTTTTAGTTTTGAATTTAAATAATTTTGCACCACTTTTCTTCGATAGATCTAATTTTTCTATTAGTCGGGGAAATAATTTTGCGATGAAAAAATCGACATTACATAATGTTTTCAAAAGGATTCGCTTGTCGTCGATTTTCTAGTCAATTCGGATTTTCAATCAAACCGGTCAAAAGATGAAATCAAACTGAATATTTTTTATTTATAGTATTGCTTTCACTGTTTTTCATTCTTGTTGTGCTTTGATGAGAAATTTATAAAAAATTTGTTTAGCGATTTCCAAAAGCTCGCGCTCACAAATATTACAATCCTATTTAAAAAATAACAGCGTGTAATCATAGTATTCAATTTATATATCATTGGATCAAACGCGGTTTTATTATTTATCAAATCTGCCCATTATACAATAACAATACGAAGGACAAACGTATTGACACATATTTTTTGAAATATATAAAATGATGGATTTTATATAATGGTTATAATTTATCCGTTTGCTTTTGATTTTTGCGCCTTTTTGTCTTTTTTTTATTTTTTATTACGAGCCATATGAAACGTGAAATAACTCACAGATATGGTCGAAATACACGGTTGAATTATGGTGATAGCGCGTTTGATGGATTCATGTTGCGCGTTGTTTATACAACGAGCATAGTAGTGTCTAAATGAAATATATCTGCGGTATTTTTTGAATGCGTTGCACTACAGGTTTTAAGAATATTCAATAAATATCGCGAAAAAACAATACGGGAAATATATGTTTGTAAACGAATCATAGGAATTTATATATAAATAGTCAAGAGAGCGTCTCTATTTTTCCGAAGCGCAATGTTACATCAAGAGAATCGAAAATATACGCTGATTGATACACGCAGCGTGATATATGATTTGGAGTTATTTATACCAAAATTGATTGGCGGTAACTTTATTTAATCCAATTTTTTTCTTCCTGTATCTATTTGTATCACGAAAGTTGAACTATTACACAGAAAAACGTATATCCCCGAATCGCGGGGGCGATTATTTAACGTAGATTCTTGGCGCAATCGTGCTTCAGGCTTCATCGCGTGCTCGCCTTTAAAGAATCCCTTATCCGCAGACACTGTCTCGAGTCGTATCACGAAAGATTTCCATTTCTTCGACGCGCGGTATTATCGTCCGCGCTTTTCGATACAAGAATTTGCCGTGAAATGGGTGCGTGAAATTTGAAAGTTAAATTTACGGATCTCTGTGCGCGCGAAAGGCTCGAAACGCGATTCTCCGTTGATTGTCGTTCTGTTTTTTTTTGTTTTTTTTTTCATCATCTAATCCAAGTCGTGGAACGATATTTTTTTTTTTCACGAGAAAGAACGGAGCGATCTTCACTGTGTTTGATCCTTTCGCGCGAATCATCGGTACGTTCGAGGGTGAAATTCGTGTGATAGCATACGAAATTCGAGGCTCGTCGGGGTTCGATTGTCGGGACGGCATGGCACAATGATTTCGAATCAACGCGTGTCCGCGCGGATACGCACATCGAGTCTCTCGTGTGCGCGAGGCGTCTATTCAAGTATGATTGTCCGCTGATCCGCGACTCTCTCGCTCGCACAGACGAGAGAGCGAAAATATAGAGAGCAGCCCGGCCGTTTCAATACCTGGGTGACCTACTCTCTCCGGCAAGGAAAGTTTCATTACTCGCTTCCCATTTCGATACCGATCGAAAGTCACGCGATACCATCTATAAAAGAATCTTCTTGGAAACGTCGCAAAAGATAGACATTTATAAATAAGAAATGCGTGACACAAGAGAGTGTAATTTTCCGTTTATCTGCGAAAGAGATCGCTGTTGATTACCATGCGGGCACATAAAACGTCGGCTTAATTTCGATTAATATCTCATATTTCTCTACTTCTCTTATTTATCTGAATAGAATAAATGATAGTTTGCACACATGCTATACTGCAATAAAAAATTGGCTTAAAAAAATATCAAAAGTCGGGACAATTAACAAAATATACAGGTTTTATTGAATCATGTAGAGTTGCGATCCACTCTCTACTAGCTTTTTGATCTTTTAACGAATTATTCGAGACCGAGCCGATCCGCGCGTTCATCTCTCGAGACTCAAGCGCGACTTTCAAGCGCGCTCGTTAGATCGAAGTCATTAAAATGGGGGGATGTGCAGCAGGCAGCAGCGAGATTCGCGCCCGCTCGTCCTCTCTCGTATACAAACTTGCGTGTACAAACAACGCGTACCGGCGACAGTTCTCGAGGGCAATAAGCACCCTTTTCCCGGGCAAACAATGCTGCGACACCGGGCGAAAAATTAACGAGAAACCAAATTCAAACTCGTCTCAATTCTCCCTTCATGTCTCTTCGCTCTATGTCCCTTTCTCTACGCGAAATGTCGGATGCGCGTAAATCGGAGTGTAGTTAGACGGGCGGATACAGCTGTGTAACAGGACCATGACGCGAACGTGTGTGTTACTGTACCTATTCACGCCGATTGATACCGTGGGTCCGATCGGCCGTTACGAGCAATTCCACACGCGAGACAGGTAAGCCCGTGAGCGAGCGAAGACCCGTAATTACGTCACCAATTTACCGAACGTTTCGTTGACGAAGCGACCGCCGGATATGACATTAAAGACGACGTGGCGAGAGATTTATACGTTAAAGTCGCTCGCCGAGTAACTCTCGAGATCGTAAAGCGGGCGTAAATGCGGGCGACGACACGACTGATGTATGCGACGAGCGTACGGTGTCGTATAGCAGAAAATTGTGCGAGTCAGATTTTATTCCCTTCTGTACGTTTTCCCTTCGCTTTTTCTCTTTTCAATTTTTTCGCGCCCGCGCACGCGCGGTTGCCGTTTACGCTAATTATTTATGAATGCCCTTAGGATTTTCTCACATCGACCTGTCGCCGGCCTGTCGCGCGTTTCCATATTGCGAAATGGTTATTAAAACGCGGCGTCATCCAATTAACGGGTAATTACCGTTGCTTATTATTGCTTGATGAGCGCCATATGGTTATATCGCGACGAACGTGTTGTCTAGTATTCCATTATCGATGAATATTAATTAATGTAACGCGCGCGCGTATCGCGTGCGGATAATTAAATTGTTATAAATTGTCGTGAATGCTCGCGTACACGAGGATCTTCGAGCGCGATGATAATTATACGCTAACCCTAATTTTTAACCCCACCAGTCTCGTCGGACTATGCGTAATCGATCGTATACGATGATGCCCGTTCATTCGAAGATTGCGGACAACGATCGCGCGCGCGCGCGCGTGCTCATTACAAGTTCTCACCCGAGAACTCTGGCAATTAGGGTTCTTGATCTCTTATTGCGAGTACCAATTCGTGTTGCTGTTCGCGACAGAGTTCCGCAAACTGTAGAAAGGAACTCGTCGGAGGGTGGTAGGTTGATTTAAGCCCTGCGGCTAGGTGGCGGAAATCTTTGATAAGGCACGGCTACCGCAAACGCTGATTGGTTGCCCGAGGCCTCGCGCCGATATGACGTTCAAACAATACGCTCCATGCTAACAATGCAATCGCGGCCGAGATAAAGATGTATAGATACAACCGATATCTATCCATGTCACCCATATCCCATTGGATCTATGACCCTGGATACCCCGTCGAGATTCCCATACCAATTTCAAGGCGTCGACAATGAAAAGGGTGAAACATGATCGACGTCGTGCGTTTTTTTTCTTTTTGTCACGAGAATACACAGGATGTAAAATATCCAAAGTATCAAAATGGAATTTGCATCGTATTTGAGTATGCAAGAAATGTGACATTATTCAATATACTGTTGCTCGTAATTTTATTTTCTTGTACGTTACGCGAGAGAATGCGTGCATTGAAGCAGATTATGCGTGCGACAACGCTACCTTAGTCAAATTTTGCATAATTCTCTTTGATCGGCGCTCCGCGGCGCTCTTTGGCGTTGATTAAATTAATTAATCACTTCTAACGTGTGCGTCTTTGTATCTGTCGCGTGTTAGTGAGTATACACTTTAGTTTCCATCGTATCGGGGCGAAATTGGAAACTATAGGACGTTATAGAACCGCCCCTCTCCCTCCCACCTCTCTCTCTCTCTCTCTCTCTCTCTCTCTCTCTCTCTCTCTCTCTCTCTCTCTCTCTCTCTCTCTCTCTCTCTGTTGCGTCCGATATACCGTATATATATGGTGGTTGGTATGGCGCGTTTACTTTAAAGTACGTACCTACCTATCTACGTTCGCTGGTAAAGCCGCGAGATGTCTAGGTGCTAAGATATATCGTCGTTGCGTGCGATCGATGCCGCTATATTTTTCTTCGACCGTGTATATACATTGCGGGCCTTGTTTTCCCGGGTATAATGAACCTCGTTTGTCGTTAAACTTCGTCTCTCGCACCTATATACAGATCACTCTCGGCTACCCGGGCTCTCGGCGACGTTGACGTCGCGACAGCGCGTTCGAGCATAAAAGTGTAGCCTGTGATGTATATAAACTGACGCCTTCAGTATTGTTTTATACGTCCGAGAGAGAGAGAGAGAGATAGAAAGAGTGAGAGAGAGAGAGGGGTGGTCGGGCGGTTATTATAAACGTCGAGCGAAGAAATATCGACGTAACACTTGGATGCCAGTCTCTTCGAAGAGAAGAGCCGCCTTTTACCGTACTTACTTAACTAAGGTGTCGCGCGCCTTTCCGTCCGCCGCTGGTTACCGTATATGCCACTTTTCCAGGAAGAATTCGCATCATCGACGTTATTCCAACGTCGGTAAGCTGTTACTTTCTTCCTGTTTCTGCGTAAAAGAGATTGGTCATGCGGAAGGGGATGATGGGATAACTAAGGGAGAAAGTAATTGAATCCGTCATTGCAGAGAAAGCATGTGTTATAATGGGAAAAATTTTTTTAGCGATAAGAAGAGGCTTTCAAAGTGGCTTATTATTCATTGCTCCACAGAAATTGTGTTTTACACGATATTTTTGGTCCTCTTCGAGATACGTCACAATATTATTTTGGAAGAAGAAAATTAATTTTTTGGGGGCTCATTTTTTTCGCTTAACTCATACTCGCGTTCTGCAATGATGCAATTGTTGCGTAATGAGATGCTCAATTGAGAAACGAAAAAGTTTTCACGCGAGTTAAAATTGTAGAATTTAGCATTTCTCTGTAAAAAAGAACTATAAAATGGCGCTAATATATGAAAACGGGCAGCAAATATAGAGGCATTGGAATAGCGGTTTCTGGATATCCAGAAAAAAAGATGACCCAAAGTAGGGACGATAAATTGCCAAATAATATTTTAGCAACGCAAATTTTCTCGCTGATTCTGAATTCATTTACATATGAAAACTGTGCGCGAAAATATTCGAAGGGCATCGATATTTTTTTTTCCTATGTAAACGGCTAGTTTTTCCTGATTATACGAGGAAACGAGAGGAAAATGGTATAACGTGTACTCTTTACCTTACGATGACACGATTCCCCATTACGTGCCCGAATCTGTCCTCAAGTTAATGGGATGCGCTCGCATTGAATCGCTCTGGCGTATCGGGATGCGTATCGACGAAGGAAATAGAGAAGCGTGTTGGAATAGGTTTGAATAGGCACCGATAACACGTATTGTCGTTTTCCTATCACGTTGCTCGGGCGGAATAGAAACTGATAATGAGAATAAGCTTGCGTATCCGTTGCGCGCACGCTTGGGTCGAATTTCGCAAAAAAAAAAAAAAAAAAAAAAAAAAAAAATCCGCACGTAGAATGTGAAAGTATCAACTTTTGCATGGGGTATCCGCCGTGGTGTATCATAGTCGACGGGTGATACGATGATATACTTGGCGATGAGTTTATGAAACTTACTTTTAAGTGTCTTTCGGGCTGGTGATATACGCGCGCGAAGATTAAGACCAGAGTTTCCCCTTAAAACTGGGCAAAGTATGTAGTTACTGCCGTGGATATCGTGGACAAATTTTAATAGCATCGTATAAGAGCTTATATAACTTGACGTTTCTCAGTTCGTAAAGAAGAAAAACGTTTCAATTCATCGAAAGAAGCTTTGTAGATATTTATTTATTTCGTAATTATATATTTATTATATATTTATATATATAATATTGTACATAATATTGTATATTTATTAAATATTTATTTATATATTTATTTTTTTTCGCGTAGTATTGTCAGTAACTCATTACTCTTTCTTTTCTTACACAACACACACGCGTAAACATACATTTCTCTTTTCTTTTTCTTCTTTTTTCATTTTAATAATCCGTGAAATCTACGTACGAGAAAATAATGAGCAATGTAGACAATATAAAAAAAATGGATAATGATATAGATCTGCTGTTGTGTTTAAAGTTTTAAAGCATCGATACTCAGGTCACGATTTAAGCTTCGTTAACGCTCTAATAAATCGAGTTGTTGCCGCATCGATTAATCAATGCATATACACGGGAGCTCGTTACACTTCGTGCCTATTCAAAACGCGATGTTAACAACGTTCTACGCCGTGTAAACCGAAACGCGTGCAGTTACGGCAAAATTCCTGTTTGGAGCCATTAACGTGGTTCAGACGCCGATTCAAGCGAACCGGCGAAACGAGCACGTAAGTTCAAGGGGCACCTACGAGGCTAACGTTGAAATGGCCCGTAGTTTGCCCGAGTCACCTCGTAACTTCGAAGACATATGTTTCCGAAGCGAACGAGGGTCATTCTTTCCCCTTCTCTCCTTTTCCCCTCCCTCCCACCCCCCCCCCTTTTATTCGCAAAGTTATTCTTTGATCCACTGAGACTTGGTAAGAAGATCACGGAAAATATTTTAGTTTCTCCGAAGAGCTTGGAACACGTTAAGCCGCATAAAAAAAATTTTCTACAAAAACTATTGAAAAAGATCATGAGACATTAATGTTAAAATTTAATATTTTCCTCCCTGTCCTTCCGTTATCTACATCGTTATAATTTCTGAATTTTTCTCGCGATATTTTATTGATAAATTAGAATCGACTAGAATAATAATTTAGTCTAATTGATTATAGAAAACAATTCTTTTGATAACTATCGGTAAAATTACGTTATACGGCATCTGGTGTCTTTTTCGATCCTTTTGTACGATCGATTCTTGTGATTATTGTTTCTCCCTCATCCTTTCTGTTCGGTATCGTCGGGATGTAACGCAATTCCAAGCGACCTGGATAGGTATTGTTATTGAGAGAAAAAAAAATTAGTTGGAATTATTTTTCAATTTACGATCCGTTGTCCCGATAAGCAATAACATTGGCCTGGGATAGACGGAACGCGAAGAACGAATACTTGGATGTATCCGTGGAGGAGAGGAAATGTATTTCGGTTTAATGGAAAGAAAAAGAACTCTCATCTTTGTTTGTAACTTGATCTTTCATCGTACGCATGCGCGTACGTACGTCGCTATTAAAACGATTTACGAAGATATATTTCGAAAAATAAGCAGGATGAAGTGAAGAGGGAGAGGGGAAAATATCTCTTTGTTTTAAAGAGTAAATGCAGCAACTGCTAGGTTCCGCGTAGATGCTTCAGTGTCAATATTATGTCTAAAGTAACGTTTAACTCGCTGTGTTTGCTTTGGAAACAGCGTACGTACGGTCGGAAGAGGATGATGAATTTTTGAGAGGAGAATTTCTCCTTCAAGATTTTCCACGAGACACTGGCGGCATTCATTTAACGTCGCGCGAGTTCGTTTCCATCGATCCGTGCAAGCACTTTACCACACTTGACCGAGAACAGCTTTTAACGGCCCATCACCTCGGATGGCTACTCATCGACACGGAAAGTATATTCGGAATACCTCTAATACGCTTTGAAGGAAAATCGATACATGCCGAACGGGGCGGAAGACAGAAAAAGAGATAGAGAGAGGAAGAGAGAAAGAGAGCCGCGCACAACTCCCCCTCTCACTATCGGTTATCGGTGGTCGCGATCTCCTTTATTGAATTCACGGGGAATTCTATTTATACCGTAACGAGGAAGGAGAGGAAAGAGGAAGAGGAGATGCGGGACAAGGGGAATTAATTGAGCGTCGATTCCGCTCGAGCCCGCGATTCGTTCTACCATGGCAATAAGTCGGAATATAGATACATACGTATACATATACATAATATATGCGCGCATGTATAAATAGTTTACGCAAAGAACGCGAATTCGCGAAGATTCGCGTTCGGTTCGAGTTATCGATCACCGTCGATATCGATACCTTATGTCGCGCTATCGTTGCGTACGCAAACGTCATTGATATACGCGAAGATTTCCGCTCTGTTTCTACGACGCGACGATATCCATGATGTTTCCCTGCACATCGATCGTCTGCTTCATTCGATACGACCGTTATTAACGAACGTGAAACACGCGCGTGACTTGGTTGAAACTTTAGGGCCGTAGGCGAATCAAGACGTCCCGCTGTTTCCTAAACGCGACTATTTCCTTCATTCTCGACAGCGGCGGACGCCAGTCGCAAGGGACATTACTAGGCCTGAGGGAATGAAATTTAAGTGGATTTATTCTTCTAACCGCAATAATCACACACAGACGTAGTTAAGGCTTGGGTTGGGCGACTTAGCTAGGAGTTTAGTGGAGGCGAATGAGAGGGTAACAGCGAGTGAGTGGGAATGAAAGAAGAATATGCACATGCTGGGAAGGCAAGAGTAAGGAGGAAGAAAGAGAGATAGAGAGAGGATATAGAAATGGTGGAGGATGAAAGCTGTGAGAGCCGCAAGCTCCTTCCTCTGGTATTCCTGCAAACATCTCGGAGTCTCGTGGGCATACGTCGAAAAGAGGGAGGGAGGAAGGGAGGCCAGGGGCGGCACAGGGCGTCTTAATCTTCCCGGCGAATTTATGACCGAGTTGTTTAAGGGATGTTTAGTTGTGCTTAATCCGTAACTGCTGCATTCGCGTTTCCTAGCTCGCCTGTTTCTCGCTCCGAGTACCCACCCTATGCACTCTTGTTTCCCGCGTGTGTTCGTGTTCCCTCGGCTCGTCTCTTGCTGTATTTCTCTATTTTTCTTAAGGTATGATATTCGCAGGCCGACAAGCTTGTTCCGCCTTGGTTAGATGAAAATCAAATGCCCGGTGTATTTTGCGCTACC
This sequence comes from Lasius platythorax, assembly GCA_963971435.1. Lineage (NCBI taxonomy): Eukaryota > Metazoa > Arthropoda > Insecta > Hymenoptera > Formicidae > Lasius > Lasius platythorax. The sequence continues at coordinate 2,093,024 of OZ020536.1, read as the reverse complement.
ATACAGACGCTCTTCCTTTCTTGTTCGTCTAATTCGACCTCTCTGTTTCTTTCTTTCTTTCTTATTCTTTATGCATGTCCATTATTTAGCGAATATCTCGGCGTAAAGTCGGCCGTGGTACATTCGTGCTCGTGAAGCGGCAGGCGAGAGAAATAAACTTATCAGATTGCATAAGAAGAACGCTATTAAAATATCCGATATATATTTTCCGTGCATATTGTGCGCGTAATATTTCAGCGTACGTTTCACAAGTTCTGAGGGAATTAACTGTAATTAAAATCCGCTAATATGGTTATAATACTTTATCGTATTTGTTTTGTTCTTCGGATTTAATTATTTTTCAAAATATTTTTTTGGGGAAATTAAATGAATTAAATATTATTTTAACACATTTTTTTTCTGACCTCAACAAAGAGAATATTGTGTGATTGTATAATTTATTTTAGAATATTATAATATATTTATATTATATGATTTAGGTCAAGCCCTGCAGCAGTCAGTCTAAGTCAATATTTTCTAAAATATCATTGCGGCGAAATGCAAGTAAATAATCGATCACCGATATATATATATATATATATATATCGGTGATCGATTAATTACTTGCTTGCATTTTTATATACATATATGTATATGTATATAATATATATATGTATATATATATTTATTCGTGCTCTAATTTTCATTCAGCGAGGACCGCATTTGCGGTATCGAGTCCCTGTTAAGTACACGAAGTTAGCGAATTCTCTCGATGACATTTGCACCGTTCGTTCGCCAATACTGGTTTCGCTGACCACAGTGATCTCCAAAAGGATCGTTTGCTACGAGTCCTCTTGCTTTTGGTGTTTGGTGAACTTCTTGGCGAAATTAAGGTCTGAGGAAGACGAAACTTGTTCAAAACTTAATTAGCTGAATCAGTCAAAGCGCGACTGTTAGCGAGGTATGTCGCTATCTTGTTCTTTATCGACGTTCGTAATTGATAAACGAGCATGGCCAATCATGATGTACACTTGATACGATTAGAGATATCTTTACTGCTGTTAACGTTTCCTTGCAAATCTTGTGACTTTTGTCAATACTTGTTTTCATACTTGATCTTTAAAGTCTGCGCGTTCTAAATACATCAGTTATTATTAGAAAAAGCTAATATATACATTTTAAATAATTCAAATATGGAAAATCTTTAATCTTCTTAACTAAATTTTCGTAAAAATTTGTAAATTTACAATCTCGGTGTATATCCGAAACTTTTTACTTTGCGGATTTATTATATTCATAAATTCTATCTCTTTTATTTTCTTTCTGCCGCTACATCACTCGATTAAATACGGATTAAATCAGACAATGTTTACGCCGTGTTCATTCGAAGCGAGCGTCTCGCGATCGAATCGCTTACGATCGATTTAACCGAGATTCGAAAACATCTGAATGAGACGCATCGTGCCTTTACCGCCCCGTCCGTCGAGAGATTGACGCATAAAAGAATGATGCGAACGTTTTAACTCTTACACCGCGAAAAGTACTCGCGTCGCGGCGAGCGAAGGGATCTCTCGGAATTGCGTGTGCGGTTTTACGTGCATGTTACACGTGCGCGATCACCGATTTGCATACGACCCAGGTTGATATAGTCGTCGTAGCGTGTTGTTCAATGGGATCCTGGGAATCTGAAATCCGGTTCCGTTACGCGAGGTCGACCGCGCTCGTATGTCGAGCACGTAGAAATTCGTGCTTTTCCCCTTACCTTATCTGCCGCCGTAGCGAGTCTCGAGAGTCCCCGCGAGACGACATCGCGGATCTCTCTACAACGAGGGAAGAGAGAGCGAGTTTTTCTATCTTTCGTATCTCCACCTATATCCATTCCTGCGTTCAGTTTCTTTCCGCTTGCCACCCCGATCTACCATTTGTATCTCTCTCCGTTAGTTTTGCTTGTCGAAGAGCGACGATACTCCTTCGGGTAATTGCTAGATCGGCCTGATTGCAGCAAACGAGGTGACCCAGCGCTATTCTTGTTAATCAAATTTTAGATAACGAAAGAAGATGTATGCGTCGATGTATTCTTTGAGATTGGATCAGCCGTTTTTTTATTTGTATTTTTGTAAAACGACTCGATATTGATCCTTCAGACGCGAACACGACAGCTACATGTTAAAAAAAGAAAACGGTAAATAGGTACATATAAAATATCGTGGAAAGATTCATATAGATAAATATCTACTATTTCGTCATATTTTCATTTAAAACAATGTAATTTATCCTCTTGTTGTAATTAAATTATGAATTTAATTAAATTAATTAAATTCATACATTTTTTTACGTACAATATGTATTGCGAGAGACTTTTAATTTCGTTAATAGAATGCTTTTAAAAAGAAGAAAAACCTGCTGTTTGTTAATCGATGTGCCATATTTCAAACCCTCTGTTTTCGAAGCGAAATTAATAATGAGGCGACTTACAAAGGTAATCGATGTTTGTGGCGAGCATGACGGCAGTGAACTCTTTGATTCCGAGTGATTTGGATTTCAATTTATTTCTACGTTATTTATGTGTGTAGTTACATTTTAATTCCAATTTCTTTGAGAAAAAGTTTGAAACATTCATCTCTCCTTTATCGGACGGCGCAACATCTTATCGTAGATATTGGCGGTACATCGGTCTAGACTTTAGACAATACGCGTTAATTACATAACGGGAAAGTAGCAGCAGTCGTTATAAAATGGGAAGTTTGCCTTTCACAGTCCTATCTGATGCGGGCGCTGCTGCTTTGTATATGCAAATTGTTAATAGAGTTGATTCACGATACAAGCCTCGGCTTGTAAGACTAGACGACCGAAAATAAATGCCAGATACACGCCAAGATCGAGATACGCGGTACGAGAAACACGTACGTACAACTTAGTGTAAGTATTTGACCTGGTATTTACAATTTTATTAGATTTAGGGTGTGCACGTTTCTCGGCTCTGACCCAGTTGTTGAAAATTTACTATTTGCGACCGGAGCACGAAGACGAAGAGCGTTTATGAGACGTATCTCGCGAGAATCTTTTCGGGAGCGTTTCAGAGATTTCGATCGACTCTCGAAGTAAATTGAATTACTGTCGATGCTATATCGCGGTCTCTTTCGCGATTTGTTCGAGGTATTCGGACAAAGGATTGCATCCGTGATCGTGTGTCCCGCAATGCGATAATATATCATATTAGGAAAAAATGTCTCTCCGTCAAAGTTAGTATCTTAACCCCCGCTTATAATATTGTATACACTCGCGAAAGCTCATTCGGGAAATCTTATTTAACTTAAGCGATATGATTCGATACGTCGATTCGTTCGGATACAAGTCAAACAAAGTTCATCCGGAAGTTTTTCGCTGACACATATCCCCGAAGGGGAAAATTCCTTTTCCTCGCAGAAAGTTGCGGTCATTTGTTTTACTTTGCTTTCACTGCGAGGAGATCTTACGAATAGAAAGATCACCGGAGGAGCTAAGTTTTTTCTCGATGATACGTCATACACAAACTCGCACACAATTTGTTACGTGTGTTTACCTTACCTTATAACTTTTGATAGATAAATATAAAGCTTCTACGCATATTTGAAAAAATATTTTCGAGTCGCGTGATATATCCGAGACTTATTCGCGCTTCGCGTAAACGCAATTAACTATAGATTATCGCGCCGGCATTATCTCCCAGAGGGGTTCAATCCTTGTTACTCTCGCCAGATTGCATTTTATCGACTTCGTGACCGAATTAACTTTCGCGAACGGTAGTTACTAAGGGCCAAAGTTGAAAGTGTAGCGAGTTCTTTGTGCGAGGTAGGACAATACGAGGCGGCACCGCGATGCAGCTCTCTTCGTAGGTTTATTAATACAGAACAAAATAGAGTTTGCGAGTAGCGTGAACTTTCTCGACGTTCTAGCGGATAAGGACAACGTAACGCTTTTCGTTCGCGGACTTTTGTATCGAGCGACTTACCAGTTGTTACTCAACGAACCTTGTCTTGGCACCGATAATTGAAGTTCCCTTCAATTGAAGAATTCTGTAGTTTAATTCCGGATTTTAGATCTCTCTCGAAAACTGAAAGTGTCGTCCTTTGTTCGCGTTGCAATCGCGCTATAGCGCGCTAACATTTGACATTTATTGTCTCGTCTTACTTATTCACCTTATTCCACTATCTTCCCTCGTTTCGCGAGAGTGCAGATTTTTTTTTAGATATACGAAGAACTTGTAAAAATTAACACCGACGCGTAACGTACTTTGTCAAAACGATCGCTTTCAGAGCCGCGTTCTACGTCGTAAAATGCCTTTGAAGTAGCCGTAAACCGGAAACGCTCTTTATGAGGACTTTAACCTTTACTTTCAAGGAAGATAGATGGACCGAACGATAGTATACTTTCATTAGAGCGATATATCTCGCTCTCCTTTTTTAACGCATTTTGTCCAACTGTCCTCTAAAAGCAGACTAGAGTATCGAAGTATAGAAGTACGAGCTTTGACGCGTTTAAATGTACGCGTATAACGGTATATACGAGATGAAAAAGTCATTCAGGCGCAGTCGTGAACACGCTTTCCAATAACGCAGAACCTCGTAAAGAAAAACTATCGGGCTGGATCTTTTATTCTCTTTGAGAGACGCGCGAGTTTTACGCGTTGAAAGTGACAGATCCTGAGAGGAATGTGATTGTATATTGCTTTTGTTGATTCGCACATTCACGTGCGAAAACATATTTAATTGGCTCGGATTAGATCCACTGAACTGTGAGATATCGATATCGCGACACGAACTTTCAGCCCTTTGCGTTATTTTGCGGTTTATCCAATTACCGGAGGATTATCGGATAGAGAAGTATTGGAGCTGCGCGTCGAACCGACATAAAATTGGCCTTTCGTCAAGTCTCGGATTGACGAAGCTTGCGAAGGAAAGGGTGGCTTAAGAGAGGAAGGGGAGGGAGGACGAAAGCTCTCTTAGAAACGAATAGAGCTTTGCTAGTCGACATTTTTTTGCACCAAAGATTGAGTCAAGCCTGTGTTATTTCGGTGAGTTCAATCTTCGCTCTGCTACGGATATAGAAAAATTTATTTTACGTCAATCATCACACGCGCGTCTCCATTATTACGAATAAATGGAGAAATTATTTTCGCCTGCGATTTCTGCATGAAACTAAATCAGGATCGTGTAATGTTACGTGAATTGACACATATACGCGGCAAATATGGATTATATTTCAAAATAATTTAATTTGTACTTTTATAAAATATAAAAATAATATTCTTCCATCGCACGCTTTTTTCAACCATCGCAAAAATTAAAATATCACGCGTAACCTTAACAGAAGTCAGTTTTAATGTACATAAAATTTAATAATGCAGAATTTATTATACGAATCTCAGTATCAGCTGCTCTCGATAATAATATATTCATTGTAATATTAGGTTTGTGATATCGACAATTAATAAAATGAATTTGATATTCCTGCATTATGTTCAATACTGCGCTATTCGCGCAATTATAACTAAACCTCTGCTTTGAGCTTTCTCTTGTATTCGACTCGTGAAACATTATTCCATATATTACATCGCTTTAAAGCACCTTCCCCCTATTGCAAACATTATTTGTGTCATACGTCCTTTCATTTAATAAACATTTCGCCGGCAAAATGTGACTACCTCGTTCTCCCTCGAAATGCGACGCATTACGTGTACGGAATACCGTCGTCTACACCATTTAGAGTAATTACTCGACAGTGTTGAGATGTCTCGTGCACTCTCGTGTAACGTTTGTACATGCGTAACGATTAACAGAATATAGTTTCTATACGCGTGCTTTAACTTTTGGCATCTCGCAGATCTAAGGAAATGTTCAAGACTTTGGTGTTTCATTTGTCAGATTTCTGCGAAGATTTCTAAAAAGGAAATGCGAAGAGACATATTCCATTATTGAGCTATTACATCAAGATTGTACGCACAAGCGCGTATGTTTCCATATAATTAAGTATAGTGGCAGATATAGTGGCATTTTCAGAGTTTGCGCAAGTGTTTGCAAGGCGAAAGATCGGTGTACGTAAACATGTCGGAATGGCCGCCGATACTCCGATATTCGTTTCGATGTTCAGGAAGAGGAATAGAGCTGGCTACGTGAGCGCAATGATATCGTACTTACGCCCGTCGTAAATACGTGCTGCGGATGTACCCACTGACCATTAAAATGTTTATACATCAGAAACTACGAAGCAGCTCCCGAACCATATATGTATGGAACGTACTTGTCCGATCTATGGGCTTCCTGCACCCGATATTCGCGCTTTATCTTTCCTACCTTTTTTATTATTGCAATATCGAGCTTTAACTGCGATTGATAGAATATTCCCAATAAAACGGATGATTTCATAATGGATGCGCCAATGAAAAGATATTTTTATTTCAAGCTCATATCTCTTTCTTATTTTTTTTTTTGAAATTCAAATTTATTTAATCATTAATATATTATATTTTTTTTTAGTTTATTAAAAAAACATAATTTTCTTGAAAAATAAATTTTTCACAGTAAATATAATTAAAAATCAAAGAATCACATTTTATTCTTGCTATATACCGTAATGTCAGATACATATTAGCTCGATTCGCGATCCCTCGCTCTCACGAATCATGTTACATTCGCATATCGATATAAACGCGGAGAGAGAAAAACTGCCGGTAATTTGGCGGAGTGCGTACGGGGCACCGTGATACTTTATCACCGTAAACGCGCCGAATTACGACAGGTTTGCCTCTGGCCGGTGGAGCGAAACGTTTTTTGTGGCCCGCGAAGGCGCGCGCGCGCGCGTGCTCGCCCTGAGAAATTTTCGATAAACCGATATCGCCGCACCTGATGCCTATATCGCTTTGGAAAGTCTGACGTTGGCCCCGATACTCTTCCGACAAAATATATAGCGGCCTCTTAAGCATCCCCCCCTCTCTCTCCTTTCCTCCCCCGGATCCACTCTTACTAAATGCGCGTCTATCGCGCGCTTCTTGAATAGTTCATGTCTATCCCATGCCCGCAACACGGCAGACGCTCCATTAATTTTACAGGAGCCGTTATAGGCTACAGTTGCATCCACAAAAGAGCCAGCACGCGTATACAAGCCTTTCTTCGCGTCTCTAAAGCGGGATAAGCTTTATACGCTGCCAATAACCTGACGGTTATTACTTACACGCGCTTCTTGTGTTCGTCTCCGTCCGACTTCTTTCGATACTATTTACAATCTGCTTCGCACGACAAGCGTTATACGTTCCTTGGGAGTAGAATGGCGATTCACTGTATCGGGATTTCGCTGATCGTCTCGGGAATTTGGCCGTCGTCTCGCAAGTAATGTTTAATTATGCAATCGCTGCTGCTGCTGCTGGCAAGCTTGGCAATGCGGTTTCATCGGGGGTTTCGCGCGATACGTTTTTACATATGTACGGACGCATTTCCGTTCGCAGAGACTCGAGAGAAGAAAGACGACGGGATAACAAAAGCTGCAGCATTGCGAGGATTAACGAAGTGATGTGTAATGAAAAAGAAGAGAAAGAGAGAGGGAAAAACCATGCAAAGCCCGCGAGCACAACCGGCGACTTCTTCGTCATCTTGATTGCATTATATCGCACGCGATTTTTGCATAAAACGCTATACACACACACACACACACACACATACACACATATATATATAATCGCCGTGAGAGCGAGCGAGCTTTGAAGCTTCGTGTGGGGATTCAGAGTGCACAAAGGTTACTTTGTTTCGCGACACTATTGGCGTTATTAACACGGTGGAATATATTTTCTGCCGAGTTAATTTTTCAAGCATAAAGCGCGGTGCATAAATCGCTCAAACCGCTTTATGATTCGCATTGACGTGAAGCGAGAAGCACCGCCGACGTGATGACGATTAACGCGGGCAATAATCGCGCCGACGTCGACGTTTCAAGAGGCAGTTTTTTCGAAACTGTGGCAAATTGCTCGTAAACAGATACCTTTGTCTCATCCTGGCATTAATTAGAGAGTAATTTGTCCTTAAATGGCTCTCCCCTCTCTTCTCGGTAAAAGCTCTTTATTCTTAAACGGATTCTCTATAATGGTGATTCGAAGCAGTTTATATCTATAATTTACGTGGCCTACCATTAGCTAGACTCTCTGTTTACGACTGGTTTTTACAAGCTGATTGCAATCGTGCAAAGATGCGAGATCGTTTTTTAAAAATAACGTTATAACGCAAACACGTCTCGATGTCAAGCTCCGCGATATATCACTTGGTTCCATTAGGATACCAAAGTGTGTATTATAAACTTGGATACTATTTGTCAACTTCGGTTCAGCAACACGAAAATACATTAAATACAAATGGCATCGTGTCACGGAAAGAGAGAGAGAGAGAGAGAGAGAGAGAGAGAGAGAGAGAGAGAGAGAGAGAGAGAGAGAGAGAGAGAGAGAGAGAGAGAGAGAGAGAGAGAGAAAAGGAGAGAGAAAGAGGTCCGAGAGAAATACGATGGCAGATCGACAGCGAAGGCTGGACCAGCCATAGCAAGTAGGGGGAATGTAATCTGCGAATTAAGGACCAGCCCCGTATCACCCTAACAGCACCCGCGAGAAAAGCCCCCGTCACGTAGGGGAGGATATAAATTGTTTTAACGCCGCTCAGATGCGATTTGACGAGGAGCATTCCCGCTGGAAGTACGGGCGCGCGAGATACCGCTATTAAATAAAGGATTTCTGGCGCCCTTTCTCCCATCCCCCCTTTACGGACAAACCTGTCCCGGCTCTCTCTTTCTCTCTCTCCCCTCGGACAGATGGCGCGTGCCCGTATCCCGTAAAATATGATTTGCATAAAGCCGACCGCCGTCTAAATCTCGGCTTCGTCGTCCGCGCGAATTCGTCTTCGTCGGCGTCTCAACGTCCAAGTAACGACGTTATAATCCCGTATGTATCTCGTAGATAACAGAGCCGCAAACGCGGTAGAGACGTAGGTTGGGGGAGGGGATCGTCTCTGGAATCGACGTGTGTCGCGTTCGACGTATCGATCTCGTCCCCGCGATGAGAGCGCGCATATACGGTTGTTATCTATCGGATGCCCACATGGGTAGTTTTCGCTTCCGCGTCCCCGCGTTACGAATATCGCGGATGACTGTAACATAAATGTCGGAGTGAAAAGTCTTGCCGTTCCCGTCTGCGCGATTCGCAGGGCACAGGAGGGTAAAAGCAAAGGAGAAGAAATTTCTTTTGCGCGAAATAAATTTCGATCTCATTTCTACGAAGAGACGGCAAATATTTCTCTTTAGACAATGAGAAACGTGAGCTTTTTCTTTTTTCTTTTTTTTTTTTTTTTACTTTCGTTCGCTAGTGCAACGCGCGTCACTAACGGTAATTAAAAATATGCAAAAAGGGAGGTTTTATGACTCGACTCGTTCATATAATTTCTAAATGGAGTACCGAGTAAGAGAAGGGATATTCTCTCCAAGTAGACCGACTACTTTAATTTCGCATTCGGCATCAGTAACTGCGAAGTGCGTGCTGTAGCGACAGTTAATCGCGGGAAATTGACTGCGTCCGTTTTTTGCTCTAGTCCCGGAGTAAGATGAGAACGAGACTTTGCGTAGAAGGGGGAAGACGAAGAGGATAACGGTTGGAAGAGGGAGAAGTCAACGGGCCGACGAAAATGTAAATACTCGCTCGGGGAATATCACTTGGTGCCGTGAGAAAATTAACTCGAAAAATTTCTTCTCGGTGGATAAGTTGAGACAAAGAGGACGCAATGCCAGGGTTGAGGGTAAAAATGAAGGAATGAGACGAAGACGCGCGCGCGGAGATGGGGATGAAGGTGGTGGAACAGGCGGCTCGGTGATGCTTTTCTCTTTTCCATCCGCTTCGGAGTATTGCGACAGTCTTACATCGCGTCGGAATTCATTTCAATGAATTTGCATTTCAAGGAAGAATAATTCTCCTCGGCCTTGTCGCTCATCCTTTTTCTCCCTCATGTTCTCCCTCTTCCCTACCCTATTTTTCGCGTGCGCCCATCGATATTTGACCTGTCTCGGGGTAATTTTTATTTGATCGAGCAACGTGGAAAGTCACTACACGTTTCTTCATTCTAATTTTGTTTCCCTTTCCCTTTCTTTTTCCTCGATCGAATGTTGACAATGCAATGAAACGAGATGAAAATAATGGAAAGAATTTGGAAACTTTCGGTCGGACACGGTCGCTTTTTTTGAGGAATATAGGATTCATGCCAAAGAAGTAAGATAGACGGGAAAGTTTTCGATAAGTTCTCGCCTCGACTGTTCGCAATCTCCGCGCTTCTATATCTTTGTAGCTCAAAGTATAGTTCTTCCTCGCGCTGCAGATCTGGTAATTACGGTAATATTTTAATTACAAGACGAGAGTAGATACGGTTCGTTACTTTACACAAGCAAGATGACGACTTAAATGCTATTTTTATGTGCGTTAATGCGAATTTAAATCTCAAAGAGGATGGCTGAAAGAAGAATAAAGGATACGCTACCGACTGCAAAATATTCTCGCGGTTTTTTAAATGCCACTTTCTTCCCTTTTTAATATATCGCTTTTCTCTTTACTTGCAATAATGTTTTTCGCGAATCTCGATAACAGAAATGTGTTATCTAACTTGTTCAGGTAATCGGCGTCTTTCTGTAATGCTTTTTCCTTAAAATGTTTTTCTTTCTCGATCAAATTACACGATCGATCAAATATCGCTATCCCGTAATGCTTTACAACTGGAATATTTCACGATGTCTCTTTTTTGCCATAATTTGCAGCGTGGTAGAAAAATAATCGGGGAAACTGTCAGCTTTACATATCGAAAGAAGCAGCGATCTATTACTGGCATTACACGTAATGTCACCGCGAATCTCATTGTAGCAAGTATAGCCCAATCGGATCTATTACTTATATCGTTTATGAATTATGCAGCAAGTGTAAGTCCGCGCGAGATAAAAAGATAGATACATTTTATCTTTCAACGTTAGCGTTATAAATATACGCGAGAGCATCGAGTATAAAGCAGAATCTTCGAACTTGGCGCCGGACAGAAGCGTTCGGTTGCTCGTTACAAGGTTTCGTTTATCGCGTACAGAATTTATCGTTTCACGATACATCGCTCGTGTTATCTCATTACGTTACCTCTTGCATTACGCTTTACATGCTATCACGCTAGCGTTATATACAATATACGATATATATACTACGGTATTGCGCAGCGGTAGCAAGTACCGAGACTTAACTCGCGAGTATTGTATTAAACGTTCAACGTATCGATTGTGTGGATGTCGAGCACTTTAACCTATTTGCTTTGAATCCGCGTATTGATCCCGGTACGCGCAATCTGTGTCAGCTTTCTTGTCCGGATCTCCCTTAAGAGTGACGAATAGAAATTCAAGGCGCTCGTAGTCAATCGAACACGGCTAACCCGTCGTTTATCCGATCCGCGTGCTGGCACACGCTCGTCGGTATAGTTTCGAGTTTCAGCTACGTCGAAGATGCACACTGGGAAATTTAACTGACGTTGATTGTAATCGTCGTGAAAGTAGCTCTCGCAAACCGGCGCGTTTGGGTATCGCCGACACACTCGATCGATCGACACAGAACTCTTATAAGTATAATATATATATCCGCGTTTTATTCTTTTCGATTATACTTTGTTTATATCAACGAATCATTAGCCGAATTATTAATCATAATGTATTGTCCCGTGTATCGATTAACTATGCGCAATTATTCTCATTCATTCTCCCGCGTCGGCGATATTTATTCGATTTTTCCACTCGCGCATTTTTCTACCATGGTCGTTAGAAAAATGATACGGTTTATCGTCTCGCTCGAGTCGGATAGCGGCTGCCGTATCTGTTTTACGCCTGGCAATTATGTATCTTATGGTTCGCGCCTGCCTACACGTCCGTAAGAATAACGAGAAGGGAGTGCAACACGAAGCGATTGGTTGTTTACGCGAGCTCGTAAAAAAAGGAGCCGCGAATAGGTATTATTCGCAAACGAGAAAAATTGTGGCCGCGGGAAGGATCGATAGACGCGGCCGCAAGAGAGATGACGAGGCATCCGGGAGAGCAAAGGGAGATCCTATGAATAATAATGCGACACGGTAGACGTCGGGGCTCTAAGTAGTACACGAAGCAAATAAACAGTGGAAGGACGTATAATCCGCCGCTGGAAAGTGCATATATTACGCTCGACTGCCACCTCCTTCTCCGTGAATTTGCCGAGCGGGCGGATGTAACCGCGTAAAATCATATCTTTCACGGTTGCTAATCTCGAATAAGTCTTGGCTGTCCAATTCCGAAGTGATTCCGGATTTATATTGCCGCACCGAGTGAACTTCGCTCTTACAAGGAGATCAGAAAGACGGCGGATTTGCCATTGGGACGAGGCTCTCTTGCTGGAGGCGCTATTATGTCGGATAGCCGCGGCTTAAAATATATAGAATGATGGCCTTTTCTTTGCTAATTTCTCGCATTGCGATCGTATTATTGAACCGTTTTAATCTCATTTCTTCATATAAAGGATAACGACATCGTCGGCTTCTTTATATCTATTCAAATTATATGGGAAATTTCTCAACTTTTCCTATTCTCTCTTTTAAATACACACATTTCTTTTCGCGGCTTACATCTGTGTCATTGTCAGCGCTTTATCGACAAAGTTAAGCGAAATTTTTTTAATATACGTGTCGAAGAGAATTTGTTGGATGATTAATAAATTTTTGCGACGATATCCAATGTTTATGATGACGCAATATTGCATTTCGGTACAATGGGAGTAGACGATATCGAATCGACTATTCGCCCGTACAGAAAATGTTCGGGGAGGATAGCGCGTGCTTGGATAATACTTTAAGCCCTGTATCCTGAAAATTTATGACAGTTTGCTAAGCCTAGTATAGTGTGCCTCCTCGAATCTCCTCTGTGCAAACATCTGGCTCTATAATCCATTGCTCTATCTTGAAAGCCGAGAAGAGGTTAGGCATCTTCGTCATTGTTGCGCAAAAATAGATTCCAATCCAATTAGAGTATCGAAATTAAGGCTAAATGTTACTTATTTGTTTCGACTATTAATTTGTTCATATTTACGGAAAATCAAATTAAAATGAGAGATTTCTGAAATGATAAAAGTATATAAGTAAATCGCGCGTATTACTTTTTTTTAAGTAAATAATAGAGAGATTTATCGATTTCTCTTCTCTCCTTCTCTCTCATAACGCTTCGATCGCCATATGTCTTCCCCGTCACTTCCGACCCTGTCTTTTAAATCAAATCAATCATAATCTATGCGACGCGATAATATCCTTTCAGATTTAACGTTGAGTCAGTAACGCGAATTGATTGCCGAGTGGAGATACGAGTATGCGATATGGCACTTGTACGCGAGCCGATGATAACACAGCGAAATTTTGAGATGTCAGCTTATTACACGTCGTATGCGACGCGATGAAATTTTCAAGCGAGATCTCTCGTTTACTTTCTATGTTCGTGATTCGTCGCGCGTAATCATCATAATTAACTTATACAAGCGGAGGGCTCTCGGCGTGAGAAATTATGCAAAAGTTAACGCGCGTATAATGATAGCGCATTCTGTAATTGCGCGACAGCCATCTCGAATATTAAATACCGAGAGCTTGGCGCGTTCGCGGTATTAATTTAAAAGACGTTATTTAAAAGAAAATTTCTCCGCGACGGTATCGGGAGGGGAGCGAAGGAACGGCGAAATTCTGCAACAAAAATTAAACCGCAACTCTCCGGCGAGCGGAAGAGAGAAGGAAAGAGAGAAGGATCCGTCGCGGGGGCGAAGACAGTCGTTCCGCGACGCAATTTACTTTTAAAGGGAACGCGAAGAATGTTCGATCATTCGATTAGAGTTTACGTCGTAGTAACGTCGACGAGTCCTCCGGCAAAGTTAAGTGGAGTTTGCAAAAGTAGGTTATCTGCAATTCAAATATACTTCGAATATTCTGTCCCTCCGACAGTTACTTAATCTCTACGCAAAAGTACACGTTTCCGCTTTCTCGCGACATATAAAAACCTAAGGGCTGCCCTAGAGTTCGTCACGGGAATATCTCACGTGCGTATCTCACGCCCCTTCTCCTTTCTTTTCCGACGTATCTGTGACCTGATACACAGATCGTACACGCTATTTGAACCTTTTTCGGGGTACGTCCTTTCCCGTCTCAAACTTGCTTACTTCGCTTGTCTTTTTTCTCTTTCTCTCTCGGATCACCGCGCGACATTCTTAACGCGTACGTGAACGGCACGAGAGATCCGAGGGTTCTCGAGTCGAGTTTCGGGGACGACTTATCGACTACCTCACGTTCACATTTGACCACGCATCCTGTACTAGGTCCTTCGAGATTGCAACACGTACGTGACCGTGTACGTATCTTGTATTATTATTATTCGGACTCGTTTCGAACGACGAGAGGAGAGCTTTTAGATCCGAAAAAAAGGAACACTGATTGATTCTGCGAAATGCGACCTAATTCACGAAGATGAAACAAAGATGTGGCTCACGTCACGTAAGCGAATATCCGTAAATTTGGACGATCCGTGCTGATATAACCGTGTGGGGCCCGCCGCACGTTCGGACATTAGACGGAATGCAATAGAGGTCCTGGCGAATGTCCAGGACCGGGCAAATGCGCGCGGAGGGAAGACAGCTGCATACACGTACGTACATACCTCGAGCGTGCACGCGCGCGCACGACTGCGCTTAATACAGGCACGTATGCAGGAATGTCGCCGCCCGAGAGCGGTGATCCCTGGGGAAGAGAGAAGCCGTGGTATAGAGAGCTTAGAGAGTGCAACCGGCCTCTCTCCGGGTTCCGAATACTAGATCGAGCGGCAAAACCTTATCACGGTTAGCCTCGGTGAGACGTGTCCGTCCGATGAATGGGCTCTTCGGCCATCTCATGCTCGCGACTTTGGACACGCGATGCGAATCTCGTCCCTTGGTTATAATTGCCGCGTCCTGGCATATGTCGTCCTCTGCATTACCGGGTTTTCATTTTACACCAGTTGCTTTACTCGCGACGTTTTACGCGACGAAATATGCTTGTTTCTTTACATAGATTTCATGGAATATTCCACCTTCAATTGGAATGTAATATGTAATCCTTGTTGACTATAATGGAATCAAATCTGACTTTACAACAAAAGTTTTATACTAGCAAGTTAAAGTTTCTATGATATCTTTATTTTATATTATCAGTATTTTTCTTAATATAATTTCTTACTTGAAGTTGAGTTGACTCTTGAAGTTAAGTTGACTCTATTATACCGCAACGTTAATTATAATAGTCAAAGATCAATTACCTTCCAGGAAGATATCTTTTTCTTTCTCATTTGTGTGAAGGAGTATTATGATTGTATTTCTAATATCCTCTTCATTTAGAGGTTTTGAGAGCAGTTATGTTCATACATCTCGTTTCATTAACCTTTGAAGTAAGCCTTGAGATCTTTGCGGAAAGAGACTTTGAAATTATGTTGCTAACACGGCAATAAGTTAACCACCTTCGTACGAATGCAACGGAATAACTTTACTGGGTCGGATAAGTTTGTTTCGCGGCATATTCCGCATCATATTAAATTTGGATTCACGACGACGAAGGCAAAGGAAAAGAGAGGAGAGAAAGAGAAAATAAGTCGATGGCGAAGAGAGGAGTAGCAGTAGCCCGATAAGACCTTAATAAAGCCCGATGCGAAAAGCGGTAATTAGTTTTGTTCGCGCGGCTTTTCTTTTTGCATTCCACATCTGTATTCCACAGTATTCCTCTTTCGCTTTTTTTCGTACGATTGATCCAGATACGAGAATATTTGTCACTTTTTTGTAAAACGTATGAGTGTGTTTATAACAATCTTTGATAAGGCTGTAACTTTAAATGTGATTGAACCATATTTTTGATCGATTAATTTATTTTTCCACGGAGAGAATTTTTCATTATTTGATAATTAAATTATTGTGATGGTGACGTAAACCGTAAACAATCAAATATATATATATATATATATATTTTATATTTATTTTATATTTTATATATATTTTAAATAATTTAAATTATTGTGATGGTGATGTAAACAATCAAATATATATATATATATTTAATTGTTTACGTCACCATCACAATAATTTAATCATCAAATAATATATATGTATTGATAAGATATAAATTTAATAAAATACTATGAAAAATAGATAGATGTGCAGATTATCTTTTAAAATAATCGCGTATGTATTTTCTTAGTTAAAGCGATCGCGCGTGAATGACGGGGTTTATTACGAATTTCGCGATTGAAGACCTTCAAATACATTGACGTTCCGCAAACGAACCGGTCAAATTCGGTTAGATATCGTCCGGGATCGTCCGAGTAAATACGGCCACCGGTCGTCTTTTGCGATTCGCCTGTGACACCGGTGACTTCTGTCCCTGAAAATCTGCGCGCGGCCGAAGACGAGGAGGAGAGTTATTTAATTTTCTCCCCCCCGCAAGAGCGCTGACTTGGCGCCAGGAATGGCAGCCGCGATTCCCGAATTGGCTGAATTGCCCTTACTCGGCGGCGTCCTCTCTACGATTCCTCTGTCCGGTCTGGTATTTCCCCGCAATCGGAATTCGACGTGTTTTCGCCGTGGCGGGTTTGCAGAACTCTCGACCGCGAATCTCCGATTTTAATTCCGGCGTAGTAGGCGCGGTCGGTCGGCATCGCCGGATCGATCGTACATCAGTGTATGTATTATGTGTGTATGTGTGTACGTGGGACGCAAATATGTGTGATGCAAGCAAAGTGGATTGCAAGCATAGCGTGGAAGATGAAAAACAGATTCTCCAAATGCCCGCATCGGAATGAGTGCGAACGCGGTGAATTAAGATCCGCTCTTTTTTTTTTCCCCTCCCCCACAATTGAGACGATAACTGGAAAATGAACTCGCGAACAGCGAGCTGTTTTTTTTTTTAATGGATGTATGCATAAAGCGAAAGAATGATTCAATCGCGTTATTTTTATTCGCGGGATTATTTTTTTTCCCCCCCCCCGAGGAATCGATTCGAGATTTTGAGAAAGATAACGATGCTGCGAATGGCGGGCAGCTAAAATTCGCTCGCCCTTCGCGTAGAATCGACAAACGGAAAAGTGTTTTAACGTCAACCGCAGAAGAACAACCCCCTCCCCCCTCCCCCCTCCCCCGATTGTACGTTTTCCGGGAGGATACGAAGAACATGTGCGAGAGCAATCGGCGCCTGGTATTGGCATCGGGGGATTCATTTAAATATAAAACATCGACGACACATTCGCCGTTTAGTGTTCTCGATCGTGAGCGTGGCGGTACGCGACAAATTCGGGTCAGCTCACTCGACGTACTCTTGCTCTCGCCCGGCCGGGCATCGATGATACTTCCTCTCGTCGAAACAACAACGCGGATCGCTCTGACAGGTCAATGCACCGCGTTTATTTCCCTTACGGCCGATTTCAGGCGCAGCTTATGCCGCGCATAATTCGCAATATCGTCTAATAGCGTGCGCAGTCGCCATTATAGCCGCGCGCATTACGTTTGCGTTGCGCTAGCTAGAATTATATGTTTTGTGATCGATAACGCAGGGTGGCGGGGCATAATATGTATGTATGTGTGTGTGTGTATAAAATTCTTAAATAATTTTTCGAAAGAATTTCTACACGATTACGCGACGTAAGATTGCGCTTCTTTATACTTTGTAATGTAGAAACTCTCTTGATTTTCCAATATAAAAACAAACACACAAACCCATATCCTGGGCAATGAAATAGAAATTCAAGAATCTTTAGGAAATTCACGAGTTAAACTCCTTGGATACTCTGACAACATGATTGAGAAAAGCAGGCGGCATTATTAGATGAAGGAAGAGATTTTTCTCGAACGCATTAGCGTAGTATAACGACTTTAATATTTGGTTCATTAATTGCTTCATTCGTGTAGAAGAGGGCGGGAAATTCCTTCCGATAAAGCCTATAAATTATACATACATGGAACGCAAATAGTTAGCTTGACAATAAAGAAAACGGTTAGTTAGTTTTTGAACAAAGTGCGCATTTTTGTAAAGAACCGTGTACTCGATCGAGAGTACAAAAAATATTCGATTCTCGTTCCTTTGTTGCCGATTGCGTAATTAAGTTCGCCGTGTTATTCCACGACGAGATTCGCCGTGTCTCTCTCTCTTTTTTTTCTTCATTACGCGCACACATGAGTTAACATTTTCAAAAATGTTTCGAAACCGTCCTCGACTCTTCATTGTGCGCGATCGACGCAATTTTTTTTTTTATAACATTTTATATTCATCCAACTCAATTTAATCCGCCCGTATTCCCTCGAAAGCGCGGAACCAGATTTATATATAAATTACTTTCGGTCATAAAGCACTGGCACTTAAAATCGGATCACGGATTTACTCGAAATAGAAAATACATTAATGGGGCGCTGCGTATGTAAAACGTTTCAATTTGGAAATCATTGTGGAAGGGAAATGTTTCTCGATATTCTGCAAATCGTGTTGGGAGACGATATCGATAAAATTTTCTGGAATTGCGTGGACGATAATTAATAGGCATCATAGCGTTTCAATAAACAATGCTATGTTACATGGTAATTGGCTGACATGCGTTACGCATCACGATTTATGTACTGCTTACGTTATTTTGAACGCATCATATGTTCAGATATGTTATCCATTCATTGCTATTAGCATCTCTCGTTTTGCGCTGTGTTAAATTTTCAGACATTTCTCTCAAGACGATATAAATATATGTATATCCACGCGCAAGATTCTCATAATAGAGTTTTCGCAATTTTTCAGTTACAATTGTGTAATAATATGCGCATTAGATAAAATATGCAAAGAGTTGTAATAAATACAAGATATACATATAAAAGAGAAAGAGAGAGAGAGAGTGGGATCGATTAATGAATCAGAACAGTACACAATATCATACTCGCGGAAGTTCGCTACAGCAATCGCATTACATGGCTCGATAGACTGCTTGATTCCCGATGGAGATACATTTCGATCGAGACCGGCCAATAAATTCGCAGAAACCGTACGTTTCCGCGCATTTTGTACTTGGGAAACGTCACCGAGATGTTTCTCTCGCGGGACTTAAGTTACGGATACTAAACTAATGCGGGAAAAGTGTATCGTTTTTACGACGTGTGGGGAACAGCGCCGAGCAAAAGTTTTCCACGCGACGCAGGAAATCGAGACTGATATACGACTTTTATATCCCGCGTCCTGCGCGTGCGACTGTACTCGGAACAATAACGCTCTTCTCTCCATTATATCGATCGCAGTCTCCGTTAACCCTCGTTAGGGAGCGAGAACCATCGTAGCTTTCTATACATATCCGGACGTCATCGTTAGTTTGAACGTCACTCATCGCGCTTGGCTCTTTCGCTCTTTCGCTCTTTCAATGACGTGTAGGTAGACAGGCGTTTTATTACGCTCTAGTTAGTGGAAAAATAGAAAAATATCTATAGAAAACAAAACACAGTACAACATACATATAAATCTTTCTTTTTTTCAAGATTTTAGTTTGGAGATAAAATTAACGAGATACATATTTAATAAAAAAGACGAATCATGATGTATACCTCAAAATTTTCTCAAAGATTTATTCGCCAAAGAAATTTAGCCAAGGGCCAAGTCGGGAGTCCCGAAACATCTTGCACAGATACGCTCATTCAGTATTTATTCGAGAAAGGAAACGCAGGAGGCGGGCGATGATCAATCGCAGGAGATTCGTGGTTCACACATCTCAGCCGAACGAAAATACCGGGGGAGAGAAAAAGGCGAGGGACACAAATGTCTTTTGCGCAGGCTTTATCGTTAAGAGAGATTCTAGGTGGATTGTATTTTTGATATTAGCGGCAGTTCTCCACCATAGTCGTAACTGCCTCCAATCTTCCGTCGCAGTCCCCTAACGGGATGCTTTTCGTCTTCATCGTTACCTTCCTTCCCCTCTAATGTCGATCCGAGAGTGTTGTTCTCCGAGAATCTTTTTTTTTTTCTCGGACAGCGGCCAGTTATCTCGATCCGCACCTGGTCAACGACTCCGTCGAGAAGAATTTCGGGAGATGAGGCGACGGTGTGTCCCGCGCGCGCTATATGACCGTAATAGCTGCTCCTGACGGTCGATTCTTCCGTCGTGTACCACGCGAAATGAGTTTCCCCGAGTTTCTCAGACCCTCCTTTCATTCGCTTTCCCGTCGCTCGGATTTACGGCGCGCGCGGCTCTTTTGGATGTTTCGGGAAATTCCGTCGTGTAGATTAAGGAATCGGCGCTCTCTAAGCTCATCCTATATGTTCGAAATGTCGTCGACTGGCTGATTCAAACGACGAAACTAATAAAAGATTCGATATAACTCGTCGAAACTTTATGAAAAATATTTTAAAAATATTTTTGACGAATTTAGAATCAATCTTTTTTTTTTTTTTGTAGAAAAGACGTTAAGTTGTTATTTGTGGCGACTTCCAAATCTCTCCGCGAAAAAAAAAATTCTCTCAATTTTAATATAAAAACGTCTTCATTAAATTGGAAAAATTCGATTCTAGATTGTGAAGAATGTTCCTTTAATAGTTTTTACATCGATGTTACATAATATACTATTTGTGGATTCGTATATCGCTCGGTAAATAACTCTCATCGCGAATAAAGCTTTCAGCAGATGGAAAGAGATTTGTGACTATATATCTGGATGAAAATATCGTAACATTGGTCAATGATACAATAGAGCCAGTCGTCGCATTGTATCTCCCGAGCGACGAGACAGTTGAGTGAATTGATGCACGGTTGTGTTATTTATTGCAGGAGTTTGAAGCGTCAGCACACATACGTTGTTTCACTTTGTAAGTAGTTATTCCCCGGTGCGGGTAGACCGAACGCCACGATGATCTCGTCTTGCTAGTTCCGCTTTAACACAGGCGTTGCCTCGCCTCGCCTGTGTGTGCCCGGCGACTATCTTTAGAACGTTCCACTTACATTCTACTTTAGTTGCTTTCTTCAAGGTTTGGCTATATCTCGCGCTCCATAGTTAATGAGGATCAGATCAATCTTCCATACTCCTGTATCATTGACACGAATTCGAGGGCAACAGCTCGGTCATGAAAAATATTGCCGCTCGGCAGATTTTACGTCGTAGAATCAGAACGACGTTTGGAAAAGTTGTTTGCACTTTATTCTTTAGTAATAATTTCTTAAAGGGGCGCGAAAAGTATACGGTGGAGAGAAGGAGCATTAGAAAATTATTGGACCGTCCGGCGTAATAAAGAACGTCTGTCCTTTACTGTGTTACGAATGGAGGTAATATTCATTATCAAGTTTATAACTTTGGTCTCTTATAGGAATATATAAAAACTTTGTATCTAAAGTACTGGATGCAAATTGTTGCTGTAGAGGCGGAGGCGCTAGATATTAATATATAATTATAGCCTTCGAGTTTCATGGATAGCAGTATAAAAGGAAAACCGGGAATATGAAACGTAGTTATATTACGCGTCCCTGTGACCTATAAAGATTTGTCAATTATATTTATCATATTGTTTCCATTATGTTTCAAATTATATATGCATTATAATAATGTGTATAAATTATTCATTGAACAAACATTATACAAATAAATAATATTCATAATATTCAATCCAAATTTTCAAATTTTTCTTTAAAGTTTTTTAATATCTCTCGGTGTCTTAAATCTCTATTTGTACATATTTTTACCTTCTCTCTCTCTCTCTTTCTCTCTCTTTCTCTCTCTCTCTCTCTCTCTGTCACTTTTTGCTTGTTACATTACACTTTTATTCGGGCGATCGCGTCCCTATTGTATCGCATATTTGATCGCGTGGCACAATTAAAGCCAAACCATGGTGCTTAGTATACCGCATCGTATTACTGTGTGCATATAGCATGACGCAATATCGCACCTGCCGCTGCAATCGCAATATGTACAAGATACAAAGCCCAGTCTGAGTAAATCTTGGGAATACAAACTTCAGCGTGCCGCGTGGCCTCGGGTAAACTCCGCCAGCAGCTGCATCGCTACACGTGCGGGACATTGCGGGAAACGAATTAGCAGACGGTAGTAGCGTTTGTCTAGTCGATTTAAAATCTACAATTGTTAACGCCGCAGAAATATTCATCAGCTGTTCGCGTGGTATTCTCTATCGCGCTGACGTATGGCGCCGAAAACGGCGGCGCGCGCGATACGCGAATTTCCATTCGTGAAAAATTCTTACGACGGGTCAGCGAATTCCGACGATTCGCTTTGCTATTCGAATTGATGTTATTTCGAATTGTTATTCTTTCGCTAGAGTTTCGGTTCCGCTTCTCGTTCGTTTGTAGTCGCCCTTCGCGTTATCCAAGCTTGAGACTTCTCAAACTCACTTCTTTAATAATGTACCATCTCTGGAACTATCGTTACGTGGAGATTTTGCACAACCTGAGCATCCGACCGCGGGATGACCCGAGACAAGCGCTGTGTACTCGTTCCGTCGTCTTCTCGTTAACGCACGCTCGTATTTGCTCTGCGACGAACAGTACGCCGGTAGTTGCTGTTTCATGTTTCTCGATAATAATTTTAAAAATCGCGTTTGTTAGACTCCCAAGGTAAAATTGTTTGATGATGATATTTCACGGTACATGTCACATCGCGAGATATTGTTTTATGATAATCAATATTTATAATCAATTCTGAGGAAAAATACACTTTGCAAGTCGCTACCGACGATAGATTCACGCTTGCAGATCACTCGATGGATTTTCGTCGTGAAATTCTGGACGTTATATTATTGTAAATATAAGAGAGAAAAATTCTCTCTCTAATATTTTATATTTATAATTTATATATCTCGTTTAATATAAATTAAAGCAAATATAGATTTATATTGAGAAAACATAATTGACGGGATTTTTGGTGTAGAAAGTTACCTTTTATTTTTTTAAAGCAATGGAAAAGAAGAATAAAATTGATTTCACGTTTCATCGGCTTGTTAGGAAATTAAGGAATGATTATTTGATATAATCCGTTGTGATACGATAACGGGATGGCGTATCTCGACGGAAGGCACCGACGTTGTGATCATTGCTCGATAATCCCGGATTATATCGGCTCCCCCATTCGCGATCGGAGATCGAGAGCAGCGTATAGCGCGACAGAGTTAAGACGTCGTAAATTGCACCAATTAATTGCGCGTAGCCTGTTGCTCCTTATGGTCCCTCGGCATCTGCTCGGCGATGCATTACAAATTTGTACCTGATAATTCATCATCTCGCTTGGATCGGCGGTCAGGAGGCGGCAGCGCATTATTACTCGTTGCAAAACAAAACCGTTGATTAAATCGCACGCATACAAAGTAAAGCGATTGTCAATATTGGAGTTAAAATAAACTGCGGTTGTGAGAACATTTACATATTTCGTGTGAACCGAAAGGGTTGTGAAATGTGGAGAACCTCGCCCGAAAATGTTAACCATAAAATACCCATAAATTTAGAGAAACCATTTTTTTTTATTATTTTTTACGATAGTTTTTCTACTTGTAGCGAATTCTTTCGATTGAAAACTTAACAGCGCTAATAAAAAAAAAAAAAGATTGGACGCGTAGTAATCTATTAGTTGTGCGTCGTATGCTATGCAGACTTTTATTCCGCACTCGAGGCCTCTCTCTCTCTCTCTCTCTCTCTCTCTCTCTCTCTCTCTCTCTCTCTCTCTCTCTCCCTTTCCATAAAAATCCATTATTGTAAAACATTGATGTTGAAGATTTTAGCTTCTTTGTCAGGCATGCCAGGGTGAAAAGCTCAACTTCCGCTCCGCTTCCTGCCTTTTCCATCCTCCCGCTCCTCTCGCGCGCGGAACCGACCTGTTTCGCGCGCGCGCTGATATAGTAGCGATAGTAGCGTAAACTTTTCGCCGTCATGTACAACAACGGCTGCAAGTTTTACAAATACAGATCCGATGAAAGCTTCTTTTCTGCTTCTTTTTTTTTCTTTCCAAACGCGTCCGTTAACTCGACCTAGCGAGTTCGGTTTACGAGCTCACGATGCGGACGCGAAACGACCGTAATATCGTTGTCGCGGCGCGAACACACAGTAATATGCCTCCGATTCCTCGAAACGTATATTTGTCCTCCGCTCCTGCTTTCTTCGCGTGAGAGACATCTGGCGCGGTAAGGGCGAGAGAAATCGTTAAAGCGTACTTTCGCGAAATGTCGTTTCGCCGAGTATGAAGTGCACGAGCTTAAACGCGCACGGCTATTTCGGAATAATGACGAAGTTAAATAAAGTCGAAGGCTGAGAAGCGGTGGCATTACGAGCGCAATGTCTGTTTAGCGAGACCGATCGAGCCGAGAAGTACTTATGGTCTCGTTAAAAGCTATCGCTATACTTTCCTCCGTGAGATCGTTATTATCGAGCGGCTCCGTCGGGAGAATTAATTGCTATAAGAAGCGCCTTATTTGCGAACCTTGTTTCTCGCGTTGCGAGAATAAGATTTTCAAACGCGAAAGAGAAAGAAAGATAGATAGATAGAGAGAGAGAGAGGGAGACGCGCGTTCTACGACAATAAGGCATTCTCGGTAGATATGTATGGCATCTAGGTGTTTTCCATACTGTAACTTATCTTCATTTTAGAACGGAAAAGGAAACGTCTGTTTTCTCATCCTCACTTGTCACCTGCGCTGCTGAATTATGTATGCAGCGTATACACACGCGACGTTTGGAATACGGTTGTTCGCGGGCATAGTATCGTGTCCCGATACGACGTTTACCGCGTTATCCGAAGTAGCTCGAGTTTCGGGTTCGCTGAAACGGGACGCTGAAACGACAACGCCAAGATGTGTCTTTATAGGTAGAAAATTTTTAGAACGTCCTCCTTCCCTCTCGTGTGCGCGAGAAAATGTCAAAATGGATATCGCCGAGGATGTTACGCGCGATTAAGCCCGCACGATATCGTCGCGATTATTATTACGCGATTTTTATTATATATCAATTCTCCGCTTCTCTATTTCATGGGGCTCGCTTGCGAACGCAAATTATCGAATAATCTTTTTTCGTCGGCGAAATTCCGACGTCATGCGATAAATTAAATTCTATAATTAAATTCTATCGCGCAACCCCAGGTTTTCTATTTCTCGAAAACGAAAATACTCGGCTATTTTCCTATATATTATATAATGGATATACTTCTTACTGCTGGATATATATTGGACAGTAAAACGAGATATATCGCGATATTCGCGCTCTGCTCCGCAGCAATATACGAAACGCTTTGTATTCGTTATATCTCGTGCAGGGGTCCCGTAGCTATCTTGTCACCGATAAAAATTATCTGCGATTTGAGGAAAAAAAATATCTCCCCCACGAAAAATCAGATTAGCTGTTGACTCTGCCGACTATTAAAACGGAGATAATTAAAACAGGGAATATTCTCATCGCTAACCTGCTCTTTTTTTTTTTTTTTTTTTTTGCTTCGAGCAACCATTCATCGTCAACCATTCATGTATCATGCATATGCATGTATACCCGCTAACCATACGTACGATATTGAGCCGGCGAAATATGGAGGTTGGCAATAGCGAAAATGTGAGCGAAAACGTTTCGGTTAAACGTCGGGGTTAAACCTTACCAAGAATGCTGCCACGATCGACTGCGAATACAATCGCGACGTTTCATCGGTAAAACTCGTTAAAATTTGTTAGACAGCTCCATAGTATCGTGGAAACAAATTAGCTAAGGGAGCGATTTTTTGGCAGAAAATTTTTGCTTGCTGGCTGATGACATAGATAGCGAGTCAATAAACTGTTATACATACATACTACTATACTAACTGTTTTATATACGTGTATGTTATATATAATAATACAATTTTAAAAAAAAACTTTTTTTCGAGCACAGGAAAATAATGTCTCGTAGTTTTCTTGACGTTGAATATAATTCCAATCTCCAAACTACTCTCTCGCATCACAACTGTGAGACATTTACAGGAAAGTAATATGGATAGTATAACCTCGCTACATTTATTAAAATTTCTCAGGCTATTCTCAAGTGACATTTTTGCATCTTTTTTTTTTTTTTTTAGAGAAAGAACAGAAAAAGCGCCTAATTCTTTTCAAACGGCAGGTGAATAAAATAGTCGCTAGAATTTTCAAACAAAGACTTTTACGTACAGACAATGTTTGATAATTAATGTGCATGAATTAATTTGCGCCCTATTTAGCGCTTCATGGAGCGAATTTATTATCGGAACGGTAATATCGCTCGCTTTCGTTGGAAAAGCCACGAAAGTTGACCGGGCTTGTACCTCTCTTACACCCTCGGATTTACAAACCGGTGAGAGTTTACCGGTTTACACAATTACACAAAGCCAGTTTTGTAGCCGCCCGCTAAACTCGTCGACTAGCGGCGAGCAAACAGGCTCGTTTACAATGTTTAATCGTTGCTTTACCATGCGCGAGGCACCGGTGAATTGTGTTTTCGCCGTTACTGGAACTAAGTGTGCCGTGAGAACGGGGATTATGTACCTAAAGCGCCATGTTTGCGTTCGCGAAATATATTTATCGGCGCACCTGACCGAGACGGCGATAAAGTCCTCCTTCCTCGACCGGCTTTTAAGGTAGTTAAGATCGAGAAGTGGTTCGCGCGTTGTGCTTATTCCTAAATTACGACCTCGATAAGAAAGCGGGCCGTGATCGAGCCGTGATCGTGCGCTGGACCGAGCGTCGCGGAGTCTGTGCGAGAATTCGGTGACGCGTTCATCTTGGTGAAATATTACGCGTTTCTCCGGCTCGCTCGTACGCCAAGTCGCCGTGCATGGCGACCTCCCGCTATTTATTAGCCCGGCGCCACGTTGACGAGCGCGCCCGGCGTTGACTACTGTTAATTAAATCCGGGCAATTATTTCGCTCGATCCGTCCGTAAACCATCCGTAGCTCCGTCGCTTTGCGGACGGCCACGAATTGTGCCTCATGATCGTCCACGTGATCGATCGTCAACATCGGTCCTCGTGGCCTCGCGTCGACGACTCTCAATGCTCTTCGTTGCCGTCACGAGATCGAGATCTAAAATTCAGTCTAGCTTGCTTTTGCCCTCCTTGAAAACAAATTATTAATTGAAAATTTTGATAACATTTTTTATACGTCTCTTAGCACGTTTTATCATAGTTTTCACGTGTATCGTTTCTTTCGCAAGAAAAAAACTCGCAAGAAAATCTTATTGTTAGCTTATTTCTTCTCTCTCTCTCTCTCTTCTATTATTCTTTATACATTAGTTATTTACATGCACGCTACATGCGATATATAATCCGTACTAAACTGAGGTGTATATTTAAATATCGCTGAACTGTCAGATTAATATTGACAATTTTTTCCAAAGGCATTTTCTTCAATAACCGCGCTTGTATTTTTATATACAGCGGAACTTTATATAAAATAAAATTTCGCTCTGATCTAGTAGCTCTCTCGCGGTTAAGATAAGTGGGTGGGTAGATTAACGGTGTCGCCGACTTGATTGAAATTAGAGACGAAGGGCTAGTAATACTAGGAACACGATATCGTTCGCCGCAACGCCAATCTCGCCTGTCTAGCCCGGCTAAGGGTTAAGGATAAAGTAGCGCACGATATCCAACGAGCAAAAGTGACGACGGCACGGTTAAAACACCGATCTGACGACTGCCATTGTCTGTCTAAAATACAGGCCGACGCAAACTTCCAAAGTCACTTTT